>CM042554.1:20428194-20520694 GCA_023630585.1 Cranoglanis bouderius
GCCTTTTTTATTTTTAAATTTACAGAATATAATATTTAACCCGACGTTAACGAACCTTTTGGCAAACTTGGTTAAATAATTAAGGTCAGACCAGGTCCGTGATTGGCCGATTCGATTTACCTTAAGCTCCGCCCTTGTCGACCAGAGGACACTGAGCAATCAGCAAAGCTATTACGCTTTTTAAAATGTTTTTTTTTTGCTAAGTCACGATCAGGAATTAAAACCACAGAAAAGGAAGAAAAAAACACGTCTGGTTTTCAGTTTTTCTAAAAAATATTTTAATGCACCATTAATAAAGGATCCAACGCATTAATACAAGAGAAATATTGCAAATAATATTAAAATACATCAAATAAAAAAAAAAAAACAAAACCAAAAAAAAAAAAAAAACAAATAATATAAGTGAATGATCGTTATGTACAATTTTTTTTCTGGCGATGGGGAAAAGTAGGAAAAGGAAGAACATATTTACAGAGCGGAACCAGTGCGTTTCTACGAGAAACAAACACCTCTACAATATTTACACACTTCAATTTTTGACCTTTTTTTTTTTCATTTTTTTTTCTTTTTTGTTTTTAAATGCGTGTGTCTGTACTGATATTTTATTTATATACATACACACATATATATATATATATATAAATAAACACACACACAGACGCGCACATATTACATGGTGTCCTTACGAAGAACTCGAAGTCGCTGAGCGCCGTGTTGTGAGAAGAAAAAAAAGTGGGAGGAGTTTAAACCTGCAGGACCGAAGTGGCGTTTAAAAAAAAAAAAAATAAAAAAAAAAAAATAAAAAAAAAAAATTCTGAATATGAGATCATATGTTGATATGATAAAATAAATCATGTGAGGATGAAAAAAAAAAAAAAAAACAACGATCCAGAAACCCTCCAGTATTATTATTATTATTATTATTAAATTCGGTCGTACTCTCTCAGAACATAGAGAGAATCCTTTTCTTTCTTCAGACTACAGTAATGTTCGTTTAGCTAGCAGCTGATTCCACTGTCTAAAATATTCACACATCAGGTCATAGTCATGCGGCAGACTGAAAAGTGTAACTGTTTAATTAACGAATATAAAGCGCGGAAGTTTCGCTTGGTTTGATGATCATTTTTGATTATTAGCTAGCTAGAGTTACAACAAGGGGGAGTTTATTAGCTAAAAACAAACAGCTAGCTGAAGATGTGATATGGCTTAACTAGCTACGATAACGCCACAATGGCGAGCTGTGTGATTAGCTACGATAACTCTGTTTGGCGGTGAATAGCGTTGAACTAAACTAAGCCGAGAGAGATGTACACGAAATTTAGGGAAATAACGTAAAAATACAGACATAAGAGAAGGCGACGTTCTTGTTTTCTAGTGCCGACAAAAATGTATTCGTCTTAAATAAATGCGTTGTTTCTTAACGTGCTACGACTATTGGCGACACAGTGCAACGTCATGGTGTAGCTACAGGAATGTTCCTTTTACAGCTTAGTTTATTGTCTGTTATTATTTAAAAGCAGCCAGGATTGGGAGAAAAATAAGTCTAGACGATGATAATAATAATAATAATAATAATAATAATAATAATAATAATAATGTCTTTCTGGATAATCGCCTGAGACAGGAAATGAAAAAAGAAGCGCCACGTTGTTCTGAACCTGTTGAGGGTGCCATTATTTTTGCACAAGTCACGAGGAAGGAGGATTGTGAACATTTTTTTTTAATGACAATACTGCAAAAACAGATCCTTGCTTTAAAAAAAAAAAAAAGTTTAATTATGATCGGAATCCACCAATCAGAGCTCAGAGAGGGAAGAGAGAAGAAAAAAAAAAAAATCATCGGAAATGCCGTTGCTATGGAGACACACTGCGGGGGCGTGTCATGTCAACTAGCTATATAAAATGAAAACATTCACGCTGTGGTGTTTACTCCCGAGACACGTTACCCATAATGCTGTGTGTGCCTGTCCTGCAGTGGGGGAGGGGAGGGGGAAAGGGCGGGGCTTTAGTTGAGCGTTCCTCGGCAGTTCTCCGTTCCGCACAGACAGGGGATTTTGTTCTCCTCGATGGGAAACTTGTAGTCGTAGGTGATTTCCTCGTTCACGGCGATGGGCTGCTTGGAGTAAATGACGATCTTCTTCTGGGACTCGATGGTGATCACCTTCGCGTAGCAGTTCGGCTGTGGAACATCACGAGGACATGGAGAAAAAAAAAAAAAAAAAAAAAAAGTTAGCGAACAATTATAAAGGCATTTTTACAGGCTGTAATTAGTGACGCTATTCTTTTAACGAGTGCACGATTTAAAATTCAACCTAATATCCGCTAGCTTGTTGGTAAAACCCGTTTAGCTACCAATGTCGAGGAACGTAGCGTTAGCTGGCTAACATTAACGCAGGTAGCTAGCGTTAATACTGCAGCTAGTTTATATTTTAGTAATAATTGTCATTTAGTTAAGAGTTAGCTTTCATTGATTTAAAAAAAAAACAACATAAATTCCAATTTTAAACAAGTCTCCAAAGTAAGTCATTTTTTTTTTTTTTTTTTTTTTTTTAAACATGCTAACAACAACAAACGGGTTCCATTTTTAAAATAATGATCATGAACCTGGGATTTTGTTTACAGATTTAACAGGTTGTTCATGACCTCTCTAAATGTGTACAGACACGTTAAGAAGAAAAATAAAGTTCGGAAGGAGGGAACAGATCGCTGGTGTCTCTGGGTAGCGTACGTAGCTAGTACAGTTAGCTCGCGTCGCTAATCGAATCAGAGAACGAAACTGAGCAGGTAACGGGAAAAAATAAAATATATAAAAAATAAATAATAATAATAAAATAAATAAACGATTCGATTTCCACACCGATTACTGCACTTTTTAATTTGTGTTTGACTAGTTGGCTTTAGAAGTTATCTATAGCTACTACAAAACAAAAAAAAAAAAAAACGCTGGACAGGCCACGCCCACGAGCAACACACTCGGCCCTGAAAAAAGAAAAAAAAGTTGCGTTGTCTTTTGTGGGCGTGTCCCGTCCATCGACCTTCCACCCCCCCTTTCCAATGCTGATGAGAAACAAACTGTAACCTGTAGTACACAATTCACGTCTTTAAAATTAATTTTAATGATACAGTACATTGGAGGGAGGGAGGGGTGGGGGGGGGGGGGGGGGGTGATGGGGCTGTGAACATCGCCTGCTTACGCGTCAGGCTTAGTATTAGCATATTAGCAAAGTTCCAGCTACACACACTCACCGGAGGCACAGACGATCCCCGCTACGTCTTTACAAGCTTGATTTTTTTTTCCCCTTCGTAACGTCTCAGTATAAATTTAACGATAGGTCGAATATAAAAGGAAAAGACCCAGGAGCGGATGGTCTGGACGGCTAATTTGCATAAACGTTGACATGGAGCTGCGATTTCTAAGTGAACGTAGAAACTGAACAGTGCAGCAGAGTCGTGTTCCGACGTTGACTTCAACGCTGCTGAGAACATCACGATATTTCACGATTCTGTGTATTCTGTAATGGTATGGAAACGTGGTGCAGCTTCATGGTGTAGATGTTACGCCGCGTTCAACTCGAGGACGCAACTTGCGATTCCCTCGACTTCCCGCTCAACTACAACGGGGTTCCTTCCGCGTCGACGGAGTGACGTCAGACCGAAATGGCCGCCCACAGCAGCAGCAAACGCCGCAGCACGTCTTACCTTTAAATGAGTTACACTGTACACACACACACACACACACACACACACACACACACACACACACACACACACACACACAGCTATCTGCTTTAGATTAGCCTGCGCCTCTGCACGCTCGGAGCGATCACATGACCCGAGCAGCACTCATTCAGAACTTAAAAATAAACTGCTGTGCTGATGAGTGTGTTGAAGTTCATCAGGCCGAAGTGAAACCCCGTGCGTGCGCACATGCACGTGTGTGTGTGTGTGGGTACGTGTGTGTGTGTGTGTGTGTGTGTGTGTGTGTGTTGCACAACGAGCCGATGGACGCACTGACATGGCTCTGAGCTTTCTCTAGTGTTTTCTTTAAAACATTGCACAACACTGTTCTGCTTGAGGAGAACAAGCGTGCGCGTGTGTGTGTGTGTGTGTGTGTGTGTGTGTGTGTGTGTGTGTGTGCGTGTGTGCGTGTGTGCGCACGCTCACAGTGCAGCAGTGGTTGATGAAGCGAGCCAGGTTTCCACATTTGGTGGCGTCAATGATGGTGTCGTGATCGACGCGGAACAGGTAGCTGCTCCCGATGCCCTCCTGAGCGTAACGCTTCTCCCGATTATCAGCCACCATCTGAAACAAATCAAAATAAACACGTCGCACACGCTTAAACACCGAACTCTGAGTCAGGAGGTACACGGAGCCCGACTAACGGGCCACTTAATGACTAAAATAAATAAACAAGACGAAGCAAGTTCATACCCAGCATGCTTTACACTTAGACTTCTGCATAAACAAATAATTACTCGTATATATTAGACTCTGCTTTTTTCCGTTTGCTGATGTTCTAGTTACAGGATTCTGTGATACGCAAACGAGCCTCTAACGAGCTCCACGAGGCTGAAAAGATGTCTTCTGTGGATGCTGTGGTGACGAGTCACGGCGGTGGAGCGATTAAAACATGCTCAGACGAACACAGTGTGTATGAGGTCATGTGACCATCACTGTATAAATCACTGGGTTTTTTTTTTTTTTCAGATTTACCTGTCTGATGTTCTGACCCACGTACTCGATGACCATCTCGTCTGCGGCGATGGGCTCCATGGCGAACAGACCCCACTCGTGGATGCGGCTGCGACCGAAGCGCAGTTTCTTCTTGCGGAACTGCAGGCAGACGGACAAAAAAAACCCAAAAATTTAAACATTTTTAAAAATTATTATTATTTATTTATTTTAATCAGTTCAGCCAGTTGATGGAAGCTGATTATATTCCTATAACAGTGTTTTATTCCTCTTACAACACAGAAACCTGACACTGGAGACTCCTTCTGTAAAGGTTAATACCTTCTGTATTACCGATGTTTTATTTATATATATATATATATATATATATGTTTATTATTAGTGGAGTCCTTGCGAATGAGCTGTTACTATAGAAACAATAACGTATTCAAAATGTCAGCAGCTGCGCTACCGCCGTCGTAGAAAATTAATCAACGCCTTCTGACCAATCACAATCCGGCCTTCTGTCGCGCTCGCGTCTGCATCGCAGAAAACACACGTGGTCCTGTAACCGTTTAAAGCTGCGCTGAATAAAAGTCACATGTGTGATGTGGAAAGACTGCACTTTATCTCGCTGACACTGGAAAACTTTAAGCGCTCAGCAGAAAAACAGGGTCAAAGGTCAATCTCCTTGAACTCTGAATGGCGTACACTATCCGAGTACAACCGTCTCCCGTGCGCTTTAGATTAAAGCGACAGTGCGAAACTTTTACGGATCCTGCGAGGTGAAGTCCAACTGCTAATATGAGCATTGACAAATCTTGTCCTTGAGCCTAAACCCCCCCACACACACACTTGTTTAAACCGCACATGCCTCACGTCACATGCGTTCCCTTTTTAGGAAAAGAAAAGGGGTGGAGCTAATCTTCAAAATGACCAGAAATCTGAAATTAAGAATCCAGAGCTACATTTATGTTTGGAATTGGATGTAATATAAAGTACAGCGGTAAAAACTATTTTTTTAGTAAAAGTTACCATACCAATGTAAAATTGACAGTATCAGAATTTAGCTGATGAACGCGCTTCAGAAAAATTGAGACGGCCTTCGTTTTTTCTCCCTTTTCATTTCCAGGATAATTTTAAAAAGAAAGAAAGATAGAAGTATGTGAAAATCAGCGTGAGGAGGAGGAGGAGTGTTCTGACTTGTTCAATGCCACCTCAGACAATAAATCCCCCACTACAAGGTCAGCAGGCACTCCGTAATCAGAGCCGAGCGAGTGATAAGGTGGAGTGAAGGTCGCGGTGCGAGGCTTCACCTTGAGCTGGTTGAGTTTGAGCAGGTCCGAGTCCATGACGGCGGGCGTGCCGATGGCGCTGAGGAGACGCCTCTGCTCCGAGCGCCTCTCCGACAGCACGCGGTTCGAACCCTGAGACGGACAGAGAAAGAGAACAAACGAGACGGAGTTCAGCTTAACAATAAACCTAATCTAAACATCCAACAATCCCAAGTCTCTCACCTTTTCATTCATAAATTATTTTAAAAACACATCCAGATTCGTCTCATTGCTTTATTACATATAATATGAAAGTGGGCTTTTTTTCTAATTATCTTATATTAAATATTTAAAAAGTAAATGGATTTTCAATGTGAAACATTAAATGTTAGACCGTTATGTGTTCAAAAGTGTTTACGACCAAATCATTTTAATATTCAGGTATAAAATATAATATTATAATATAAAGTTGATGGCCAAAATAATAGAAAACGTTTTATTCATATATATATATAAAATATACACACACACACACACACACACACATATACATACACACACACACACATATATATATATATATATATTTTGTTTTTGTAAAAACCCAGCAATATTCTTGACATTTAAATGCATGTAGTTCAGGACTGTCCTGTGACGCAGCTAATTTTCAAGGTCAAAAAAAATTTAAAAATCTAACTTTTAGAAAGCTAAGGTGTCCACTGGAATGTAGTACAATGTGTTTTTATTTAATTTGGGATTCCTTATGATAAATCACAGTGATTGTGAGGTGATGTACAGCTTTAGCTGCCTCTCTGTAAGAGTGGAGACTGTGTGAGGAGACGTACCGCGATGTCGTAGTCCACGGCTTCCTGCGCCGCCTCGGGGAGGTCCAGGTCCAGGTACACGTCCTTCTCTTTGCGGCTGATGGCGTAGTAACCCTCGCTGCGGGCGCAGCCCGTGACGTGCTCCCTCAGCTGCCCGTCCACCACCTTCTTCTTACGCCGCGGGTTCGGGATGTTAGTGAGTGCGAACGGGGGTCAAGGGTCACAACTTTGGCCCAAAAAGACCGAAACTTTTATAATAATGATGTCCAATCAAACTGTAGTTACGCCAAGTGCAAAAATGGACATTTGAACGTTTAAGATGTTTCACTTTTAGTCATCTAATTCTACACGCGTCTATAGAAACGTTCTGCCTGAACAGGAACACCGGCCTGTCACTAGGGGGCGGTGTCGCTCTGACAGAGCGAGTCTGAACGCTAAGAAATTAAATATACACCCAGAATGTAAACGGATAAAATTCTGTCGTATAGACGAGCGTTTTATATCCGGTACGAACGTGAATGTTTCCCGTGATGAAGCGGAGTTGCCCTGAAACTGATTATTTTCCTATAACAGCATTCCCCCCCCCCCAAAGTGTTTTTACCAACCATAACAAATTTCTATTCGTTAAAAAACACCACATCAACGGACAGCTGCGTGTAATGCTGTGGAACATCCGCGTTTTATTAACCCGTTTATAGATTATTAGAGTCCCTGTGAATGAGCTGTTGCTATAGAAACGAGCGCATTAATGACGAATAAACCTGTGGTCTGCAGCTGCACTACTGTCAGGGCTGATGTTATAATTCATTAATATTCAAATAGCGAATGTTTTAAACATGCGTTTTGATTCTTTCGTGGGCGTTTCCATAGCAACAGCTCGTTCCCGGGGACTCGTCAGGCGGATGCTCCACGTAAACCGAGGCTAATGATAAACGGATCAAATAAAAACGAAACAAAGAGACGTTAACCGCGATTCCAGCAACCACAGACCCGGAGATTTGTAAATCGCATGGTTTACAAACGTTGACAGACGTCTATTAACAGAAGCGTGTAAAAAGGATATTAGTGTGAGGGACCCAGTGCGTGTCGTTGAGCCAGTCCGTGTTGTGGTCGTCCTGCAGCAGCTTCTCGTACGTGACCTTCAGCAGACGCATGTCCTCCTGGTCCAGCCCGGTGTTCCAGATGTCGTACAGGATGGTCATCTGTTCGAACTCGCTGCGATGCTTGTACGAGCACGGCGGGGCCGGGAGAGGGGGCGGGGCCAGGCTGGGCTTCCTCTGCGTGGACGGCGTGACTCCGGCTTCCTGCAGGAAGAGACGCTCGCTTTTCCTCACCTCCTCTCGCTCGAACCCGAGGTGCGCGTCCTGGCCGAAGTCGGAGTCGGCCGTATCGGAGCTGGAGCTGGACAGATCGGCCGTCTCCAGCTGCTCCACGTCCACGTCCTCCTCCGGGGCGAAGTCCTGACGGCACAGACGGAACGGAGGGATTAAAATCAGTGCTCGTTCTTACAATCTAGCATTTAGTATGATAGTTTTGCGCGACATTTTGCACACGTCTCGTATTTTCGCCGTAGTTGATCGGCGTCTCTCGTCCGCGTATTTGTTACTTGTGCACTTTTGAGCTGCGACGCTAACAAATAACGTAAGTTATTGTGAATGTGTCACCTAAAAAAAAAAAAATCAAGGTCCATAATCGTATTATTAAACTCTTTATTTGCAATAATTGCAACAATATTCTTTTTAAGACGCGTTTTATATTTGAGAGGCGGGGCTTAAGAGGGCGGAGTTATTCCAAAGTGCACCGAGAGGAAATAAGTGACTCTGCTGAAGTTTTGTTCGTGTTTATAGCGGACAGGAAGTCCCACGTGTCCTAAAGCACATCTGAAACGCACGCGTGACATCACCCACGTCCGTTTTGTGTGACCCAGACGTCCATCATGTGTTGAAACTAAACAAATAAACAGACACCTGACGCTGGTGTACGCTGAACTAGTTTAAGACAAGTTTCTGTGCCGTATCCGTGGAGGTTACAGTACCTACAGGAAGAGGAAACAGACTCCAGAACAGACTGTAAATCGCTTTGTTACAACGAAAATGACAAAACTCAGGAATGGAGAAATAACCGCTACAGCTTTGCACACGACACGGGCGGATGTTTACGGATTACCCAACGACGTCATTTCACAAATCCGGTGTCAAAAAGAGTCCACAGACTCGCCGTACGCACCTCTAACTTCCCTTTCCTCTGCTTCCTGCCGTGTTCCTGCTTCTGTTTTTTAGCAGGCTGCAGCTCCACGTTCTCCTTGTCTTTCCGTGTCCTCTTTTTACTCTTCCCTTTCTCCAGGGATTCCTCCTTCTTGAACGAACCTCTGCGTTTGGAAACGGGGTTGAGCGCCTGCACCTCGGCCGAATCTCCGGCCTCGTCCCCGACCAGCCCCAAGGCGAAGAGCTCGGGCGTGTCCGCCCGGGCGTCCCCGATGACCTCCTCCGGAGCCTCCTGGACGCAGTGCTGGTGGAAGTCCGTGGGGAGCAACACCGCAGCGTCCTGTTTCGTCCGCTTCTGTCCGGCAGAGGATGCAGGAGAAAGCGGAGGAACGAGGAAAGCCGTGGATTTGGAGTAGTTGTGCTCCTGGAGGACGAGCGTTCCGCCCGGGTCTAACGGGAAAAGCCGCGCTTCTTCGTCCTCCTCCAGTTTGTGCTCTTCGGCTTCGTCCGACGTCTCCGTCTCCTCCGAGTCGACGTCTTCGTCCGCGTCCATCTCGGCGGCCACGTGGGCAAGCACGGAGAGGTCGGGCGTAGACGCGGAGGCTAGCTGCAGCAAACTGGATGCTCCGAGCTGCTCCCTGAGCTTCAGTCTCTGCTCCAGAAGCTCCTCTTCGTCATAATCATCGTACTCATCCTCCTCCAGCAGCGAGGGCGCGGAGGGAGCCGACAGGTTGACGGTTCGAGGCCTGCCTCGAGGACGCCCTTTCTGATTGGGTGTGGGTGGGATGGGGGCGGGCTCTTCGTAGGCCACCCGGACCAGAGAGGCGTGGTCCAGCGGAAGGTTCTGGACTGTGAGACAGACGGGAGTGGGAGGGGTTCTGGGGGATTCCTTGCCACGTCTGGAAGGAGACTTGGCAGGGGTCGTCTGTGGGGATGGAGAACGTTTCCTGGGTTCCTCCGGATGCAGCGAGCGCACAGGAGGTGGGACTGTGAGAACCGAGGTGGGGGAGGCCGAAGGGGGCGCGGCCTTGGTCGGGCGCGACGCAAAAGGGCGGAGCATGGGGGCAGGTTTGGAGGGCGTGGTCGGAGTGAGGGTGGAGGGCGATGATGAAGTCAGCAGATCGGGTGGTTGTGATTTGACCGGAGAGAGGAGGAGGGCCGGAGAAGCGGCGGGCGAGGCGGAGGATGGAGACGGAGGTGCTGCGGGGACGTGGATGGAGGGTATGGATTCGCTCTCCTCCGTGGAGAAGGACACGGTCTTGCGGCGCTTCTTCAGAGGAGGCAGGATGGGAGAGGACGGGCGAGGACAAGGAGGAGACGGCGGCCGGTGATCTGCAGACGCAGCAGGGGCCATCTTGTCTTCTAAAATAAATAAAAACAAAACATAAGCAGTCCCAAAACAGAGAAAGCACAAATCGTCATATTTAATCATGTTCAAAGATCTAGTATTCTAAAAGTTCGCCGCTGACCTTGTTTGACCTCCGCAGCAGCCACGGCATGCGACTCGCCGGCACTCGTCTTCTCCCTGTGGTGCAAAAAAAAACAGAAAAACGAACACATCGATAAACCGAAAGCCGTTTCCTCTAATCGGGAGCGGAGACATTAAACTACTACACACTTCTCCTTCTCCATGGCAACGCTGTCCATCGTCGACTCGTCCATGGTGTCCAGGGCCTCGCTCTCGTCTGCCTGCTCCAGCTCCTCGTCGTCTTCCTCGTCTGAGGATGAAGACGAGGAGGAGGAGGAAGAGGACGATGACAAGCTTTCGGATGAAGAGGAGAGGCTCTCGTCGTCACTGTCCGCACTGAGGGCTTCGTCTGGGGCGACAAACAAACACAACGAAAATAAATAAATAAATAAATAACGTTTACACTTCAATAAAATCAGTTCGTAAATGAAACCGGAACGCTGCTCACCCTCGGACTCGTCTTTCTCGCTGTCGTCTTCATCCTCCTCCTGAACAACACGGACAGAACGTTAATAACAGCTCATTAGCGGTTCTTCAGACTTCAGCACATCATGGAACGAACGATCAAACTAATCTCTAAACGCTTCAATCACACAAAGAGCGTCGCTGCCACCTACTGTTCACTCCACGCAATGACACCAAACACTACTGAGCTGTTCTCTCTCAAAGACGCTGGAGGTTTGATGTTAATTATACGATACGACCAAAAGTATGTGCACCCCTGACCATCACACCCATACGTGGTTCTTCCCCAAACACACACACACACACATGTCTCTGTATGTACGCTTTACAGTTTCCTCCCCTTCACTGGAACTAAGACGCCCCAAACCTGTTCCATCATGACACAAAGTGCGCAAAGCGAGCTCCATGAAGACGTGGTGTGTGAAGGCTGGAAGAAGGTAGAAGAACTGGAGTGTCCTGCACAGAGCCCTGACCTCAAACCCCACCGAACACCTTTGGGATGAACTGGAACTGGAGCCTCCTCACATCAACATCAGCGCCTGACCTCGACCTCACTAACGCTCTTGTAGCTGAACAAACAATTCCCTCGATTATAAATCTGGAACGGGACGTTCAACAAGAAGAGCATATGGGTGTGACGGTACAAGGGTGCATATACTTTTGGCTGTATAGTGCGTCGCACTCATGAGAAGCTTTCTAACTTTCTATATAGTCGTATTTTTATTTATTATAAAATAAAATCGAACGTTTTCAGTGTACTACTGAAGGTGTGTCAAACATTTAATGCAACTCAGTTACTGCACAAACGGATGGAAACACTTAAATGAATCTTTAATAAATCTATCCATCGCTCCCACACACACACCTTTTCAGAAGACGACTCGTCGGACGTCTCCTCTCCTTCACTGTCCAGGTCATAAGGTTTACGTGGTTTGGGTCTTTTCCTCCTCTGTACCGCGTCTCTCTCGGCTGCTCGGGTCTCCTCCGGCCGGCTAGCGCTGTCCGACACCTTACCCTGGTACGAGTCTGAGAGCACACACACACACACACACACACACACACACACACACACACACACCATGAAGATACTTTAAACAGTTCTAACACAGTGTTTATGCCTTAAGGAGAGGTTTTTTTAATATCACTATTAGTTACTGTAGTCATGCAGGAGCAACCATGTAGGCTTTTAAAGCTCCACTAAGAAATGTTAAGGCTGGTGACGTTCATATAAATAAAAACATTTGCTATTCTTGCTTATTAAAATACGCAGTAAACGTGTTTCTTTCGTGCTGCGTTAGGCCATTTTCACAATTCTCTTCTAATCTGAAACCTATGCTTGTGAATTTATCTGCAATCGCGATAACTGCGACAGTCTCGCTGTGGTCTGTATAAGGCCTGAATATTTCACCTTCATCCTCCTCGTCTGGCGGAGTCGAAGGTCTGACTCGTTTCATGGACGCGTCCTCCGCCAGCTCCTGAGGCTCTTTCCTTTTCACCTGCGAAGTAAACATCACAGTTAACACGGGCGTGGCACCGCCACCGCTTCTGTACTAAGAAAAGACAAAAATACGCAAAAAGCGGCTTTACGTTTATATAAAGTGAACGCTAAAACTAGACAGCGTGTATACGTATCAGTATTCGATGTATACGTCTATACTTCAGGTGAGGTAACGCGGGTACCTTGAACGAAGGCAGACGCAGAGCCCCGCGCAGAGAGAACCCTTCCATGCCTCCACTCTTGGCCCAGTCCACCAGAGACATTAACGGCTCGCGTGGCCGGCTGCTCGTCTTCTCTTCCTTCTTCTCCTCGTCCCGCATCACCGACACGCCCCTCATCGCCGTCTGGAACGGCTGAGAGGGAAAAGAAAAAGGAGTGGCCGTTCAGGTGTGGATAAACGGAAATGTTCAGGGACAGCGGAGAAAATCGTAATAGTCTCATTCACAGTGGATCAAAGCAGTCGTGTTCAAACCACGTGTACCCATAATGCACCGCGCAGTCTGGAGGTGATGTGTGACTTTGCATACGGTGTATAGTGCATGTAAATCCTCGACGGAGCTGGTGCCGAGATCGCGCAGCTGATTTACATTTGGCCACGCCCATGAAGAGCTGAAAAGGACAAAATGGCGACTAAACGGTGAGAGTGCATCAGCTACCATACACGCACTGACTCCTCCTCCTCTTATAGGGCGCCGTTACTTTTGTCCCATTTGAACCGCTAGTCTTATCCGTCTTAATTTACTGATCAGAAACGTGACGGCGTGAAATAAATGGAAGTTAATGAGCACGATTCTTGTGTAAATGTTCCTACGAGTAAATCTGTTCGTGTGTAGTTCCGAGACTCACCTTGGCCTTCCTCTCCTTACGCTCCCACCACTCGTCGAAGGTTCCGAAGGCGACGTTCTCCACCATCTTGCGGTTCAGGTCCCTCTGCATGATGTTCTTCATCTCGTCGATGAGAGCGGCGAGAACCAGCTGGACCGTGGCCTCGTGAGGGTTCTGACCCATCATGGGCATGGGGTACTGCTCGCCGTCTACACCTGGCACGGCGCCGTAATTCGGGGGCGGGTAGTGTGAGGGGTAGTGCTGGGGCAGGACGTGAGGTGGCCACGGGGAGTGAGGGGGCGGATGCATGGCGTGGGGGTGGTGAGGGGGCAGCTGGGTGGCGTGAGGGTCTGGGTACGGGTAGGACGGCATGTGAGGAGGCATGTAGCGGTGGTCCTGGTCGTAGTGGTTCCCTCCAGCTCCATCTTGGTCCATGTAGGGGTGGTGGGTGTGTGGCGCGTGCGGGGGAGGGGGAAGAGAGTGGAGGTGGTAAGAGGGCGGGTACTCTGAGCCGGGTGCGTGCTTTTCCCGCAGCTGGTGCAAACGGCTGAGCATGTGCGCCTGCATCTGGAAGGACGTGCCGGCGTACTGGCTCATCAGCTCCACGGAGCTGGCGTAGTCGTATAGGTGGGGGGGCAAGGGGTACTCCGGGTGGAGCTCCATGTGGGGCAGGGGAGGGGGGACGCCCGGGGGCTGGAGAGAAAAGCCGGGCGGGGGAGGAGGGGGCAGGTGGGGAGGGTAGGAGGGCATGTGAGGGAGCGGCATGGAGGCGCCGAAGTGCTGTGTGCTGTCGGGGGGCGATCCGGACGAGGGGTCGGCGCTCTGAGAGGGCAGGGCCGACTGAGATGATGGGGCGGGGGAGGATGACGACGAGGCGTGGTGCTGCGTCACCGTGGCGATGCCGCCGTCGCCCCCGCCGTCGTCTTCGTCAGAGATTTCCATGTCTTCTCCAGAGGAATGAGGAGACGGCTGGAAGAAGAGGAAGTGGAGATGATGAGAAAAACGCCTCGTTAAATACAAACAAGCTCTGGAAATTCTTTAGAAAAAAAAAAAAAAAAAAAAAAAAAAAAAAAACACTGCAGTAAATTAACACCAATAAAACCTTCTGACCAATCAGAACGCAGGATTCGACAGTGCTGTGGTATAAGAGAAACTCCACTCACCTGTCGTTCTCCGTTGTAGGTGGGTGGTGTGTGTGCACCTGTAACCTTCTGCGTGTCGGACGCCGTGTGCTCCTCCTGTACGAGGGCCTGCTGTCCCTGCGACGTCTCCGACAGCGATCCGGAGATGGAGGCGGCGGAGGAGGACATGTCCGTAGGGCTTTTCCTTCCATCTCCTCCTCCTCCTCCTCCTGGTGGTGCTGTCTGTTTTCTCACCCTGCTCCGCCTGTCCACTCTCCTCTGCTGCCCTCCGTCCGTCTCTCTGTCCCCGCCCTCTTCGCTCGGCTTCCTTGAGCCTCCTTGTGCGCCCTCGTCCTTCTTTTCCTCGTCCTCGTCGTCGGAGGCGAGGAAGGAGAACTTGGATTTTTGCTCCTTTAAGAGCATCTCGATGCGCGAGTCCAAACTGCTGCAGTGGTGAACAAACGGGAGGCTCTCGTTGGTGGAGTCCGGCTCCGGGGAGGAGGAGTCTCGTTGCGTGTGGGGCGGGGAGAGAGACGCCGTGGAGGAGGGGTGGTGGTGAGGCAGAGACGTGGAGGATGGTGACGTGGACGACGAAGGAACGGAGGCGTGGGGCGGGGAGGAGGGCGGAGGGGTGCGAGGGGGCTGCGGCGGAGGGGTGCTGGGGCGCCGTTTGGGTTTGCTCCATTGCTCCTCTCGGACTGGGCTCTCCTGCCCGAAGTCTAGCGAGCTCAGAGTTTCAGCCACCGCCGCCGCGATGACGGAGGCAGGAGGGAGAGGAGGAGGCGGAGGAGGAGGCGGAGGGTGTAACGGCGCGAGGTGGGATCGATAATCGTTATCTCCACTTCCGCTCGCCCTCTCTCCTGACCTGAAGGAGGGCGACGGCTCCAGGCGGGACGAAGACGGAGTGTCGTGGGTCGGCAGCTCTTTAGACGGATTGTACCCTCCGTACGAGGCGGAGGCGGGTGGAGGAGACATGCTGTTGGAGGAGCGATGGCTGGAGTTGGCGTGGCCTCTGTATCGCGGGTCGGAGCTGTTCGAGTAATCCCCGTCCCTGTCCCTGCTGTCCCTCCTGCGCCCGTGGTGGTTGTGCGAGTGGTGGTGGTTCCGGTGCCTTCCGTGCTCCCTGGACGCCGAGCTGTCCCTGCGGTACGACCTGCCGTCCCGCTCCTCCCGGTGCGAGTGGTGCGAATGGTAGGACTTGGATGAAGAGTTCACGTCCTGTAGGTGGTGGTAAGAGGAGCGGCGAGACGCTCCGTAGCGCCCCCCGGAGTCTCTGTCCCGCTCCCTGTCTCTGTCTCTCAGCCCCCGGTCTCGGTCTCGCTCCCTGTCCCTCTCTCGTTCGCCCACCGGCGGAGACTCATACAGGGAACCCGAGGGGGGCATGTGGGGGTGAGGGGGCATGTGCATCCCAGCAGCGCCGGCGTTGTGATACGGGGGGTAACCGGGAACGGGAGGAGGAAGGGGAGGGAACCCGGGCCGACCTCGGTGGTACACCGCGGGGTCTTGAGGAGGAACTCCGTGAGGCTCGTCGTAATAGCGGGGCTTGAACCCGGACGAGGACGACACGGCGGACGAAGAGCAGGAGGACGAAGGGAGCATGTCCTGCGCGGGGAAACCTCCGCCCACTGGACCACCGCTGTAACCCACATGTCTGAAACAAAACAGGAAGGTCATTTAGCGTACTGAAGTTTTAAAATTGTACAGAACGGCATGTTCGGGCAAGTAATGGCACCCACCTGCCCCCGGAGTATCCCGAATCCTGGGAAAAGGGGGTTCCGGAGCGTGACGTGTACGGAGTTCCGCCTCCCTGCGAGGAGCACGAGGAGCCGGGGGTGTACGGCCCCCCGAGGGAGGACGGCGGTGTGTCCAGACGCTGCTCCCCAAATCCGGTGTCCACTGAGCACGGGGTGGTGCTGCCGAGCGGAGGAACCGGCGTCTGATCGGTAGAGAGCTTCCGCCTGATATCAGACGACTGGGACAGAGACACAGAGAAGGCAGGGTTTAATCAGAGCATTTAAATAAATAAATAAAAAAAAAAAAAAGATCTCACGTAAGTGTTACAGTGCTGAAACAGTGAAAAGGGCTTGTTCTTGTTTCTCTAATCGAACACTAGGAGTTTTGTGAGCGAGACCCTGAGGACCATCACCTCAGATGTCAGCTCGGGCATCACTTGTTAAATCCACTTTGGCTAAATAACACAATTTGTTTGTTTTGTTTTTGTTTTAAATGGAGGAAGTGAGCTGGGCGTGGACTCACGGTGTCGGGCTGCGCTGGAGCAGGGGGCTGAAACTTCTCGCTCAGGGCTTTTCCTCCTGTGGGTACAGTCTGAGGTGTGTACGACCCACTAACGATCAAGTCGTAATACTTCATCCTCTGCTGGCCTGCACACACACACACACACACACACACACACACACACACCGTGATGTTAGTGTGGAAAACAGTTATAATGAATTATTACTACTTAAAAGCAGCGAGTGAAACAATTAAGTAATTAATTGGGTAATTAATTAATTTACAGCATGTGTGTGGGTGTGTTACAGTAAATACTGAGTGACGGAGCGGTGTGATGAAGCACAGTTACTGTTACCACACCGAAGTTGATTATTTTCCTCTAACAGCACATCTCTGAGTTTTATTCCTCTTTAGTTATATTTACTTCCTGTTCTCGCCTACGTTATAGCAGCTATAAACAGTCATTCCTTTACCAGCTCTCTCTTTATTCCCGCTCTTTATTCCCTCCCAGTTTGTTACGTCGTGTTACAGAGAAAACACAAAGAAGCGTAAACTCCTCCGTCCTGGAGACGTCGAAAAACTTAAAGTGACAGCCCTCACCTCCGACTGTTACAAAGCTCCGACACTGGAGACTCCTTCCGCGGACGTTACGCGTATAAAGAAAACGAACGTCTCCTCGCTTAACTAACCGTTACTATAGAAACGATAAGGAATTAGAACGGGAGGCATGTGACGTGCGGCCGCAGCACTGTCAGAGCTCCTGTTACAGAAAACGAATCGACGCCTTCTGACCAATCAGAGTCGAGAATGCAGCAGCGATGTGGTATAAATAAAGTCATTTGCAGAACATAACCTGCCAGTTTCATAACCTAATAAGAAAAAAAAACAAAACCTTATTTGCATTTTGTTTCAGATAAGACTTTCCGCTCTGGTTCTAGTTTCGTACCGGTTCCCTTTTTAACACCACAGAGCGTGATGCTTCCGAAACCCTGGACACACACACACACACACACACACACACACACCTTTGATGTCGAGTTGTGCGTGGACGATGTTGCCCATGACGGAGGTGTTGTGCAGGTGCTTGACCGTGTCTTTGGCCCCTCTGGTGCTGGTGAACAGGACGCGCGCCAAACCCAAGTGCTTGCGGGTCTTGGGGTGGAACAGGATCTCCATTTCCTCCACCTCGCCGAACTTAGTGCACATCTCTAAGAGGAAGGGCTCTTTGATGTTGTCGTTCAGCCGAGCGAACGTCACCTCCTTGAGCGGGATGGGGCCCACGTAGTACTCGTCCAACTGTCGGGCGAGAGGTTACAAAAAGGTCAGAAAGGAGGACGGCGGGCGTTTAAATCCCTACAACCGATGACTCAAAATTCTCATTTAGTGGTGTATATGGTGCATCAGGGAGATTTTCTATGCCGGTTCACAAAAACATCTGGTGAAACGCTTCAGTTCAGTTTTATTTGTATAGCGCTTTTAACAATGGACATGGTCCCAAAGCAGCTTTACAGAAATATATAAATTCAGGATATAGATTTTTAAATGTATGAATTTATCCCTAATGAGCAGCCAGAGGCGACGGTGGTGAGGAAGAACTCCCTGAGACAATATGAGGAAGAAACCTTGAGAGGAACCGGACTCATAAGTGATTTGATAGATAGTATAAATAATGAGTTTAAAATGTTTCCTGTGTCTCACATCCAGCGTTTATTTCCTCAAACCTGCAGGACACGAGTTAAATTCGGCAGCTGTTCGGTTCACGTCCTACAAAGCAAAAAAAAAAAAAAATCCACACGGCATGTCTGATTCACTTCCCGCAACCGAGTCGATTCGGAGTCGATTCACTTTCTCCCTGGAGTCCACGACGAAACGGAGCGAGACCGCCTCGCTCAGACTCTCTCGGACCCGAGCGCGTTCTCACCCGCCTAAAGAACCGCTCGGAGACGGAGAACGCGGAACACGCCAGGGTTCCCTTCAAACACACATCGTCTTAAAAAAAAACACAACAACGTACAAACGATTCGACTGATTCACAGAGTCGCGGAATACACTAGTGAAGCGGTGAAAGCCTATATTCCCAGCGTGACGACTCACCTTAAATTTGGGCAAAGGAAGTGACATCTCCGTGTGTCTGGACCAGATCCGCCGAGGTCGGGGGTCACGTAACTCCCCCACAGGAGGAAACCCTGAGTCCTGAGGACCAGCAAACACAAAACTGCATTAAACTTTTTATTCTATTACAAATATATATAAATATATATACACACACACACATACACACGATGAATCGTTTTATTTTCTAATCTGACAGATCTGTTTAACGTTTTCCAAGCTTTCTTCACGCTCTCACGAAACGTAATGAGTCTCTTCGCCCCACCGTTAAACAAACGTCTCCTCGCTTTTATTCTGTTATCAACCAGGTGAGGAAAATGTCCTCTGTTCCTTACATTAACTTACTGTACCTGCTGTGCACTGAATTAAATCCCCAAACACACAGCGTTTATGATTATGACACATCTCACACACTCGGGATGAGCGTTACGTGTTAAGCGTGCGCACAGACGGTTCTCGACACGTTCACACGGCTCACGCGCTCTTCCTAAAGGTGCGTTTTCTCGGCTTCGGGTGTGTGAAGTGGTCCGGAGCTCGTACCGGGACGCTGAAGTGAATCCCGTCGTATCTGTAGATTTTCTGAGCGACCCTGCGGATGGCCGGGTCCTGTACCAGTTTGTAGCTCTTCCATTGCAGGCTGAGAGTTCGCTGGGTGTCCGCCCCGCCGTCTGGATCCATGCTATTACTGCGCACACACACACACACACACACACACACACACACAGAGAGAGAAAGACAGAGTAAGGACGAGCTGCAATTAGCCTGACACCTCAGCGTGATAACAACACCGGAGATTTATTTTATAAAGAAGACTTTAAACTTCATCCATGGGCACGTCGGTCTGTTCTTCACCTCCTACATTACCCACAATGCCGTTCCCATATCCACGCAAAAAAAAAAAAAAAAAAGTGATGCGGCGGCACTTTAGTCCGCCCAAGCTCAAACAGCTTCAACTGTCACACCGACACCACCGCTCGTCATCATCTCCGAGTAAGAGATCACGGACTCTTAATTTCCAATTCTCCGTCTGTCCGAAACTCCGCCCACTTCCACATGAACAAACTCTGAACGAGTGTATTCTCAACTGGAAAAGTGGTGTGTGTGTGTGTGTGTGTGTGTGTGTGTGTGTGTGTGTGTGTGTGTGAGAGAAGAAGCGCGGCCAAAAACACACACCGGAAAAAACACGGACCATGTTTACTGCTAACGAGATGCTACTGTAGAGAAAGCCACGCCCACTTGGGGCGGAGTTATACACTCGAGAGCACATTTAATTGGACGAACACAATACAAGTACAGGATGAGTCGTGAGAAAATAAAACATCGTTTATGCAGAAGTGATGAACTATAAAATGAAAAGTATTTGTTTGCATTTTTTTGAATGTTTTATGCTATTGGTGTTTAATGATTTCTACAAAAGCAGGAAAGTGTAGTGGATCAGAGGTAATAATAATAATAATAATAATAATAATAAGAAGAAGAAGAAGAAGAATAATAAGACTAATTATTGACTTATTCCCCCGAATTAAAAATCCTAAACCACATAAAGTAAAAAGGTTAAAAAAAAATCACAGGATATACAGAACAGACCCCAAAATGTGTAGCAGTGTGTTTATGTTTTGTTTGTTTGTTTATGTCGCGCGCGTTGTCAACAATAACGGTTAGCTCCATAGCTACATATCAAGTTTGTTAATCGACCCAACAACCAGTTTATTCACTTAAACATCACGTGACCCTGTAAGGATGAACTTTAACTCTGTTCCGTGAATATTAACACGCAAACTAACCTTAACCAAGTTATACTAACTAGCTAAAACACTGACCGCTAGCTAGCACGGTTAGCTCACTGTGAGGAGGAAAAAGTGACAGGACATAAGAGATATACGACATAACTTTTTTTCTTTTCAAAATAGAGTTATTTCTTATTTTGTGAAGGTAATACTTTTATGTTTTTTTGTTTTGTTTGTTTGTTTTAAATAAACAGACTCGGTTTAGCCGCTTTAGCGCACCTCACTTACCTCACTTACCTCAGGGGGTTTAAATAATAAAACATTTGACACTTATTTCATTAAACATCACTTCCGTGAAGTAAATCTAGTTGATTTCGGTCAATAAACTGATCCGACGGAATAAAAATCATCTTGTAGCAGATTCGTGTGTAGAAACGCAAAAGGAGACACAGGCGGTCAGTCAGAGGAACACGATTAGCACGATGCTAACAACACTGCACGCGCTAAACTGTTAGTCTGGCTCCATATTTTTTTTTTTTTTTAAATATACATATGACGTATCGCAATTTACAAAATATAATTAAACAAAGCGGCGTGTGATGAATCAAATTCTGCACTATTTAACGCCCCACGTTAATGTTATACATTATATTATTAGCAATGAATGTCATATCACTGTGTGTGTGTATAAATATAAATATATATATATATAAATTAAAGCGTTATGTGATGTGCAGTTATAAAAGTATAAACACATACCTCTCATTTAACTTCACGAGCGCTCCGTTTTCTAATCTTATTCCATTAAAATTAAAATAAAAGCTGATATTATATGCTAGCGCTCTGAGCGCTGTTAGCTAACTCGGTTAGCACGCTAGCATTAAGGCCTACACTCCGCTCCGTCGGCCGGGGGAAAAAAAAAAAAACAACAAAATCCAACCGCGCAAAATAAAATGTTCAATTTCCCACCAACTCAGATCAAAAGTCGCATCTCAGAAAGCGTCGCTTGAGTTCCGGTGCAAAACCGAACCCTCACAAACCTTTAAACTTCACCTCCGAGCGCCGTTTAGTGAAAAACAGTGAATAATACAGAAAGCCGCCATGGCGTAACTACTAACCTGTACACCTCGCCTGTCCGCCATTACAGTCTGTCTCACAACACCAGCCTGTTCATTCACAGCCGCACTTTCCACACGAGCCAGGACACAGGATTCGCGAACAACTAATAACGGCCATTCATAAACAAGACAAATATGGCACGAATAAATCTTCACACTTTCATTAACTCGTTTCATTATAATATCGATCCGAATTCATTAGAGCCGCGAAAGATTTTCTTCTAATTTTAGTCGCCCGCAATGAGAATTTAAAATGGCGAATGTGCTGTTATGGATGATAAATACGTCATCATGGTGTCGGGCAACGGAGCTGTTAGACTCGGTCAAGTTCAACTTCAACTTCAACAAACACCACCACCTATTACTCTTACTATTATTATTATTAAAGTATTATTATTATTATTTAAAAATGCATTAGTTTATATAGCACCAACCGATCACATTACACAGAACGGATATACAATTTGTTCATTTAATTACATTTTAAACACAATAATAACAATAATAATAATGGCAGTGCAGTTTTTTTTATTTGTAATTATTTAATTTGTCTGATCTCTACCCCCCCCAAAAAAAAAAAGGTATTTCCGGTATAAATCAGTTCATCAGTGAGACCCTCAGCATGCAGGTGATATCAGTTTATTATTTAATTAGACTTTAATTCATGAAGAGATCGTTTTTATCCTGTTAGCGCTGTATGTTATGTTAGTGAACTGAAATGTGGTTTTAAATCAGCAGGTTAGTGCCAGTCTTTTTTTTTTTTTTACTCTGAGGTTAAAACGTTTCGTGTCGATTTTGTGTGTAATTATTAAAACTGTGTGATGTGGCGAGTGGAAAGCCATTGAGGTCAAAACAAAACAAAAATTTTAAAAAAGTTTACAGTGGCCCTGAAACCGAAACCTCCGCCCCTGTCCCTTCGGGTTATGCAACGATAATCACATTCCTACAGATTACACACAAAAACCGTCTCAATTCGATTCAGTTTTATTTCTTGGGCACGTTTAAAACAGCCGAGCAAAGTGTTGTACAGGTGAGAGGAATCGAGGCTCATCATCATCACAGCACAAGACAGGCTAACAAACAAAAACACACTAAAAAGGTAAAATATACAGAGTACAAATCCCCTTAGTAAAATAACAATAAAATGGATATGGAGTAAAATCCCGAGGGTTAGATACGGTCATGTACCAAAGGAGAAAAGACGGGTGTTAAGACTTAAGATTTAACCCTGTCTGATGTACAGTGCTGTGAAAAAGTATTTGATTTCTTCTGCTTTTGTGCTCGTCTCATACGGAAGGAGACGTTTCAGATCTCCAAACGAAATACAACACAAGACGTGTGAGTAAAGACGCGTTGGAAATGGTGTGTACAAACCTTGTTGAGGAAGTCCTGAGGTAGAACATTACGTGTTTACATGTAGAAGCTGTACGTACACGTTTATTTCCACCCTGTGGGGGAGCCATAGACAAATTTCCATGCAAATAGACAATAAAGATTTAAAAGTAAAACAAAGGCAACCTGAGTAAACACACAATACAGTTTTTATTTATTTATTTGTTTATTTATTTATTTTTGAAGCACAGAAAAAATTTTCTCCAACACCTATCACCCATGTGAAAAACTAATTGCCACCTTAAAATCTGGTCGTGCCACCTTTATTAGCAGCAACAACTGCAACAATCATACGCGTCCGATAACTGGAGATCAGACTTTCACTTCCTCCTCCTAGGACTCTAATATTGATCAACACAACAGATCTTCATCAGACCTGCAAATCTGTACAAAGACTCCGACCACAAAACAGTTTTTACACTTTTATTACCGACATCAAACCGAAACAAAACTCCTCGGTTAACTGAACACAAAAATACTTAACTTAGATGGATTTTATTTAAAATGAAAACGATGAAGTCCAGTCTACACGATGAAGATATTAAAGAGTGACGCACGGCACGATCACGCCGCGTCCCCCGCCGTATAAAACGTTTTAATAAAGACAAAAACTGATCTGTATTCCTCGCCGTGATAAAGGTATCTGTGCCGAGTCACGTGAATCATCACTTGTCGGTCGCTGGGAAATTCGAGATCAGGTGGCGCGAGTTCGGATCTCTCACGGGTCAGAGTTCACGTAGATATAATCGCGAGTGCGGTGAAGGGAAAGGAAGCGCTAAGGGAAGCGCACGCCTCTCTAGCGTCCCGTATCGATGCGGTGACGGGAAAAACAAATATCATAAATGCCACGACTGAACCGTAAACACCAAGCAAATAACTTACAATCGTACACATCAGAGAGCAAATATGTTTAAAATGATGCACAACACGGTAAAATGCTTTACAGGTGAAGCCCGGACCCGGTTCGGTTCGAACGCTAAACAGAAATCTTGAATTTGATGTAAGAAAGAGAGTCCGAGTATAAAGCCTTATTCAAGGCGGGATTAGATTTATTAATCTCCAAAGCTTTGGCTGTGTTATGTGACAGGTGCAGGAGTATGTGATGAGGAAGAGCCCAGATGTCAGAACAGCTGCCTCCGCAGGTAAAACTAACAGGGTTTAAACGGGGTGTAAGAACCGTGATTCTGGTCCCAGGTTGGAGTCTGAATGCAGCGCGTCAGTATGGCCGCTCTCTGCGCTCGTGTCTGTGATCGCTCCTGAGAAACCACACACACACACACACACACACACACATTAGAATTTTAATCAAAACACAAATCACCCGCCGATGACGAGGTAAATAAACTTCATCCGCATCACACCATGCTGTCATTTATTAATTTCCCATCCCAGCACACCCCTAAGCTTTTTATTCCTAACACCCTCTTGAAATATCTTGTAGCTTTATTTATTTATTTTAATGACCCCTCCCTGCTACAGATTTGTTCAGTTTAACGGTATAAATATACCCAGATTACCGTGAGTCCATCTTGCCGTATCCTCCTCGGTCTCCTCCTCTGAATCCGCCTCTGTCTCCTCCTCCACGGCCGCGGAACCCACCGCGATCAAACCCGCCCCTTCCACGCTCACGCTCTCCACCAAACCCACCTGACAAACAAACCGACATGCTTACAACGTTATTCACGTTTAGAAACGTAACACGCTAACCCTTTCCTTATTAACCCTTAAAAAGACATTTTAAAGCAGTGGTTTGTAACATTTACAGCCCCCCTCCAAGTCTCCCCAACGCCCCCCCTCCAAGTCCCCCCCCCCCCATCTCCCTCTACTGTAGTATGACCTGACTCCACCCTCTCTGCCGAACTACAGATGCCCCTTAGCATGCTGAGGCAGCAGTCACGTTTTTAAAAAAAAAAGAGGCAGGGCTAAGCAGCTGTTCTACATGTGGGCGGAGCTAATCGATGAGAATGCAAATATATTCGCGAGGGTACTGCAAACCTACAGTAATGCATCTTAAAAATATCACTATTATAGTTATAATTATGATCGTCATTAGCACCGTTACAAACCAGGGATCAGCTTTAGTGTGTGTAAACAAATTAAAACAAGATTAATGCTAGTATAACAGTATAAAAATATTGTATAGCCAAAGAACGAAAGAAAAACAAAAAACAACAACAGTGGGCAGTGTGATTGCAGTTTACCTCCCATAGGGGGCATCCCTCCTCCACCATCTCCTCCTCGCTCAGATTTTGGAGCTTTACACTGATTGCATTCGTTACGCCACGAGAAGTTCAGATTCCCACACGACCTTCACACAGAACATGAGATGAGCGCAACGTTCACACAAAAAAGCGTCGGACTGATCCCCAGTACCAATATCTGTATCGATGCACCTTTCTCTACACCTTTACTACACACACACACACACACACACACACACACACACTCACGGGTTTGAACATTTCCAGTCTCCTGCTCTTTGCTGGCCTCCGCCGCCTCCACCGTTACCAGGGAAACCACCATCACTTCCTCCTCCTCCTCCTCCACCTCTTCCTCCTCCAAACCCACCTCTTCCCATCGGACCTAAACACAGAGACAGGAGCACAGCGTTTGGTTTAGGGAGTCACATGCAGTCAATCATGCAGTCAATCATGCAGTCAATCATGCAGTCAATCATGCAGTCAATCATGCAGTCAATCATGCAGTCAATCATGCAGTCAATCATGCAGTCAATCATGCAGTCAATCATGCAGTCAATCATGCAGTCAATCATGCAGTCACTCCACGCACAACGTAGTGTACACACTGTGCAGGATAAACGATGGATCTTTGATTAATTGGATATTAGGAACGTTAAGTTACACCATAACATTAAAACCACCTGCGTAATAATATTGTGTAGGTCCCACTTGAACCCCCACAAACTGACCCGTCAAGGCATGGCCTCCACAAGACCTCTGAAGGTGTGCTGGCACCAAGACGTTAGCAGCAGATCCTTTAAATCCTCTAAGTTGCGAGGTGGAGCCTCCGTGGATCGGACTTGCTGTACTGAACCACTACAGTACGGACTACAGTAGCTCTTCTGTGGGATCGGACCAGACGGGCTAGACTTCGCTCCCTATGCGCACCAGTGAGCCTCGGGAGCCCATGACCCTGTCGGCGGTTCACCTCTGGTAGGTACTAACCACTGCATACCGGACACACCCCACAAGACCTTCTGTTTTGGAGATGCTCTGACCCAGTCGTCTAGCCATCATGACTTGGCCCTTGTCAAAGTCTCTCAGATCCTTACGCCTGCCCGTTTTTCCTGTCAGTGGTTTTAATGTTATGGCTGATAGGTGTATATTTGCACTGACGCAGCACACTGGACAGCGTGTGATGATTTTGATGATTTCTTAAAAACAGAACTACGCCGGAATGCTCACCTCCTCTACCACGACCTCCCCTCATGCCGACTCCTCCTCCTCCTCCTCCTCGCCCGAAGTCTGCTCGGCGAGTGGCAAAGGACACCTTAATGGGGCTGCCGTTAAAATCCTTACCTTTAAAGAGAGGAAAGATGGGAAATCTCCTAGTTTAAGGGAACAGAATTCATTCACATATCGATCATACGGAGTGCTTCTCAAATCCACCTTTAAAAACAATAACACTTACACTTTAATGTTTCTTTCACAATTAGCCATCACTTAAAGCAGGGTCATGGGCATCATAATTAAATTATCAGGGTCATAATTAAATATTTGCCGCTTTATTAGAGTCGTAGTGCTTCCTATAACTGAATTTTCCACCGACAAACACAGAATGACTGCACTGGGAGGGCGATATATAACAATAATATAATATCACATTACTAGATCATACTACGATACACATCACGGTATATATGTTTACTAAGAAAACTGCCTGCAAAACAGTAGTCAAATTCTTAAAAACCCTTGTACGATACTTTATTAAATGTCAACAACAATAATAAACGTGTTTTTCAAATATTTAAATACAATTTAATTTAGAAAATAGTACAAAAATATGGTATAAACACTGAAACTAGGGGGAAAAAAACATTTTTATCTGTAAACATATTTATGTATTACAAATATAAAAAGATTCAAATATTGTGAAATTTTTTTTTTTTTTTTTTAAAGACAGAAAAGGAAAGGCTCTCACGATATCTTCAATATCTCAGAAAATCGTGCTGAGACATAATTTATCATTATAGTGTATATTGTTATATTGTATATATACACAATATCTCCAGCCAGCAGGGGGCGATGGTGTATTAACAGTGTATACAGGTGACAATGCAGAGGAACTGTATTAAACGTTTCTATCCGCCTTCAGCGTGAAAGTAAAATAAGGTAAAGATGAAAAATAAGGTGTTCAACTTGTGCATCTGAAAACCCCCCCCAAAAAAATTTTTTGGATGTCACATGACTGCGGTCACATGACCGTGAAATTATCTGCGTTTAGGTGAATCTGAAATGTCTCGCAGTTTAAACATACAGTGCATGAGGTAGGGAGGAGAAACCTTTATTTCACCTTACACGATGGAAAAGAATAAGTTCACGCGTACGATTAACAGATTATTTAAATGTACGTTATTCGGGTCAGCTCTGTTTTAACGTGTGTGGGTTTTTTTTTGTGTGGTTCCGGATCACTAGGTAATTTGTAGTGTTTGTAATGTTTATGCTTATTTAAGAAAGGGTCATGATGATGATGATGATGAGCGTACAAACAAAGCCAACGAATGAAAACCCACCATCAAACCAGTCGATGGCGGCTTTAGCAGAAGGAGGATCGTCGAAGGACACGGTGGCCTCGCCTTTCAGCTTCCCCGTCTCTCTGTCCGTGTACAGGTTTATCATGGGCAAGCCTGTCTTCTTATTCAGCTGGGTTAGAGAGAGAGAGAAAGAAGGAAAGAAAGAAAGAGAGAAACTCTCAGTGCTGATGTGAAAATATAGCAGTCGGCAGCGATTAGTGGGGGCCCAAGCACCAAGGGTGCAGTGACGTCTGATTGATGAGCCAATATTGGCGTGTGAACGTGACCACACCCCGTCACTGAACATACATTAGCACTCTGGGCCACATTACAGGACGTACAGTGGAATTATGCCACACTTCCTGTTTGAGCTTCATCACGTGTCAATTGACCAGGCAATATCGTTTAAAATAATAAATTGCTGCACATTGGTGGCGCTGTCCACCATTTCTGATGTTCCCTGCCATGTTTCGTGAGTTTTCGAACAATAAGAATAATAAACAGGCCAAAAACGAGACCTTTTAAATCACAGGTTATGATCTCATCACTATATGGGTAAAAGCCATGTTAAAAACAAACACACACATTCAGATTAAATCCATTTAGGGGAATTAACATGCCAGTCGAATTCTGAAAATTTTATGTAACAAGAACTGAAAATCTCACTGGAGGAAAGAATCCAGAATTCAACAGTGCTGCTGAGTTCTGGACTGTGATTGGTCAGAAGGTGTTGATTAATTCTCTATAACAGCAGCTCTGACAGTAGAGCAGCTGCACATCACAGGTTTATTTATAATTAACACGCTCGTTCTGATACGTTATCGTTTCTATAGTAACAGCTCGTTCACAGGGACGCGTACGGCGGACGCTCCACGTGTCAATAAACTGATTTTTTTTTTTTTTTTTCAAATTGCTACGGTATAAGAGGAATAAACCACTTGGGGACGTGCATCAGGGTGGTAACAGTCACTCCACCTCATTACACCACCCCATCACTCAGTATTTTACTGTAACACACACACACACACACACACACACACACACACAGTTTATCAGCATGTGTTCAGGGTGCAAAGCAGACATGTTGGTCTACGTTCCCGTCTTTGGTACCTTGATGATGCCGATCTGTTTGAAGAAGTCAGCTACAGACTCTACGGTGTAGTCGTCTCCCAGGCCTTGCACGAAGATGGTGTTGTTGTCGGAGTTATCCTGCTCCTGCACTGTAAAAAAACAAAACAAATACATAAAAATAATAATAATAATAATAATAAATCAAGTCTCCAAGTGTGAACGTGTGAGAAACAGTTTAACTGATGGTTTGTGTATCAGCCTGAAGGGGTTCACTTACTGTTGGAGCCACCAGGTCCGTGATCCCGAGGTCCTTTAAGTTGAAACAGTAACCATTAGTACTGATGACAATCAAAAACACATTAATCAAAAATCACACACACACACACAAACGTGGATATTATTAACACTATTTACAAAAAATGCTACACACCCACACACCCTAAATGATTTATACAAATGTTACACGAGATCACATGCAGGTTTAAAGGTTCTGCACGCGACCACATTTCATCCTCAAACCATTTTTAGTCGCTTCTGATCACTCTAGCTAAAACAAAACAACCATTTTGTGTTTTTATTTTTATCCCCTCAGGAACTGAGACTCATAAGCGTTTCCCTGTTGGGTACCTTCACGTCCGACGTTTCCGTTTCGTCAGTACCATGAGCGTCATTAATGACGTTCCTCAACCAACCACCTGACTCCGTTTACATCATGAAACGTCTACCATCCATACAGATTTGGAAGGTTCATGCTCCCACCCCCCCCCCACCCCACTTACATCACACCACTGGTGTCGATCTGAGCATCTCTGCATGAGCGTGTCCTTCACACGGGACATTTTCCTTTCATGAGAAGATGATGTGCATCACTGTACACTCCACCACTCCACCACTCCCACTTTTAAACCACGTCTAACTCATTTCTTTCACCACCAGAAATAAGCTTCAACCCTCCATCATGGTACCAGGAGCATGAACACAGCCTGGGGAGGCAGGAGCCAGTTTGATGCTACACACCCAGGATCCTCGTGGTCACTGCCTCATCAATAACCACGATGGAGTAAGATACGACAGAGATTGTGACCGTGCAGACTCGAGACTCAGACCGTACCAAAAAAACACTCACGTTTAAACAGAGTATTGGTCCGAGATTGAATGGAAACATGGATTTCTTGCAGTGTACCGGCTCTCAGAGAGCAACGCTGGGGTAATACTGTGCTTCAGCTGTTTCTTGTCATGTTCCCACACACACACACTTGTATTTTGGTTAATCGAGAATTTTTGTTTTTCCCCCTCAAAGTGTGGATGGAGTTTGTGGATGGACCTTATGTCCACCAAACAAACCCACCTTTTAAATAAAAAAAAATAAAAATAAAAAAACCCTCTTAACACAGAACTAATTCAGTCAAAACACACACGCACACACACGTGGAACGTGTGTATGTTTTCTTCACGTTCCACTTCCTTTACATGAATCATCTGACTCGTTAATGAATCCGATTCCAAATATCCATTTCCTTTAAAATCCTTCCACTCCAAATGTCCCAGTTCCAGACCAACGCAAAATGAGACATCAAAACATTTACAGCTCGATGATGGAATGTGGGTAAATATTCTAGATGCTTAGTGAGTTTATTCATTCATTTATTTATTTATTTATTTATAATTTAGCGCCACATCAGCAGCAACGGTGTTTAGTGAGTGTGGTGTGTTCTCCTCCTCAGTGCGGTTCTTTAGGCAGGTGAGAACATGCTCGGGCCATCACGCTCAGGTCCGAGAGCGCCGCTTCCGGATGAACTCTAGTGACAAAGCGATTCGACTCTGAATCGACTCGCTGCAGGAGGTGAATCGGACACCCTGTGTGTTTTCGGGTCGAGGTGTTTTGTTTTAACTGAGCCAGAGGACAGAGCTGTAGTAATACCACGTGTTCTGGAGATTTGGAGAAAACAAACTCTGGATGCAGCACACACAATGTTGTAAACTGATTATTTATATAATTACCTAATGGTTTATTTATCACAGTCCTCGTGTTCTCTATGCTCAGGTGTTTTTATTTTTGTGATTACACACATGGTAGATGTTTGTTCACCTTGTTCCTTGGGGTGGGGGGGGGGGGGGGGTGGTTTTAGAAAGCCATGACACCCAGGCCAAAACGAACACAAACAGTTTGTAATGGAAGCGCAAGATACATCCTAACACAGCCACGCTTAGAATATACACATCCACTATGTAAAACCCACCGTAGGGATTAAAAAAAATATATTTTTAAAAATGTTTTCTGAACCAAACTCAAAATGACGTGAACCTGAGGGGAAACTCCTTGAAGTTCCTAAGAGTTTGTCACTTACCACCAAACTTATTGAATCCTCCACGATCACCCATTCTGATGGAGAGGGAAAGAGAAGCGAGACGTATTGAAGGTGGATGAGGGCGGGGCCCCGTTTCACTCTTGACGTTGGCAAGGGCTTCCGTAAAAAAATAATAAAAATAAATAAAAAAAAATAAACCCTTCTAGGACATCTTTAACCCTCCCATTTACTCAGTGTCACCTTTCGGTTAACCCATCACACTGATCAATATTTTATTAACTCATCGGATCGACAAGTCGTCCCTTTCTGTCACAATAAACCCAATTTCATCATTTTTTTTTTTTTCCACCAGTGGTCAACATCTGCTAATGTCTTTGAGGACTTTTTTATTCCTTACCCACTCACATATGTGACGTTATCACTTCATGATTTGGACTTTTTTTTTTTTTCCCCTTTTCTTTCTGGATTTAAAAGCAATTCAACAACCAACTGATGACTTTCCCCCAAAATTTTGTAGTTTTTTTTGTTGTTGTTGTTGTTTACAGAACCCTTATTAATCCTGTTTCTCTCCCATTCTTCAAAAAAAAAATAGGAGAACCTTGACGAACCAAAAGCCTAGGAAGGAGATTTAGAGATTTCATTAAAACATTTTCATCACACAGTTTTGTTTTCCTGACGGAAAGGATGAAGCACAGGAGTGATGTGGAGAGATCAGCTGAGCCACAAACATCTTTCAGCACTACAGTAATGAGTTTACTGACTAACTGTTTTGTTGTTGTTGTTGTTGTTGCTGAACAAACGTTTTAAGCCGGTCGATTAGACACACACACGTAATTTTACCCGTGACATCACACCCTATTCTTTTAATTATTGTATGTTAAATTAACAATGTGAACACACACACACTTATCCTGGACGATGGGAGATTCTAGGAACGCCATCTCCTCCTCTCATTAATACATCAGGAAGGCCACTTTATTACTCACCAGAGTCCCAAGACCACAGTATTTCCCTTCACACTAACATTAAACAGGTCATGATTTGTACATTCTGTTCATTTTCTCCTTATAGGACACACTCTGGCTTTGTTTCAGCCACTTTACCGACGTGCACTTGCTCAAAAACTCGTAATAAAACTCACTGGATCGTTGCATCACACCATTTTACGTGCTACCTCCATGTTTTCCTGGAATCGTGTGTAATACGGATTAGTTAAAACTGAATAAACGAGGCGCTCACCCCATTCCGCCTCGGCCTCGAGGTCCTCCACGACCCCCGCGCTCAAATCCGCCCCCTCCTCGTCCGCCGTAACCGCCTCCACCTCCACGCGGACCACGCCCACCACGCCCGTCCTGTCCGTACCGCTCGTCCTGACCGCCGTAACTCCCTCCGCCCCCACTCACGGGTGGGGCATCCTGACCGTACCCTGGAACACATTCAGAAGTTCAGTATATGCGATACGGCACGAACAGACTTCACGTTCTCGTGATGGGATCTCACGGCTCCATACAGACACCCTGACACTGACCTGACCCGTGTCCGTAGCTGTGAGGAGGAGAGGAGGAGGAGGACGAGGAGGAGGAGTAACTGGGCGGCTGACTGTAAACACTCCCACCTGTCTGAGAGGAGAGGTGTTGTCCTCCGCTCCCTCCGTATCCTCCACTCGGGCCTCCGCCCCCGCCGTACCCACCGCTCGCTCCTCCGTACCCGCCTCCTCTCTGCTGCTGCCCGTAGCCTGATGCCTGAGAGCCGCTGGAGTAGCTACGGGTGGAGGGAAATAAAACGGATACACAAATAAACCAACAAGTAAAAGTGAGATTTATTACACAGCTGTTTTAAGCTAGTAAACATCGAAAATATGTACAGGTCATAAAATATTTTCTGTTTTGCCACTGACTAAAGACTCGGCAGAAACATTACGTATAAGGAGCTGGATTCATTCCATTAGAAATCCGACTGTGAATTTTATTACGTAGAATTTCTATCATTAACATCTGAAATTTATTTTTAAACCGAGAGAACCCTAAACTCTGAAACTGAATTTCACGCTCAAGGGTGTCCGATTGAAATCTGTTCGGAATTGTATAATCTAATCCAAGTGCTCGGACTGTCTGATTATGCTTCCGTATAAAGGTAAGTTGTTGGATTTTTTTTTTTTTAAAAAGAATCATTTGGACAAACTGGCTATAATATTAATGAAGGTGTGCCATTTAGATGATTAATATTAACTAGATATCTAGCTAGTGATCTAACGTTTTTGAGTTTGGCTGCTTTTGCCTTCCCGCGATGTTATGTTATAAATTAATAGAGATTGTAGTAATTAATTAATTAATTAATTAAGACAGCGTTTCAGATTTTGCTCTTTCAGACAACTCACTTCCAAACTCATTAAAATAGCATTAAAATTCTATTAAAATTCTGATGTTCGCGTTCGGTTTTCGACGAGACCCGCGCTATGATGTTTGTGCTACAGCGTCAAACACGGCGTCATTTTATTTTAAACACCTCGAAGCTGAGGCGGGAGGCGACGGCGGCTGCTGGCTGTAGGCCGAGTAGGAGGACTGCTGATTGTAAGCTCCTCCTCCCTGAGGAGACTGACTGCTGCTGCCAACCCCACCCGAGCTGTAGGACTGCGAGGACGGCTGGGAACCGTATCCACCTGCACACAGCAAAACATCAACACCCTTCATTTATAACATCAGCATGAGGGGTGGCTAAAGAAGTGCTCAATTCATCGTTAAAAAGCTAAATAAATGTCTTGATGGGGAAAATAATTGTAGAATTGTGACTTCCATAATTATACCATCAACTATCAAATAAAGAGGAAATAATGCTGGACATTTATAAGTGAACAATATTTTGTAAGTCTTTTCTCTTTGTAAGTCTCCACCTTCAGTTCCTCGAGACACACCCAAGTGTATTCGAAACACTGCAACGCTTTTAATATAAAATTAAATCAGAGGTCGACCGATTGATCGGTTTTGCCGATTAATCGGCACCGATAACCGATCGCTGGAACTATCGGTTATCGGCATAAATCCGACAGTTTTTCCTGGTTGCGTCCGTTGCAGGAGTGGCTGAGAAGGGGCCAGTGTCATTATACAGTACGAGAGCGGCCTGTAGAGGCGAAATAAAAACCATCACTGACCAATTTTGTTGTGTTATTTGAACTGTTTTTTTTTTTTTTTAATTCATTTTGGATGTCTCTATTTTTATTTGTTCTGAGTGTTACTTTTCAGTTCAGTTTGGATGTATATCTTTTATTTACTTTAATACTTAATAGTCGATACATATTAATATTTATTTCATTTTTTTTAAAAAAAGTACGGTACATTTTCATGGTACAGTCAGCATCGTTTACTTTTCTAATAAAGTTCGGCAATATTTTACTTTGAGTGTTATGTTGACATTCAGTAACGGTAGGTAACTTTTAGTTATCGGTAAAATCCACTATCGGTCGACCTCTAAAGGATACAGCCGTGGGATGGTTTAATAAAGACGATCACAGTGACATGAGGATGTAAATAATTAAAGAGAGTGTTGTTAGGCGTACCCGAGCTGTAGCCGGAGCCGTATCCCTGACCGTAAGGCCTGGGGCTGCTGTCCGAACCCGAGCCGTATCCTCCGTAACCCGGCTGGCTGTAGTTCTGACTGGACTGACCTCCATATCCAGCGTACCTGCACACAGCACACACACAATCCTAACAATTTCCAACACTTCTCTCTTTCCTGAACACCATCACAAATTAGAAGACGTTACGGAGCCTCGTCAATTCACGCACATGCGGCAATAAAAGAGGATCCTCATTTATAAATTTACATATGCAAATGTATACAAATGACATCATGAGCCACTACAGCTGTTCCCTTATTAAGTACACTCACCGAGCACTTTATTAGGAGCACTATACTAATACTATACTTCCTTTGCGCTCAGAACAGCCTCAGTTCTTCATGACATCGATGGCACACGATGTTGGAAACATCCCTTTGATATTCGGGTGTTGACGATGATGATAGGCAGGTGTTCCTAATAAAGTGCTCAGTGAGTGCATGTTAAAGAGGCTGTACATATAGGATTTCTAAAGAATCTTAGGTTCCAAGGATCACACACAATAACGGAAAACAGAAATACTGATTCTTTTTACAATTCACAATGTAAATAAAAGGCAAATTAATGATACAAGAAGAAGGGAATCCACATTCATAATCACCAGCAATTATATTTATGGACTCACAGTTTAATATAAACTACAGAGACTCATTTGAATATTATTTTATTACTGATCTTTAGTTAACGAGCGTGCTGTTTCACAATACTTATTAATTTAAACAGTGTTCTTATAGGAAAGATTTTATACAGTAATAAATATATTGGACATGTCCTCAGGCAGCTGATCCACACTTACCCTCCCTGACTGGAGCTCTGAGAATAGTCTGAGAGAAATGACAAAAAAATATATTAAAAACATCAAATCAACACCTTTTTAATACATAAAAATCAGTGTTAATATATTTTATTTAGAAAAAAAAAAACATTACAAAATAATATTAAATTGCGCTAATCGTGCTAATCCGCTATGCTGTTAAATCGGGTCATTGTGACAGACAAAATGGCGGACACGAACAAATTCTGTTTACACAAAAACACTGAAATAACATTTACGCGCTAATTATTTAATTTTTCTCCAATTTTTACCGTCACAAAAAAAAAAAAAACAAACAAACAAACTAACCAACATTTAGCATCCGTGCTACGGGTTTCATTCAAACCAGCAACATTAATTAGCAAAACCGGGCTAGTTCTTACCGCTTGACGCCATGATTGATTTTTTTTTTTTTTTTTTTTTTTACTGTAAAATGCTGTAAAAACGAGGATTTATTTAAGTGATTTTATCATTAGAAAGCGAATACAGTTTGGTGTTAACTGCGTCCTCGCAGCTTCGCCTCAGAGCCTTGACGCTATAAACCGTCTCGCGCTTCAGCAGCACTGAGCTACAGCTAACAAAGTGCAGCTGCTACGTGATTGGCTGATGGCGCAACAAGAAGCAGCGACGTGATTGGTTCACGAGCCAAATGATTGACACTGGGCCCGCCTCCGATACGGCTCAGTTAAAGGGAAAATGCAGCTTAGCTGGCGAAATTAATTAATTAGCACTTGACACAGAAGTATAAAAAGATCATATGATGACGTGCTGCAGATAGAGAGAGAAAATAAACACATCCAAAACAACTCTTTAAGTTTATTCTGTTTAATTCAGTGAAGAAAAGAAAAAAATCATCATCATCATCATCATCATCATCACTTAGAACGTAAAACTATTTAGCATTACAACATAAAACTGTAATTGATGGAGACTGTTAGATAAAAAAGAAAAAAGAGAGAGAGAGAGTTGGGCTCGTACCTGATGCTCAGAGCCTCGTGTCAAAGGCATCTAAAGCTCCGAGCTCTCCCACAGACGAGGAAACGGTGGAGGAGCAGGTGGACCTGGACCTGTGCACCAACAGCATCATTACAAGCCATTCATTTGGTTCAGGAGTGAGCCGACAGCTCCACCAACGGTGAAGAACGTTTTCGTACTTACGTCGCCCCATTTCCAGTCCAGATCCATCGGCTGTGTGATTGACATCATCTTCCAAACGGTGGAAGCTGCCCTCACAATTCCCAAAGGAACGTCACAAGGAAGATCATCTCAGTGAAGTGGCATGCGCTTTGGCGCTGCAGAGGATTTCTACCGCTTCTGAGATTTCCCGAACTGTTAGAAACACTGTGCGGCAGTTTATAGACGCAGACAGGAAGTCTTGGCCTTCAGTTCGTTCGCTCCTCTGTAACTTTTCACTGTGGTGCGCAATCAGCTGAAGGTTTTCTTCACTTCCTTCTCTAAAGGTGTTGCTGATGTTGAAATGACAGATGCATCAGAACAGTTAGACAGGGATGAGGATTGCAGCTTCGTGGACAAATCGCCAAGTCGGTTGTGTGACTTGCTCTGTGTGTCGTATTGTCCAGCCGACCACTTCCACCTCCGCAAATCTTCACAAATGTAAGTCTTTAAAATGAAATGAACCTGTGATTATTTTTTTATATCACGTTTATGTCACGTCTTTTCAGTGTATAACATTTTTGACCTTCATTAGTACCCTGTATCCTGTACTTTAAATAAGAATAAATGATAATAATGATCCTGTTCATTTAATCCTGATGTTTAATAACAGTTTTAGTTAGTTTAGTTTATCCATTCCTGCACCGTGTCCTGATAATGAGCTAAAAGAGCAGTTTTTTGTCATTCTGCTGTAACTCTGCTTCTTCTCATGTTTTCAGCTTCACACAGAGAATCAGAGAGAAGGCCTCGGGGTGCGTCTTCAAGAACACTCGCAGAACGGTGGGCAGGATCTTCTCCAAGGCCTTCACCAGCTGCTTCAACCCTGAAACCCCTCCGGAAACTTGTCAGCGTAGGCCTGTGGCCGGTGACCGTTAACCAAGTTACCATGGTAAGAGACGCCAGCAACGGAAAAGCAACCAAACAAAAACAACTCCAAATCCACCCAGAACAAACAAAAACAACCCCAAACCCACCCAGAACAAACAAAAACAACTCCAAACCCACCCAGAACAAACAAAAATAACTCCAAACCCACCCAGAACAAACAAAAATAACTCCAAACCCACCCAGAACAAAGAAAAACAACTCCAAACCCACCTGGAACAAACAAAAATAACCCCAAGCCCACCCGGAACAAACAAAAATAACCCCAAACCCACCCAAAACAAACAAAAATAACCCCAAACCCACCCGGAACAAACAAAAATAACCCCAAACCCACCCGGAACAAACAAAAACAACTCCAAACCCACCCGGAACAAAGAAAAATAACTCCAAACCCACCCGGAACAAACAAAAACAACTCCAAACCCACCCGGAACAAACAAAAACAACTCCAAACCCACCCGGAACAAAGAAAAATAACTCCAAACCCACCCGGAACAAACAAAAACAACTCCAAACCCACCCGGAACAAACAAAAATAACTCCAAACCCACCCGGAACAAACAAAAATAACTCCAAACCTACCCGGAACAAACAAAAATAACTCCAAACCCACCCAGAACAAACAAAAACAACTCCAAACCCACCCAGAACAAACAAAAACAACTCCAAACCCACCCAGAACAAACAAAAACAACCCCAAACCCACCCAGAACAAACAAAATGAGCCCAAGGTAAAATCTCCAACAGAAAAAGAACCAACCAAACAAAAAACCAATCAAAAATAACCTCGTAACCACCCAAAACAAAGAACTAAACACAAGTACAGAATAAAAACACAACTCTGATGGTATAAAAATAAATAAACTAACAAACCAAAAACAACTCTGGTTTAAAACTGTTTCTTTTCTTTTTTTTTTCTTTTTTTTTTTACAATTATGATCACGTCACAGCCTTTATGACAAAACCACATCTTAACAGGATTGATAAATTCATTTACAAATCTATTTCAAACTGTTTTAAACTTTCACCTATTTTTCTGTGTGAAAGACGCAGTAGTAAAGTGTTTGTTTTTTTTAGTAAAGTGGTGTGTAAATATTTGTGTAAACAAAACCGAACTAAAACTTTCCACTGGATTTACAAACGCTTCAGAAATGCTGATTTTCTTCGTACTCGCGTGCGTATGTTGATCAGCCGTAAATTGTGACGCACGCTCCCGACACAGCTCGTTTACATTTAGTGACACCCACAAAACTCCATAAAAGGTAAAGTGCACAGACAGCTGGGAGCACGAAATGAACGATCAGGGTAAAGTCTGAAAAACAGAAGTGGAAGTTATTTTGACTCACTTCTATGGCAATAAAAATAATAATAATAATAAGGGAGCGCTAAATCTTTCGTCAGCTGAGGTGTTTGTTTAGAGCTTACGGCTCTATGCAGACAGACAGACAGACAGACAGACAGACAGACAGGCCTTTTTATATTCTTTAATTAAAGCAAATAAAATAAAAGGACAGGTTTTCGCTAAATGTTCTGGGTGGAGCTCTGAGTCCCTGAGCGAGTGAACTAGCATGAGGACGTGTTTCTGATCGAGACTCTTCTATAAGTCGCTCTGGATAAGGACGTCTGCTAAACGCTGTACAAGCACGAGTAGGATACGAACGTTTTACTGAATTTATGGGATTTTCGTGAAAACCGAATTTCTTATGTAAACGCTCGTACAAAGGATTTACAAATAAACCGGTTCATATCCGGCTCGATATATGAGGCCCGTTATTTATATAGAAAAACAGTGTGTGTTAAATATAAGTAAATATTGTAAAATATGAATTGTTATGAATGCGAGTTTTTGTAAGATAGAGAGTGAAGAGAACTGGAGAAATTCCATGTGGAAAAGAACATGAATGTTGGATAAGAAACAGGCTCCATTTACATTTTTCCTGGACAATAAACTTCTGAAATGAATAACGTGAATTGCTACAGTAAGTAAATTACCAACAAACAAAGCAGACGAGTCATAATGAGTAAGCCATACTTCATTATATTTCAGAAATATATCTCATTATATTCATTAAACACTCCGGTGCTTAAAAATATCAGTTTTAACTTTTATAAAATGAAGCAGTGATAAAGACTTCTTTACGATTTAACTCACAGGTAAATACACAAGACGCTGGTCATTATTTCATTCATTCAAAATAAAAATAAAAAAGAATTACACATTTTTAACTGATAAAAATAAAGACTATGGTTTGGGTTCAGCCATTACACTTAAACAGCTGTTTCCTAATAGCTTTTGATTTATTGAGCATGGCAGTGTATGATGCTGATTAATTAATTAAATACACCTGTTGATCACCAAACCTTATTAAACACTTGATTGTTGATTTGTTTCCCGTTTTAGAATCGCTGCTGCTTTATGATGACTGTTAGATATACCAAGTGTTCAGCATGGCTCCAGACTGTGAGATGGTGTAATTCACCGTTTCCATGCTGCAGGTCAGTATTACAGCGTGGCTCCACTGAACACGGTCACTACCTACCCAACATCACTGTTACGAGAGCTACACTGAGCACCACGAGGCTGCGAGCTGCACAATCACAGGCGTGATCCAGCAGCTGGGCGTCCGGCACCGTGGAGCGTATGAGGCCGACGAAGCTCGACACTCTGGCGTACACGCCGGGCCTGTTCTTCTGAGCGCATCCCAGTCCAAAACTCACAACGCCCGCCTGGATCCATGTGCCGTTCCCGATGGAACAGACGAGGGGTCCGCCGGAGTCTCCCTGAGAGAGGAAACATCTTCAATTTAAACACTGACACTAAGATCTGAGTGTTGATGTACACTTTAAGTATATCAGGTGTTAAAGGTGCCATAAGTTCAAAAGTGTCTCCACACCTGGAACAATGCGAGTTCAGCTGTCTTGGCCAAATTCTGTAACATACTGTGTGATAACATGTTTCCAAATACAGTGCTGTGAAAAAGTATTTCTTCTGTTTTTGTGTATATATCATACTAAATTGTTTCAGAAATTAAAACAAAATCTAAGATTAAACAAAGGCAACCTGAGTAAACACAAAATACAGTTTTTAAATGATGATATTTATTGAAGCAAAAAAGTTATCCAATACCAACTGGGTCTGTGTAAAAATGTATTTGCCCCCGTAGTTACTAATTCCCCAAATCTATGAGACTGCATTCATAATGGGGTTCAGCTGGACTAGACACAACCAGGTCTGATTACTGCAAACCCTGTTCAATCAAATCAACACTTAAATAGAACTTTTTCATCAGCATGAAGTTGGTTAAAAGCTCTTACCCAGTAACACACTATGCCAAAGTTGAAAGAAATTCCAGAAATGATGAGGAAGAAGGTGATTGAAATACATCAGTCTGGGAAGGGTTATAAAGCTATTTCAAAGGCTCTGGGACTCCAAAGGACCACAGTGAGAGCCGTTATCTCCAAATGGAAAAACTCTGCACGGTACTGAACCTTCCCTGAATTGGCCGACCTTCAAAAATTCCTCCAAGAGCACAGCAACTACTCATTCAGGAAGTCACATAAGAGCCAAGGACAACATCGAAGGACCTACAGAGGCCTCTTTTGCGTCAATAAAGGTCACTGTTCATGACTCCACTATCAGAAAGACACTGGGCAAAAATGGCATCCATGGAAGAGTGGCGAGGTGAAAACCACTGCTAACCCAGAAGAACATTAAGGCTCATCTGACTGATGAGTGGAAAGTGGAACACAGGTGGACAGTTTGGAAGACAGGTGTCCCGTTACATCTGGCGTAAACCAAACACCAAATTCCACAAAAAGAACATCATGCCTACGGTCAAGCATGGTGGTGGCAGTGTGATGGTGTGGGGATGCTTTGCTGCTTCAGGGCCTGGGCAACTTGCAGTAATTGAGGGAAACATGAATTCTGCTCTCTATCAGAAAATCCTAAAGGAGAATGTCTGGTCTTCAGTCCGTAAGTTGAAACTCAATCGTAACTGGATTGTGCAGCAAGGCAACGATCCATAGTATAGGAGTAAGTCCACCTCTAAATGACTTAAAAAAGAAAAAGCAAAATTAAAGTTTTGGAGTGGCCTCGCCAAAGTCCTGACTTGAACCAATTGAGATGCTGAGGCAGAACATTAAACAGGCAGTTCGTGGTCGAAAAACCTCCAGTGTGGCTGAACTAAAGCAGTTCTGCAAAGAAGAGTGGGCCACAATTCCACCACAGTGCTGTGAAAGACTGATCTCCAGTTATCTGAAGCGTTTGGTTGCAGTTATTGCTGCTAAAGGTGGCACGATCAGATTTTAAATTTAAGGTGGCAATAATTTTTTTCACATGGGTGATGGATAACTTTTTTTTGCTTCAATAAAAAATAAAAACTGTATTGTGTGTTTACTCAAGTTGCCTTTGTTTTATGTTGTATTTCGTTTGAAGATCTAAAAGCAGAGCTCACACTCTCACGACTTTGTCGTCGGCCATCTTTGGTCACAGTGGTACTAAACCGGCCGGCAATAAAGTCCACCGATCTCAACTCACAACCAAAGAATTATTTCATTACGATGTGCGATTTTTTTTTTTTTTTGTCTGTGACAGACGGGCTTTAGAAAAACTCTCGGTAATTTCTTTATTTTAACCTTCTGTTTAAAGTTTTCTGGCCTTTAAATAAGCTCCGCCCCCAGCTGGACCACAGCTATTAAGCCCTGTCTTCAGTAATAATGCAGTGGTTTGCTGATTTCTACAGTCACTAAGTGGTCATGTAAACCTCCTACTAAGATCAAGTCATTAGGAGTACCAGATTATTGGGATTTTGGCTCAGTAATCAGTTTATACCGTTCATCTGCCTTCTCTCATTTTTCCACTGCACGTGTGCACAAACGATGGAAGAAACCAAACTAGTCTTTGGATCATAATATAAACTGGAAGTCGATGAACTGGAAGTTTATATTACTGCAATTCGCAACCATAAAAACACCTAAATAAATATTTACCAGTAAAGCGACAAATGTTCATTAACCAGTAACCTCCAAACAAACGACAAAAAAAAAAATACAGCATGTGGATTAAATTCAGTTAAAATTATGTGTTGATCAACAGATAAACAGATTTCTTAAGTGTTGATGGAATTATTGCTAAAATCAGATTTGCGTTATCAGATTACTGTGGACGTGTAAACGCACTCAGTGGTTTCCCTGCACTTGTAATTCTCCTCTCAGGCAGCAGAGGTCTCTCAACATTACACACTGCTCCTTTAAAGCTTTCTGTCGTAGTACAGGTGTTTAGAGGAGAGTGTTTGCGGTTCCTACCTGACATGAGTCCTTGCCCCCCTCCTGGTATCCAGCACAGATCATGTCTGACAGGATGGACACCGTGTCCGAGTTAGACGAGTCGATCTGGTACATGGAGTTGCAGGAATCTTGGTCAATAATGGGCACTCCGACTTCCCGTAGCGTCCCGACTCCAGACAGTGAGACTGTAGAGGGAAGTTGTACTGTCACACTGCACTAAGACGGATCATTATTAGGCGCACTTTACTTCAGGTTGGGTTAAAGCGTTTCAGTTACGTGACTTTCCTGTTATTTGGGATTGAATTTCTGGCTTCGCTGCACGACATGAACGTGAACGATGGCTAAAATGACTCACCTTACTGCAGAAGAGAATAAACGGTACTTTGACAAAGCAGATAAATGGTCTGCACTTATATAGCGCCTTTCAACCTTTGCAGTTAACAAAGCGCTTTACACGGTGTCTCATTCACCCATTCACTCACACACCAATGGCAGCAGAGCTACCATGCAAGGCATCTGCCTGCCATCGGGAGCAACTTGGGGTTCAGTGTCTTGCCCAAGGACACTTCAGCACACGGAATCACATGGGCTGGGAATTGAACCGCCAACCCTATGATCAGTGGACAACCTGCTCTACCACCTGAGCCACAGCCGCCCCGATAAGGTAGACTGTGATTTACGATCATGTGAGCTGTGATATATTCATCTCATAGACACCCCCATCTCCCTATTCTGGAGAACCTCAAAACGTTTAAGAGCACAGAAGCCGAGCAGGTCTTCAGGGTAATCCATCCGTATCAGCTAATTAACTAACTTTTGATAATGTTAGCAGTACTTGCTGCCGAGATAAACTTGAGTTGTCCCATAACGTAGGTAGCTAACATAGCTATGAGGCAGCATGACGTGGAGCTCCTACTGCACTTCTGCTTTGTTGAAGATATACTGAATGAAGTGTACAGTCTACTTAATGAAGCAGAGATACAATAACACAGAAGCGGGCATGCCCTTATTCGCTCCTCAAAATGGCCGCCCTTATACAGTGTGACATCACATCAAAACAAGATATGAAGATGTACACAAGTGTGCTATTGGTGAACAGCTTAATTCAGTGCGTTGACCACACGTGCAAACTGCATTAGAATAACCTGACTGAAGTGTTTGTGAAAACTGTGGCGTGTGTCTTGATGTGACTCAAAACCACGATCAGCATTCTTACTAGTTAATGAGAATGGCGAGAGAAAGAGCTCCGACTGCTTTCAGTGGAATTCCACAAGAATTTAAAACCATGAAACGCCAAAGCGCAGTAAAACAGCTGCGAGGGGAAAACAAGGACGGTAGAAAATCATAACTCCACTCTGTCACAGGTTTATTCCTGCATCTCAGTGGGATTTATTAGAATTGCCAGAGGTGGTAGTTAGAGAACACGGAAGTAGGTGAGATTAAAGTATTAAATCTTTTCTCAAACATGTGTGTGTAACACTCCAGATTACTGATATTATTCATGTTGGCCCTGCAGAGACTTTTCAGATCCACAGTGTATTGTTGTTAAACACTTATGCAGGTATTTAAATACCTGTGCACATCTCTAATCTATTCCATTACACTTCCTACACTCTCAAAGGTCTCGTCTTACCCAAAAACCCACACCGCTGTGTTTTCAGTCAGGGCTCAGTGATGTCTCAGATAATCGGAGCAACGAGTTCATGTAAAACGATACCACTGTTTATTTATCATCCTGCTGTGTCACGTCCTTCAGGTGAAGTGCACTTTGCTGAACATGTTCATTCGATCCTATTTTTCTGCACTCACCTCCCTCCTGTGTGTCCCCCCAGCCTGTGACGTAGCACATGGTTCCAGAGTAGAACTGGAAGTCGGCGTCGGGCAGACACACCGGCTGGATCTGGTTTGTCCAGGTGAGCGGCGAGCTCAGCTCTACGAGTGCCACGTCTCTGCCCTCCTGAGGGGCCAAGTACCCGTGTGCCACCACCACCCTCTTCACTTCTCTCGATGTCTCAAACTGGTTAGCGCCGTTGAGCTGATAGCGACCCATGTAGAGACGGTATGAGGACACATCTGATGGGCTGAAGGAGAAAACAGTGTGGTGATAACCAGAGAGTCTGGGAGGTATGCTATAAATGATCAGTATTTATAGCACCTACCTATGTATCTATAACTTTATTCCATTGTAGTAAAATATGATAATGAGATGCTAAATCGGGGTCATGACTAATAAATCATTAATGAATAAAAACGTTTAAAAGAGTGGATTATCTACAAGTCCCCATAGGCAAAGGAAATATACTGTATTTTTATTTATCGTCTACAAAAATACATCATTTAACTAAGGGGGGAAAAGGGAACAATAAAACAACTGGTCCAAAGTAAACAATCAAGATGGAGTTGGAAAGGTACCAAAAATACCTAAAAAAAAAAAAAAAGTACTGCGATGTAATTTAACACGTCATCGTATCTACCATTCCAATAATTTACAGTTTATTCATTCTTCCTCAGTAAATGCTTTGCTCTTCTCAGAGTCACGGTGGATTCACACCTAGGGGCAATTCCCTGTAAATCAATCCACCTACCTGCATGTTTCTGGACAGTGGAAGGAAACTGGAGAACCTGGAGGAAACCCACGCAAACATGGGCAGAACTCTGCACTGACCTAATGTACAGTTATTAAACCACGATAACAACCGCGGTGATGCATCAGTCACGGTGTGGCTAAGAGACTTGCTGGGCAAGTCCGGACTGATTGAGGGACTGAATTCATGCTGAGTCAGGGTCAGTGGTGTTATTGTCAGTGGATATTTCTGGTTTGTTGTTTCACTGTTATTTAGTATTTTGTTGTAAGTTGTTAAGTCTCGTGAAACTTAGTTGAGTCTAACTATGGTTGAACTATCGTGCTATAATCTGGTACTTGTTGTCTTTAAAAACGTAAACCTAAGAAAGTGGGTAATTAAAGGGAAAAATGGCTGGTTTCTCAAGTGTTGTGTATTGAATTGTTGTCGTTCGATTTAATGGTGTTTAAACCTGTGCATTCAAGGCAACAAAGTGCTTGTCATTCATTGGTGAAATGGAAGTTGTTTCCTTTCTTTTACTTTTTTCTCCACTTTAGAAGACTGCTGTAGATGAGCGAACAGCGAGGGGGAGGGAAAGTAATGCAAAGTATTGGTGCATTGGAGTAAGTAGCAGCTAATAGTGTGTAGATGTTCTTTTTTTTTTTATTGTAAACCTGAAGAAATCACCATAGATAGAGTCAATACTAATAGTAAGTTGTTGGGGTTTCTTTTTGGAAGAACCCACCGGTGAGCCTCTCATGCCATTGGTCAAGAGTTTAAATTGTCAGCTGCAAGCATACCCCAGTAGATTAACTGAGTTCCTGGTGGGAGAACTACATGTACACAATGTGGAACTTCTTAAACCATTACAGGACAAGAGCATACCTAATAATTTGTGTTCTCTCTCACACTCTGTCAAGCTACACAAGCTACTCCTGAGATACCAGTGATCCTGACTCCTTCTGCTCTCCGGACCTGCCTGATCCATCCTGATGCTCTACTTCTGGTTGGAGTTCTCATCACCTGCTGCTGAGGATGGCTCCACATGGACAGCCTAAAGATTACTACCATGAGATTACTGTGGATGGTTCCACTTAGAGACCATAAACGTGGTCGTGGATGTTCTTCCGCGGATAGCCTTAGGATTGCAATAGCTAAGAACAGTTTGCACACGAGTCTCCATCACTGGACAGTTAATAACTTCAGTTCGATACGCGAGACTTTAAGTTAAAACTATAATAAGTGATGATCATACTCAAGTTCCTGTTAACACAATTAGCACTTCTGACAGAGTTAGGAATAAAGTCATAAATTTAATATTTCTATCCGGATTTCAGTAAAGCTGCTTTGAGACAATGTGTATTGTTATTGAATTGAATTGTGTATGTGGAACAACAGCTTTACTGTAACTCGAGCAGCTATAGACCATTAAACACAGGGGCTTACTCGGGAAAACAGTGTGCCGCAGACAGAACCCAGTCTCTGGAGATGACGGATCCTCCACAAACATGGCCGCTCGTTCCCATCTGGACGTCCACTTGCCACGGCCATGCCCCGTCTCGCGCCTCACTGCCTCCTACGATGCGAGTTAGCACAAGAGGCCTTCCACATTCTGCAGATCAGTCAACACGTGGGTATCGGTTTTCAGACGGTCGATAGGGTCATGCAAAAAAAAAAAAAAAAATCCTTTTCTCAGTTCTCTGAGAGCTCAGAGAGCTGAATGAGAGAGAGAGGTGGAAACGCTAATCTACACTTAGTGGTGAGAGAAAAGAGGATAAAATTACCTTGAGCGTCACATGATGGCATGAGCCACACACCTGTATGGTTAAGAGAATGGCCGTGAGAACCAGAGTAACACAAAGCATAAGATAGTAGACATTTTTTAACTGGCTTATATCACGGTATTCAAAACAGAAGTTTTCTGCAGACTCCCATCGGTTCTTGACTTCCAGACACCCTGTAGAGTACCACAGTGTATATTTGTCACAGGATCCATGGCAAAAACTATTTTTGCCATTCTTCCACTGGCGTACATCGAACAAATATGTGCAAAAGTTTGCATCCCTTGCGTTTTCTGAGGAAAAAACTAAATGTATGTGAGCCATTCCACCGAATGGGTGACACTGACCTGTTGTAACTTTTAAAAATTAAATTAATCTTTTTTCAACACTGAATCTAATAACACACACATTCCACTGTTCAAAATGTATACTGGTCAATCTCAGGTAACTTTATTTCAGGTTTTACAAGGTTTCAAACTGGGAGATGGATGCATTTTTCTCCTGTTACCAAAAATCATGTGTCTTTTAAAAAGCAAGTTTATGTCACTAATTTCTTTGTTTTCCCTCACAAAAGTGTTTATTTTAAAGAAATGGCTGGTTGTGTGTTTAAATAATTGATATTTATCACAAAAAAATTCACTATATATGCACACAATGTGCTTTAAAAAAAAAAAAAATGCAAAGCCATTTTTTCATTTCAAAGGAGACCTAAACCTCAGGTTTAATTTTTTTTTATCATGTAATTAATTAAACTGTTGGATAAATGATGGACACGACTGAGAAAAACAGTGGATTAACTTTATTTTTTTAGAGAAAAACAATTTAATAACAGGAATGAACACTGAGTAACAGGAATGTGTATCCGGACTGTGTGTGTGTGTGTGTGTGTGTGTGTGTGTGTGTGTGTGTGTGTGTGTGTGTGTATATGTCTGTGAATGTGTGTGTGTGTGAGTGTGTGTGTATATGTCTGTGAATGTGTGTCTGTGTGTGTGTGTATATATGTCTGAGAGTGTGTGTGTGTATGTCTGTGAATGTGTGTGTGTGTATATGTCTGTATGTCTGTGAGTGTGTGTATGTTCGTGTGTGTGTGTGTGTGTGTGTATGTCTGTGAGTGTATGTATGTCTGTGAGTGTGTGTGTGAGTCTGTGAGTGTATGTATGTCTGTGAGTGAGTGTGTGTGTGTGTGTGTATGTCTATGTCTGTGAATGTGTGTGAGTGTGTGTGTCCCACACCATCTGGGTCACCCTTCCCATGACTCGCTTGAAAAAGTTCCCCGTCCCGGCAGTGAATCCTGGCCTGAAGAGGTTTTCTGCAGCACTTAGTGGTGATTGTCTCCCTGTAATCACAGCATTCACACTGTAAAACTGATACTTCTATATCTTAAATAACAGTAACTGAACTTAAAAATCAAGTAAATTGTATTATATCAACTAATATTCACACTAATAAATCAATACACCATAGGATGCTACTCAGCACTGTTACCCATCACTCAGCCCTGTTACCCATCACTCAGCCCTGTAACCTATCACTCAGCCCTGTAACCTATCACTCAGCCCTGTAACCTATCACTCAGCCCTGTTACCCATCACTCAGCCCTGTTACCCATCACTCAGCCCTGTTACCCATCACTCAGCCCTGTTACCCATCACTCACCCCTGTTACCCATAACTCAGCCCTGTTACCTATAACTCAGTCCTGTTACCCATCACTCACTCCTGTTACCTATCATTCAGCCCTGTTACCTATCATTCAGCCCTGTTACCTATCACTCAGCCCTGTTACCTATCACTCAGCCCTGTTATGTATTACTCAGTCCTGTTATGGTTTATATGAATAACAGGACTGAAGGTAACAGGACTGAGTTTTTAGCATAGAATTAGCAAATACATGAAATATAGCCACATGGCATACATGCTTAGAGCATGAGGATACTGAGCAAATTCTAGTGATTTACCAAAAATGTGTAGATTTAAAATAAACAAATAACATCTAAAAATAATTTAGGTAACAGGACAGTACGTTGAGATTGACCCTCTCAGACATAGCTGCAATATCATCAAATATACAGAAAAGAAAATGAGAGGACTTACTTTTGGTCTTCCCGTCGCCTTCAGAAGATTCAAATGACGCAACTTCCTGTTGAAAATGTGTCTTGTGGAACGTTCCAAGTTTCTCAAGGAGGGCAATGTGTCTGAGTAACAGGACTGAGTGAAAACCCGGGGACACGACTAAAATGTGTATTTTATCTAAAATGTTATGGATTTCTCATGAAAAAAAAACATTTTAAATCATAGATTGGATATAAAGTCACAGAACAATGAGGAAAAAATAAGATTTCTGAGGGACTTTAATCATTATATTTCAATGTAAAGTACAGAGATAGAGAGTGGGGACATGCAAAAAATGCTATTTTTTAGTGTTCTAGGTAGTTTTTATTAATGTTTTTAATTATATATTTTAAATTCGCAGTTAGGTTCATGTGGAGGACACTTTGATCAATAATAAAATGTATTTTAGAGTTAATTGTCATGCATTTTTATACATAAAATGTTCTGGGGACATAAATGGCACCCATTCGGTGGAATGGCTCGTGTGTTTTCCAAGCAACACAATGACAACGCTAATAAATATATATAATACTAATAAAGAGGATCCAAAAGCTGTTTGGATAAAATAAAATTGTGATTATTCATGTATTTTTTAATCATGGGGGGGGGGGGGGGGGGGTAAAAGGATAAGCGTAAAAGAGTGTGTAAACATTTGCTCTCAATTGTATTTAGACTTTTATTCATTCATACTACTCAGCGAGTCTTTTTCTTTTCAAATACAAAACAAAAACAAAACAATGAGAGCCCTGAAGATCCTACTGCACTTCCGTGTGTAAAAAATAATTCACCTGAGGCGAGCATGGCGACGAACATCTCCATCCCAAAATCCATCACTCTGTGGGTGAAATACAGCGCTGTGTAAATATATAAGACTAAAACTACTTTAGACACTTCCCGGTTAAATCAGGATCATTTAAATAAAAATATTTAAATAAGATATTAGTTAAAGACAGCGAATGAACCCATACTTTTACCTGATGATGTGTAGCATGAGGCTAATCCAGCGCGACCGTTAATTCCGTTATTGATTGGAACGCACGCGGCGAGAGAGAGAGAAAAAAAAATTAAATTCCTTGCTCCGCACGCGCGTCTAAATTAAACAAATTCCCCACAGTTTGTCTGGTCGATTTCTTTTTTCTTTTGTAAAGTCGAGCTCATATTTTTTAATTCCTTTGCGCCAACAGAATATAAATCACAGATAAATCCATCCAGGGTGTAGACAGTAATAAAGCTTAAAGAAGAAGGTTAACGGCACGAGAGGAAAAAAAAAAAAAACGGCACGAGAGAAAAAAAACGGGCGCTATGTGGATAACACGGATTCCTGTATGGCACCTGGATGGCTGCACCTGTTTGCAGCGTCCAATCAGAACTCGCCACGTCACTCAGCTCCCAATGGCGCCATTGTTCTCTTTCAGCTCCTATAGCCCAGTTTCTATATAAACATCAAAGGAGCATTGTTAAGGAGAAAACCCCCCCCAAAATACAGCAACATGATCCCAACGTTAGGGCGTCACACTTCCTGGAATTCAGTCGTCCAATGGGAATGGATCATTTTATACATAGAAAAGGTTGTTTTTTGGTATTTAAAATGTATATACAGGTGCATCTCAATAAATTAGAATGTCGTGGAAAAGTTTATTTATTTCAGTAATTCAACTCAAATTGTGAAACTCGTGTATTAAATAAATTCAGTGCACACAGACTGAAATAGTTTAAGTCTTTGGTTCTTTTAATTGTGATGATTTTGGCTCACATTTAACAAAAACCCACCAATTCACTATCTCAACAAATTAGAATACTTCATAAGACCAATAAAAAAAAAACATGTTTAGTGAATTGTTGGCCTTCTGGAAAGTATGTTCATTTACTGTACATGTACTCAATACTTGGTAGGGGCTCCTTTTGCTTTAATTACTGCCTCAGTTCGGCGTGGCATGGAGGTGATCAGTTTGTGGCACTGCTGAGGTGGTATGGAAGCCCAGGTTTCTTTGACAGTGGCCTTCAGCTCATCTGCATTTTTTGGTCTCTTGTTTCTCATTTTCCTCTTGACAATACCCCATAGATTCTCTATGGGGTTCAGGTCTGGTGAGTTTGCTGGCCAGTCAAGCACAGCAACACCATGGTCATTTAACCAACTTTTGGTGCTTTTGGCAGTGTGGGCAGGTGCCAAATCCTGCTGGAAAATGAAATCAGCATCTTCAAAAAGCTGGTCAGCAGAAGGAAGCATGAAGTGCTCCAAAATTTCTTGGTAAATGGATGCAGTGACTTTGGTTTTCAAAAACACAATGGACCAACACCAGCAGATGACATTGCACCCCAAATCATCACAGACTGTGGAAACTGAACACTGGACTTCAAGCAACTTGGGCTATGAGCTTCTCCACCCTTCCTCCAGACTCTAGGACCTTGGTTTCCAAATGAAATACAAAACTTGCTCTCATCTGAAAAGAGGACTTTGGACCACTGGGCAACAGTCCAGTTCTTCTTCTCCTTAGCCCAGGTAAGACGCCTCTGACGTTGTCTGTGGTTCAGGAGTGGCTTAACAAGAGGAATACGACAACTGTAGCCAAATTCCTTGTCACGTCTGTGTGTGGTGGCTCTTGATGCCTTGACCCCAGCCTCAGGCCATTGCTTGTGAAGTTCACTCAAATTCTTGAATCGATTTTGATTGACAATCCTCATAAGGCTGTGGTTCTCTCGGTTGGTTGTGCATCTTTTTCTTCCACACTTTTTCCTTCCACTCAACTTTCTGTTAACATGCTTGGATACAGCACTCTGTGAACAGCCAGCTTCTTTGGCAATGAATGTTTGTGGCTTACCTAGTGAACCAAACTGAGAGACCATTTTGAAGGCTCAGGAAACCTTTGCAGGTGTTTTGAGTTGATTAGCTGATTGGCATGTCACCATATTCTAATTTGTTGAGATAGTGAATTGGTGGGTTTTTGTTAAATGTGAGCCAAAATCATCACAATTAAAAGAACCAAAGACTTAAACTACTTCAGTCTGTGTGCATTGAATTTATTTAATACACGAGTTTCACAATTTGAGTTGAGTTACTGAAATAAATGAACTTTTCCACGACATTCTAATTTATTGAGATGCACCTGTATATATTTTTAACCAATTTTAATACAATTTTGTACCATTCTGATGTGATCATTTTAAACAGTTGGACAAAGATACAGCACAAGCCTCATGTATTTATTTATTTATTTAAGAAAAAGCAATGTACAATCTTACAGCGTCCCTCTTTAAACTCTTTTCCACACAACGCGAGTTTATTTATCAGCGCCCCAGCGTCCGTCTGTTTCCGTGTCCCTCATGTCTCTCATTTCTTGGAGAACTTGGCCTGCTTGTGTTTAGGTGGAGCCCATTTCAGACACAACGTGTCCACTGTGGAGAGAACAGAACAAATAAGGGTGAGGTCACTGAAGGACGGCCTGCTTCAGAGACATGTGGAGGACAAACTGACATACCAAAACAACAACATTCTACACCTTCTGTCGTGTTCGCGGTACGATGGGAATTCTGGGAAAGAAGTGCCTTACAGTGAGCAGAAACCGTGGAGGTGATGGTGACGGAGTGAGCTGCTCGTACCTGTGATGGGAGGTTTCTTGTACTGTGCGCTCTTCAGGTGTTCCTCCACCAGTTTGGGCGTGACGCAGATGACGTGCTGACCCTTCCAGTACTTGACCATGTTGAGAGACTGCAGCGTGCTGATGATGTCACTCTGTGTGATGCTGGTCATTTGGCTGTGGATGGAACAGACGCCTTCCTGTGATCTTCTTCTGATCCTGTTTTAATGACCTTGTGTGTAATGAATGCACGTGGAGTGTGTCATCACTCCGTTTCCACAGGTGTACTGGCGTACCTGAGATCTTTAATGGACAACGTCCCTCTGAAGTCTCGAAGGATCTCCAGCAGGACCCACGACCAGTAGCTCCTGTAGCTCAGCTTCCCCAGATCGGACAGAGGCTTCTCTGGAGAACCCACGGTACTCTCTAACTTGGACAACTCGTAACCTTGAAAGAGAAAACACACAAACACGCTCTTATTAATGACTGAACCGTAACTTCCACACCGGTAATGCAAATAATGTTATGGCGCCCCACTGAGGTGGCAGAGTGTCACTGCGTGCTGATATTCAGTTAGCACACGACAGACACGAAACATACAGGATGTAAATAATAAAAAATAAAAAAAACAGATCCGGAGCTGAAACTTACTGAACGCGATGAGAAATTTGCCGTATCCTCTGCGCTGGTACGGAGGAAGTGTGAGGATGCACGCCACGTTATTCCCATCTGGAGACTCCTTCTCCTGGTTTTATTTTCATTAAAAAACACAGAGTAAGATAAAACTCACAAGCGACAGATCTCTCTCTCTCTCTCTCTCTCTCTCTCACACACACACACACACACACACACACACACACACACACAAAAACCTGAGTGTTTCCTGACCTTGGAGAAGTAGCCGACGATGTGCGCCCCCTGTCTGTTCACCTCGGTGAGGATGTAGAAGATAAAGGGCTCCACGTCGAAGTAAAGCGTCTTGTGATCCAGGAACAGCTTAGCGAGCAGACACAGGTTCTGACAGTAGATCTACAACCAGAGTGAAGATCAGAAAACCTCAAAACTACGACTACGGAGAATTTAAAATGAAAAGTAAAATGAAATAACGCCGCTGCTCAGATAAACACTTTCACACGTCGGCTGAGTGGCTAATAACATTTTTTACTGCAGTTTTATTTAAAATACTTCACGTTTCTGAACTTCAAAAAGTAGAATTTAAGCCCGACTTTTATATTTACATCTTCATTATATGACATTTCCTCATTTTTAATGAGTTTATTTATTGTATTGTATGATGTTTGTTTATTTAATTACTTGACCTTTATCTGTGAAAGCAAGACTCATGGCTACAGAAATTAATTATGTAGTTAATTATGATTAATTAAAAAAAAATATATAGGAATAATCACAAATTATTTTAATTTAATTTCTTTGTAATTAATTCTCCTAGTTTGTAGAAACCAGCCAACAAAATATAGTTTCCTATACATTTCTATTTAAATACACGTGTTGCGTTTATTCACAACCAGTAAATTAATGTTTTAATTTAATATCTTTAAATCATTTAAATAATTATTTAAAATGTGCCTCAGTAACCGTACGCACATTTAAAAAAAAATAAAAATTCGTCATGGTTTACAGAACTGACATGCACTTGGGTTTCTGTATGCTCCGAATGTTTCTGTACGGGGTTAAAGCTGGAGTCTAAAGCCTCTATGTTTCTGTACGGGAATAAAGCCGGAGTCTAAAGCCTCTGTATGTTTCTGTATGGGGTTAAAGCCGGAGTCTAAACCTGAGTCTAAAGCATCTACGTTTCTGTACGGTGTTAAAGCTGAATCTAAATCCTCTGTATGTTTCTGTACGGGAATAAAGCCGGGTTTAAAGCCAAGTCTAAAGCCAGGGTCAAGGCTGAGTCTAAAGACAGGGATAAAGCCAGGTTTAAAGCATATGTATGTTTGTGTATGTGGTTAAAACTGAGTCTAAAGCAGAATTTAAAGCCGGTGTTAATGCAGGGGATTACACTGACCTTATGGTCTCGTCCGTCCACCTCGTACACTGAGATGTTCCCCCTGCGGTAAATCTCCTTCCCTGGAGGCTGCCTCCACTGACACTGAGACTGAGACGCAGCGAGGGACAAAACACATTAAGAATAAGAAAAGAATAAACCGATGAACAAAACTACAACTGCAACAAAATTGTACAACAACGATGCACAATTAGACTACTCAACTATAAAAGTACATAAATAAATAAACAAATAAATAAACGTTATTGAAATGGTGAATAATCATTATAGCACAAGTTTTCCTAAATAAATAAAAAATTGTTATTATGAAAGAGAATAATCCTTACATTACTTAAACATAAATAAGAGGGGAAAAAAATAAATGTTAGCTATTTGAATATTGAAAAATAAGCTGTTTTCTGGAATAGAGAATAACTGTTAGTCTTTTTTTTTTTTAAACTATTTATTAATTTTTTAATAATCTAACTAGAGACTAAAAAAAAAGTAAAAAGAAAACTAACGAGTAGATTAACCGATTATCCGAAAACTGTTTATTTGATTATAAAAATATTGTTTTGTTGCAGCTCTTAACCAGACGAATCACGGTGTGTAAGTCTGCCGCAGATCCACAGCGCCCCCCTGTGGTGTAAGAACTAAACTAACACACTACACTCAGGTGTGCACTGACCAGGTGATATCTGAAGGTCTTCTCATACTTCATGTACTTGAGACAGTATTCACAGATCCACAGCTTGGGCTGCTTCCCGTAATCATCGGGGAACGGAGAGAAGTACCAGGCGTCGATCTCGAAATTCCCGATCTGGATCTTATCCACGTATTTCACTTTGGTGATCTGGAGGGAAGGAAGTTTTAACACACAGACTGAGAGGAATATCCCGGTTTAACAACAAATTACTAATCCCCGTCGACTCCTGGATAAACTTCCGGATTATTCAGTGAAATTAAAAATGAAATGGTTCACAGTTTCTCCCTCACCGCTTCGTGCTCCTTCTCCAGCGCTGCTGTGGTCGGGTCCATCTCCGCATACGTCTGAAACACACAACACGATTATATATAAAATACAATCTGTATATATCCTTAGACACGGTGTTAAAAAGAAGCCAAAGAAACGTACATTGTGGATAAAAAAAAAAACGTTAAGTTTTCCGGTACCTTCTGAACATGGTTAATCTCGTCGTGTTTGCGTTTTTGGTTGCGAGTGATCTTCCTCTCCGGCTGGTCCCCGAGCTCTCCTCCTCCTTCCTCCACACTCTTCCTCACCGCATCCTTCACCGTTTTGGTCAGCGCCAGGCGACCCTTCCCAACCCACTCGTCCAGACGCCTGTTAACTGTACACAGGGAAGAAGAAACGACAAAACAAGAGAACAGATTTCAAACAGAACCTGAAATCAGAACCGTTGGATCTGGATCTGCACTAATCACTAAAAAATACAACTTTCTACTAAAAAGTGTAGGGAGCTTTTTTCCCCACCCCTAAGCAGCACCTGACTTTCAGCTACGTCGACGTGAACCGTGATAGCAGACGTGGAGCAAATCAGAAACGTGTAAACCCTCGCACTTTTCCTTAGCCAATCATATTCAGAGAGTTAAAACCAAAGTCCCGCCTACTACGGCCGAAATATATCACGATACTCGGACAGTCCTGCGATGCACAACACGCACTGCGATATTTAGGTTTGTTAAATTCTCAGCAATGTTTCATTAAAAAAAAAAAAAAAAACAACTCAATAAGTTCTATATTATTTTATTTAACATGAACAAAAAAAAATTATTCTGAAAAGAAAGAAAAATCTTCTCTTTTTTTTTTAAATGTATAAAGATATTGCAATATCTCCAAAATAAGTAAGCAAACAAAAATATGTATTGTTCTTGGAAGAAGGAATAATCAGTACACTATTAGTTCATCAACGTCGCAGAATAGCGTATAATAGTGACGCAATTTATCACAATATTGATATTATATCGTCACATTGGACTCGGATGTGCTGTTTCTCTCAGAAATGTGTCTGATTGTTGAAGGAAAAGTTCAAAGCAGGTCTTCGTTCGTCGCTCTCCTTACTGTCACTGTAACGCTGAACAACAAGCTTAAAGATGAATATTAAACTGAGACTTCATTCTTGATTTTGTTTTGGTTTTTTGCCAAACTATCTGTTTAAATCCGGGGGGAATCTCTGTGGTAACTTTAAGTGCTTTCTACTCACCAGTTCAGCTCAGCAGGTCAGAACCAGGTAAAAAAAACAAAAACAAAACCACTTTCTCTCCACATTAACACTTTAGTTGTATTGAATATTCATCAGTTCACTTACATCCAACATAATGCACATAGAACTCCTCTCTGCCCTCCTGCTCATTCAGTCTGGACTGGATCACTTCTGCTGAATCTGAGAGAGAGAGAGAGAGAGATGAGAGATATGAGATATGAGAGAGAGATGAGAGAGATGAGAGATGAGAGAGAGAGAGAGGAGAGAGAGAGAGGAGAGAGAGAGAGGAGAGAGAGAGATGAGAGATATGAGAGAGAGATAGATGAGAGAGATGAGAGAGAGAGATGAGAGAGATGAGAGAGAGACGGAGAGATGAGAGAGAGACAGAGAGATGAGAGAGAGACAGAGAGATGAGAGAGAGACAGAGAGATGAGAGAGATGAGAGAGAGAGAGAGAGATGCAGTGAATTAAATGGATTAGTGGAGATATTTATCGATATAATGAACAGACCGACAAACCCAAAATGTGTGTTAACAAATAATAAAAAACATAGTTTATCCACGCTGATGGTGAATTAAACAGCACTAAGTTGTTATAAGTTAATATTTCTAACTCACGCCATGTTTTATCTGCGCGCTGACACAGGTAAGTCTCTCCTATTTCCACCGACACCTCCTGCTCCCTACCGCCGCCCAGAGACGATCCGTCCCCGGCGCGCGGATTACTCGAGACCGCAGCCTCCCTCCGCCGATCCCCGGCCTCCGCCTCGTCCTCCTCCCCGCCACTGCCATTAGATGAAAAAGCCGTTCGGTTCGCCGTCTCGACGTCTCCCCGGTCTTTCGCGTGGTGCCCGGCGTCTATTTCCATCTCCATTCGCTCTCCTCGCCCGCGGTCGCTTAGTGTATTTACGGTGTGGCTGAGAAGTCTGGTGGACGCACTGCGCTCTCTTCTAGACATTAGAACCGATTTGAAAACATTGCGCAGCGCCCAGTAATTCTGAGCATGCGCAGTACGACGGTGGGCGGGGCCACCTTCATTTTCAACTGTTCAACAGTGAGTCGTTTGTTTGACTCTCAGCGCGTCAGAGATCCGTGTGCATATTTTATATATTTTTATATACAGGTGCATCTCAATAAATTAGAATGTCGTGGAAAAGTTCATTTATTTCAGTAATTCAACTCAAATTGTGAAACTCGTGTATTAAATAAATTCAATGCACACAGACTGAAGTAGTTTAAGTCTTTGGTTCTTTTAATTGTGATGATTTTGGCTCACATTTAACAAAAACCCACCAATTCACTATCTCAACAAATTAGAATACTTCATAAAACCAATAAAAAAAACATTTTTAGTGAATTGTTGGCCTTCTGGAAAGTATGTTCATTTACTGTACATGTACTCAATACTTGGTAGGGGCTCCTTTTGCTTTAATTACTGCCTTAATTCGGCGTGGCATGGAGGTGATCAGTTTGTGGCACTGCTGAGGTGGTATGGAAGCCCAGGTTTCTTTGACAGTGCCTTCAGCTCATCTGCATTTTTTGGTCTCTTGTTTCTCATTTTCCTCTTGACAATACCCCATAGATTCTCTATGGGGTTCAGGTCTGGTGTGTTTGCTGGCCAGTCAAGCACACCAACACCATGGTCATTTAACCAACTTTTGGTGCTTTTGGCAGTGTGGGCAGGTGCCAAATCCTGCTGGAAAATGAAATCAGCATCTTCAAAAAGCTGGTCAGCTGAAGGAAGCATGAAGTGCTCCAAAATTTCTTGATAAATGGATGCAGTGACTTTGGTTTTCAAAAAACACAATGGACCAACACCAGCAGATGACATTCCACCCCAAATCATCACAGACTGTGGAAACTGAACACTGGACTTCAAGCAACTTGGGCTATGAGCTTCTCCACCCTTCCTCCAGACTCTAGGACCTTGGTTTCCAAATGAAATACAAAACTTGCTCCCATCTGAAAAGAGGACTTTGGACCACTGGTCAACAGTCCAGTTCTTCTTCTCGTTAGCCCAGGTAAGATGCCTCTGACGTTGTCTGTGGTTCAGGAGTGGCTTAACAAGAGGAATACGACAACTGTAGCCAAATTCCTTGACACGTCTGTGTGTGGTGGCTCTTGATGCCTTGACCCCAGCCTCAGTCCATTCCTTGTGAAGTTCACTCAAATTCTTGAATCGATTTTGCTTGACAATCCTCATAAGGCTGCGGTTCTCTCGGTTGGTTGTGCATCTTTTTCTTCCACACTTTTTCCTTCCACTCAACTTTCTGTTAACATGCTTGGATACAGCACTCTGTGAACAGCCAGCTTCTTTGGCAGTGAATGTTTGTGGCTTACCTAGTGAACCAAACTGAGAGACCATTTTGAAGGCTCAGGAAACCTTTGCAGGTGTTTTGAGTTGATTAGCTGATTGGCATGTCACCATATTCTAATTTGTTGAGATAGTGAATTGGTGGGTTTTTGTTAAATGTAAACCAAAATCATCACAATTAAAAGAACCAAAGACTTAAACTACTTTAGTCTGTGTGCATTGAATTTATTTAATACACGAGTTTCACAATTTGAGTTGAATTACTGAAATAAATGAACTTTTTCACGACATTCTAATTTATTGAGATGCACCTGTATATCTCAAACTGTGTTTTGCAAAAACAAGTCAATGAGCCGTTTGGAAGCCGAAGGAGTCGACTCTTAATTGTGAAGTGAATCAAACAATCCGACTCAGTGGAGAGCGGGAGCTGATATTGAAACTTTTACTTTTCACACAACGTTGAAGATTTTTAATTTATTTTCTTGTTAGAGCAAATCTTTAAAAACTATTTTCCTTGTGGATAATTTTCAGACCTCAGGACTTTTTACAGACTGATTTTTAAACTTTTTTTTTTTTTTTACTTTCAATGTTAAATTTTCTTTATCTGAAAAGAAACAAGAAAAGCTCATTGTTTTAGGTCTATATTATTTTACACACACACAAAAAAAAAATAATTTAACAGAATATGCAGTCGTGGGAAACAACCCTGAGGAATGAGGATCTTTTTTTGTGCACGTGTGTTTTGCAGAAATAATCACACAGTTCACTACAGCGCAGATGTACAACTTTATTATAGTGCATGTGTAGAATTTTAAAACAGCAGCGTTGATGATACAGGTACAGGTGAGAGAGCCGGGAGGGAAGCTGGTCGGTGTGTGTGCTCCTCCCTCCTCCCATTGTCAGAGAACTCCTTCCTTCCTGAGCTCGCTCTCGGTTCTCTGATGCCAGCTTTTCCCGTTTCCTCTGTAGTGTCCTCTCGCTCCTCTGTGGTGGTGATGGTGATGGTGAACGATCCCACCGTTATCCCACTGAGTGTTTCTCTCGTGCCAGTGGCTGTACGGTGGCCCACGTGGTCCGTGCCTCCTTCCCCTGTCTCGAACCTGCCTCGTTCCTCGTTCCCTCGCTCCGGTTTGAGCGCCGTCTGACGTGACGTGATGTACGTGTTTCGACTCTGGCGTCTCCTCGTGGCTCGTTTTGACGCTCTCGTCTCCTAAAGCCCGTCTCGGCTGCTCTTTTACTTCGACTAAATGTCCGTCTCCGTGTTCGCTGGTGTCCTGCGGTGCTCCACTGTTCCTGCTGCTTTCTGCTGCAGACATGCTGAGCTTGGCCATGTTCTCCAGCACAGGCGGAGGAACCGCATGAACCACATGTACCACATGTCCTCCTCGTCCACCTCCTCCTTTTCCTCGGTCTCTCCTGCCTCCTCTAAACTCCACCTGATGTCTCCTGCCGTGAGGAGCGTGAGGAGCTCGGCGATGGGACGGGCACGACGTGTTCTCCACTCGAGGAGGTTGAGGGTTCTGATTAGAACACTCGGGAGGGGGAGGGGAAGACAGCTGTTGGGCGGAGTCAGTATCTGGAGCGTCGGTGCAGGCGGGGTCTGAGGAGTCAGTGGGGGTCTTTGAGATTTAAAAAAAAAAACAAAAACAAAAACACAAACCACGTTAAAACATAACGTTATTACAGGCCAAGTCATTGTTCACTGTTTTAGCTAATGTTAGTGACAGAGGGTTGTCATGGCAACGTTATATTCTGAGCATCATTATATTCAAAACATTTAACTAAATGGTTACTAAATCTGGTGATATGAGATGTTTCCTAATTTGCATAATCATTCATATTCAACACAGTTAGCTAAATGTTACAGATGCTTCCTAATTTGCATATTCAAAGCAGCTATGCCAGTGCCTACTATTGATTTTAGCTTATTACCTAATTTGCATATTCATGCCTTCATTGGTGTTTTGTTGTTTTAGCTACCATTAATGATGGAGAGATGCTGGTTGTCATGGTAACGTCATGTCCTGTCGGTGAAATTTGTGACTCGCATGTAAATGTGAACTAGTTTACTAGCAGTTAGCTATATACACGGCAGGAGCACGGTCATAAGTAAAAGTAAATCAACAAACAAATGACCAAATAAACATACAAATAAATCAACACAATTAGAAGACATTTTAAATAATATAAAACATTTACAAGTATAACATTCCATACTGAGCACGATACAAATCTATACGAGCGGTTTCAAATTAATTTGTGATAAAAAATTATTTCCAGTGATACCTCATCACATTCCTCCTCACTGATTCTGATCCCTAATGCTAGTGACTAGATTATCAGAGATGTTTCCTCATTTGCATATTTAAAGAATTTCACTCAAAGCTTCCTAAAGCTGGTGATTGTAGACTAATGTGAGAGGTTTCCTAATTTGCATACAAGTTCATATTCAAAGCTTTCACCTAAATGTTACGAATGTTTCCCAATTTAGGACTAATATAGATGTTCCCTAATTTGCATATTTAAAGAAGTTATGCTAGTGCTTGTAGTGATTTTAGATTATTACTGATGTTTTCTGGTGAAAATTTGCATATAAAGCTAATGTTAGCATGAAGTATAATGCTAGCTGTAGAGAGAAAAGGCACAAGCGTGTGTAGAGGCTGGAGCTGAGTGAGGGGCGTGAGTGAGGGGCGCGAGTGAGGGATCTGACGCTCCCTTAAACACTTACATGGTTAATGTGAATGAGGAAGCGATTCGACTCTGCCTCGGGGTCGATGACTCCTCCTTTTTCTCTCTGACGTTCCAGAATCTTCTGTAGCTCCGCCCACTTTCTTTTAAACTCTGCAGTGACTGCTTCATCCTCCTGCTGTGTGTGTGAGAGAGAGAGAGAGAGAGAGAGAGAGAGAGAGAGAGAGAGAGAGAGCGCGCGGGGGGGGGGACGACTTGTGTCAGATGAACCCAAATTAAACACGTGAGAACAGCATGAGAGACAGGAGGACCCGTCACAGCATATTACTGAACAAACATTATTCAGGGGGACACACTGCACACACAATGTGTGTACACCACTGATCTAATATATATACAGTGGGTGTAGAAAAGAATCCCCCCCCTTTAAAATAGTCAAAAATTTTGTTGCTTTTCAGCCTGAAATGAAGACGGATACAGTTTTCGTTTTATCCAGCTGTATTTACTCAGTGCAACTTATAACATCCAAGTGAAAGATATAACACCAACATGTCAGAAAAAAATAATAAAAAAAAAAAAAAACAGAATCACTGAGTTGGATAAAGGATCACCTCCTTGCTTTAATTTGCCTTAATGTTTTAATTCCAGACTTTAGTCTGTTGGGATATGTCTCTACTAACTTTGCACATCTAGACTTTGCAATATTTGCCCACTCTTCTTTGCAGAACTGCTCAAGTTCAGTTAAATGTGATGGTGACCGTTTGTGGACTGCAGTCTTCAAGTCATTCCACAGATTTTCAATGGGGTTTAAGTCTGGGCTCTGACTAGGCCATGCAAGGACATTCACCTTTTTCTCCTTCAACCACTGTGTGGTCAGTTTTGCTGTGTGCTTTGGGTCATTGTCATGTTGGAAGGTAAACCTTCTTCCCATTGACAACTTTCTGGCAGAGGGCAGCAGATTTTCCTCGAGAATTTGACGGTATTCTGCCACATCCATTTTCCTTCTATCCTGACAAGTGCTCCAGTCCCTGCTGCAGAGAAACACCCCCATAACAGGATATTACCACCTCCATGCTTTACTGTAGGAATGGTGTTATTTGGATGGTGAGCTGTATTGGATTTCCACCAGACATATCGTTTGGTGTTGAGGCCAAATAATTACATTTTGGTCTCATCTGACCATAACACCTTTTTCCATGTGGCCTTTCTTGAGGAGTGGCTTTTTTTCTTGCAACCCTTCCATACAAGCCACATTTGTGGAGAATTTGTGATATTGTTGTCACATGCACACAATGACCACTCTGTCATAAATTCCTGCAACTGCTTCAGAGTTGCTGTAGGCCTCTTGGTAGCCTCTCTGACCAGTTTCCTCCTGGCTCTTTCATCCAGTTTGGAGCGACGTCCTGATCCAGGGAGGGTCTGTGTTGTACCAAATACCTTCCACTTCTTAATAATAGACTTCACTGTGCTTCTAGGCATTGATAAAGCCTTTGAAATGTTTTTGTATCCATCTCCTGACTTGTGCCTGTCCACAACTTTATCCCGGAGATCTTTTGACAGTGCCTTGCCACCCATAGTTGATTGTTTGCTTCAGCTGCACTACAAAATGCTCCAGGAAAGCTCTTTTCATGCTGAGCTAATAAAATGACCACAGCTGATCACAGTTTTAAGTCAAATGGCTTTGTGTGCCATTGAGAAGGTGATTAGCTACACCTTATTGAGTTTACAAGTCATTCTGTTTTTTTATTTTGTAATTCTTTTCTGACATGTTGGTGTTATATCTTTCACTTGGATGTTATAAGTTGCACTGAGTAAATACAGCTGGATAAAACAGAAACTGTGTCCGTCTTCATTTCAGGCTGAAAAGCAACAAAATGTGATTATTTTAAAGGGGGAGATTATTTTCTATACCCACTGTATATATAGATGAATGGTGTACACACACACACTGTACACAGCTTACACATTATACACACACACAGAGATGACAATGGTGCAGTGTTAGCACTGAGAACAACACTGACTCTGTCCACTCGATCTTTCCATCACTGACACAAGACGAGATGTGTGTGTGTGTGTGTGTGTGTGTGTGTGTGTGTGTGGTGCTGTATCAGTACCTGAGGAAAGTTCGGTACCGGAGATGAAAGCAGAGCGTTCACGTCGTACATCAGCGGCTCTCTGCAGACGGGACACACCACACACAGCTCCTGTAACAGACAACAGGAGAGTTTAACTGTGTTTATGAGTGTTACTATGGTTACAACGAGGGCTGTGCAAAAATCCTGAATTAAACCAGCGTCAGGGTTTTGCATCAGCTCGTACCTCGTCCTCTCCTCCATCTCTGGTCTTGTCCTCCTCCAGCTCCCTCACTCGCTCCTTCAGCTCCTCCTCAGAGTGTGTGATGTAGCGCCCCAGACAGTGAGAGTGGAAGTAATGATAACAGCTTGTCTTGGTGAACACCTCACCCTCCTGAACCCCGAGATCAACAACAACAACAGTGAAATTTCATTTAGAGGCAGAACAAATGTCTGATACACACTCAACGTAAACCACAGACTTTATTATTATTATTATTATTATTAATCATTTATTTTAAATATTATTTAAATATCTACAATCACAGTGCTGTGAAAAAGTATTTGCCCCATCCTGATTTCTTATGTTTTTGTGTATATCTCATACTTGTTTCAGAAATTAAAACAAAATCTAAGATAAAACAAAGGCAACCTGAGTAAACACAAAATACAGTTTTTAAATGATGATATTTGTTGAAGCAAAAAAGTTATCCAATACCAACTGGGTCTGTGTGAAAATGTATTTGCCCCCGTAGTTACTAATTCCCCAAATCTATGAGACTGCATTCATAATGGGGTTCAGCTGGACTAGACACAACCAGGTCTGATTACTGCAAACCCTGTTCAATCAAATCAACACTTAAATAGAACTTTTTCAGCAGCATGAAGTTGGTTAAAAGCTCTTACCCAGTAACACAACTATGCCAAAGTTGAAAGAAATTCCAGAAATGATGAGGAAGAAGGTGATTGAAATACATCAGTCTGGGAAGGGTTACAAAGCTATTCCAAACGCTCTGGGACTCCAAAGGACCACAGTGAGAGCCGTTATCTCCAAATGGAAAAACTTGGTACAGTACTGAACCTTCCCACAACTGGTCGACCTTCAAAAATTCCTCCAAGAGCACAGCAACTACTCATCCAGGAAGTCACATAAGAGCCAAGGACAACATCGAAGGACCTACAGAGGCCTCTTGCATCAATAAAGGTCACTGTTCGTGACTCCACTATCAGAAAGACGCTGGGCAAAAATGGCATCCATGGAAGAGTGACAAGGTGAAAACCACTGATAACCCAGAAGAACATTAAGGCTCATCTGAATTTTGATGATCCTCAAACCTTTTGGGAGAATGTTCTGTGGACTGATGAGTGGAAAGTGGAACTGTTTGGAAGACAGGTGTCCCATTACATCTGGAGTAAACCAAACACAGAATTCCACAGAAAGAACATCATACATACGGTCAAGCATGGTGGTGGAAGTGTGATGGTGTGGGGATGCGCAACTTGCAGTAATTGAGGGAAACATGAATTCTGCTCTCGATCAGAAAATCCTAAAGGAGAATGTCTGGTCTTCAGTCTGTAAGTTGGAACTCAATCGTAACTTAATTATGCAGTGAGACAACGATCTAAAGCACAGGAGTAAGTCCAAGTCCTAGAAGGAAGTGAAAGTCTGATTTCCGGTTATCGGAAGCGTTTGGTTGCAGTTATTGCTGCTAAAGGTCACACAAACAGATTTTAAGTTTAAGGGGGCAATTAGTATTTCACATGGGTGATCGGTGTAGAAGAAGAAATCAGGATGGGGGCAAATTCTTTACAGTATTTACTCACAGCACTGTAAATCTCTCAATAACTCAAACAGGAGGCTGATGATAACCTGAACCCACATTACTACTGCTTACTGTTCCTACTCTGAAGTTGATTATTTTCCTATAACAGCACGTCCCCAAGTGTTTTATTCCTCTTATACCTCAGCTCATACCAAGGATTATATATTTTTATTTATTAAAGAACGACACGTCATGGTTTTATCCATTTACACACAAAACAAGTTCCTGTTGTCACTCATGCTGACTGTTACTCATTACAGAAAAATTCACCATGTTAACGGTTTTCTTTAATCCGTTTATTATTAGCGAAGTGTCCACCGTGCATGTCCCTGTGAATGCGTGAATGAGCTGTTGCTATGGAAACGTGACGTGCAGCTGCGCTACTGTCAGAGCTGCCGTTATAGAGAAGTAATCAACACCTTCTGACCAATCACGATCCAGAACTCCCATTCTGCACCCCGGAATGAACACACGTCGACTCTCGCTGCTATTGAGATAAGAACGTCTTTCAAATTCCTGCATGAGTCACATGACCAATCAGAGATCGATTTGAGCGACCGGGCGCTACCTTAAAGCCGTACAGACAGATCACACAGCTGCCGTGAGGAATGTTGCTCTCGGTCAGGATCTCTTTGGCTTTCTGTGGAGAAGATCAAAGAAAATAAATGAGAGATTCTCACGGACGCTGAGATGGAGAGATGCAGGGCAGTGAGAGATGAGTGAGGAAACACACACACACACACACACACACACACACACACACACACACACACACACACACCTCGATGAGCTGATAGAGCACGGGCGTCCCCACACACTCCTCAGCCTCCGAGTGTAGACTGCGCTGTAAACTGTGGGTGAACAGGAGAGACGGATTAACGACACGGTGAGAACACACACACACACACACACACACACACACACACACACACACACAAACACACACAGGAAGGTCAGAGAGAAGTGTGTGTGAAGTGTGGACAGGAACCTGAGCAGCTTGTCATCTGAGAGACCTCGGGGATGGTGGATGGAGATGCAGGGAGGAGACGCCGGGTACTGAAACACAAACCACAACTCAGCAGTCAGTACTCTACAGAGCGGAGATACAAATCACTACATCATAATAATAATAATAATAATAATAATAATAATAATAATCTCACTGTCTCATGCTAAAAATCTTGCTATTCAAATAAGCCACGCCCCCTCTGGGTTACACATCCATTTGCATATTTCAGCTTACAAAATTTGTGCTTCTCTTTTCAATCTTCAAGGTTCTTTATTTGTCACATACATATTACATACGTGTGATATAACGTAGTGAAATGTTTTCCCGTAGTTACTCGTCCCACAGTGCAATACAACAGACCAACAGCGACTAAGGATATACACACATGATAAAATAGAATGTGGTAAAAATAAAAATAATATACTACAGTAGGCGTATTAAAATTATATATATATATATATATATATATATATATGATAGACTGATGTGAGAATGGAATATAATAGACTATGATGTGTGGAAGCAGATGTACGGAGTTGTAAGGAGTAAATAGGGAATATATAATGTGCAAAATAATTTATTCCTCTTCCTCTATAGTGCAAATAGATTTGAGGGTTGTGTGTGAGGTAGGGTTTGTTCATTAGCCGGATTGAGGGTAGAAACTTCTCCTGAGTCTCTCTGTGTTGGTCCTCAGGATCTGGTAGCGTTTCCCTGATGGGAGCACTGTGAAGAGTCCCACTGGTCCTGTATCGCTGGGTGTAGATGTCTGTGATGCAGGGGAGAGAAGTCTTGATGGCCTTCTCTGCTGCCCTCACCACTCTTGACAGTGACTGTCGGTCCTGGGCTGTGGTGCTGCCGAACCATGCGGTGATGCTTCCTGTGAGAAGGCTTTCCACAGCCCCAGTGTAGAAAGCCCTCAACACTTTGTGGGAGACCTTGAACCTGGCAGATGGTAGAGGCACTGATGCGCCTTTGTCCCTACACTGTTCGAGTGTGTTGACCAGGAGCGGTCTTCTGTGGGGTCAACTGTGGCCCCATTGATCATCAGGGGGCTGTAATTCCTCACCTGCTTCCTCCCATAATCATAGTCTCCTTAGTTTTGGTGACATTCAGGGAGAGATTATTGTTTCGGCACCATGTGGTGAGGACGTCTACTTCCTCTAGGTAGGCCTTCTCGTTGTCGTTAGTGATGAGGCCTACCACCACTGTATCATCTGTGAACTTCACCAACTTGTTGGAGCTGTGTTTGGCCGTACAGTCACTGGTATAGAGGGAGTACAGCATGGGGCTGAGGATGCAGCCCTGAGGGGCTCCGGTGCTGAGGATGAGCGTGGAGGAGTTGTGATTTCCTATTCTGACCACCTGGGGGCGTCCAGTTAGGAAGTCTAGGATCCAGTGACATATGGAGGAGTTCAGCCCTAGGTTTTGGAGCCTTCTTCAAAGGTGTGAGGGGACAATGGTGTTGAAGGCGGAGGAGTAGTCCACAAACAACATTCTCACATAGTTCCCTTTCCTCTGGTCCAGGTGGGAGAGGGCAGTGTGTAGGGTGAAGTTAATGGCATCATCTGTGGACGTGTTGGACCGGTATGCAGACCGTAATGGGTCAAGGCAGTTGGGGAGGGAGGAGCACACGCAAGTTCTGACCAGTTTTTCGAAGCACTTCATCACTGTAGAAGTGAGTGCTACTGGGCGGTAGTCGTTCAGGGACGCAGGACGGGGGGTTTTTGGGACAGGAATGATGGTGGAGGACTTAAAGCATGTGGGAACGACCTGTTGATTGAGGGAGAGGTTAAAAATGGTGGTGAAGACTGGTGCTAGTTGGTTAGCACAGACGTTTAGCACACGTCCAGGGATATTGTCCGGGCCGCACGCTCTCCTGGTGTTAACTTTGTATAGCACTTTGGTCACATCCAGTTCTGAAATTACCAGGCCTTTCTCTTCTCCAGCTAGACCTGTTCGTTCCTCCTCGTGGTCTTTCTGGTTTTTGCTAGAGCTGGTAGCCTCAAACCGTGAATAAAAGATATTCAGGTCATTGGCTAAGGAGGCACTGCTATTGTTTATGTTGGGGGGGGGGGGGGGTGTTGTAGTCTGTAACAGATTGCATGCTTTGCCACAGACGCCTGGAATCTGCCTGCTCAAACTGGGTCTCAATCCTGTCCCTGCATTTCTCTTTTTGCTTCCCTCACTGTCTTCCTCTGGGTTACACGGCCTTTTGCATATTTCATCTTACAAAATCCGTGCCTGTTTTTTCCTTCAGGAGATCTCCTTCCTAGCAAAGGAACACTACCCCTAGATTAATAAAGTACATTTATTTTCTGATGACGTTACACATTTTCTTTATTTCATAAACGTCTTCCAGGTCTTTCACCCACCCACACATACCTACAGACCCTTTAAGCACCTAAAGCACCCGGTGTGATGCGAGAACACACCTCTGAATCCAGGTCCAGCGTGAGCGTGAGCCGGACAAACTGAGCCAGACAGTCTTCTCCAGTGGAGGGGTGGAGGATCACACTCACTCTCCATCCTCTACACACACACACACAGTTATCTCATGCACTTCTACGTACTACAATAATAATAATAATAATAATAATAATAATAATGAGAAACACCACATGGTCACACAAAAACACCCAAACGTCCACTTCAGGCTTGTGTGTGGTTCTCTTCCAGCGAGACCCAGTCCATGAAGCCCCTGAGAAAAAAGTTCTTGTGCCGGTGCTGCTTCCGGACGCAGTCCGAACCCCGGCAGTGAGCGCGTTTTCTCTCAAACGTCTCCACTTCACTCACATTTCAAAAACAGACCAGAAATTTGACAGGTTCCTCAGGAGAACCCCATGATCTTGTCAGTGTTTGTACGGTGACACTGCACAGCTGTGCGTAGCTGAAACAGCTGTACTCACTTTGTACTTTTGGCTGTGTGATGTGTGTATTTATAATAAAAGGAAGAGATTTTTTTTTACCCATCATCGTTCCGTGTGACCGTAAGCTCATCCAGATAGATGGACTCCAGAACCTCAATCTCACACAGGACACTGCAAACAAAAAATGCACATAATAATAATAATAATACATAGTGAACATAGCTAAAGATTCTCCTTGTTGCTGGGTCTGAACATTACACTAAACTAATCTTAACATAATTAAAGATCTTTATCCAATCTGAAGAAATCAAAAAGAATATTATTTTACAAGGAATTCTTACTTAACTCGGAATATTTCGCTAGCTAGCAAAAAAAACAAAACAAAACCAACAACAGCTAGAAACCGCTAGCACGTATTTAGCTAACATTAATCAGTTTAACTGACTCAGAATTAGCACTTAGCCTCAGCTTAGCATGACAAGTAATCTTTTAAAACATCCTCCATCTAATAAACACACAAATTCCGCTCATATTTTAAACTATTACACAATTTACACACATACTGCTGAGCATCACTCACTCGCTCTCGGCCGCCATGTTTCCAGGCTGGCTGGTGACGTCACACGTAAGAAGAAGAAAGAAAAAAAAACATTATAGGCGGAACCTTTATCGTCACGCGCGTACCGACAAACCCGATCTGAGGCGTGATTGGTCATCTTGAGCTAAAGACTCGGTATCTCGCTAGTATTGGCTGAAAAAGTAGACACAGCCTATTCTAGCCAATCGTAGCCCGGAGGCGGGACTTTCAAGAACATCGCTGTGTACAAAAAAAATGACCGCTATTAAAAGATTTATTCAGTTATGTTGACATTTTCATGACATAAACTATTTATTATACTCATTCAGACACATTTAGATTATAACATTCTACCCCTTTTGTGCAATTAAATTAGAAAATAGATAAATAGAATGTAAAAAAATAAAATAAAATTTAAGACTAATTGTATACTACAAAATATAGAGATTACATAATAATAATATAGCTATATAATGTATTAATAAATTATTTAAAAACATTTAAATACGTATTATATCAGTTTTATTCAAAAGTAGTTTAGTAAAATATAGAGATTATACAGTAAAATGTAAAGACAGGTCCATAAACAACTGCACATTGACAAATTTATTCTTATTTTAGCTGTTTAAATCAGTATACTGGATTTAAAATTAAATAATGACTATTATTTCATTATATTCAAAGTGCAGATGTTCAGCTTGAATGTTTTCAGGGTATTTACATCTGTAGCAATCCATCATTATTTATAAAGCACGTTTAAAAACAACCGAGGTTGACCAAAGTGCTGTACAGTAAATAAAGGAATAAATTAAGACTGATAAAAATAAAAACAAAATAAACAAACAATAAAAGTCATGAATAGAAAAGACTCCAAATAAATAATAATTTAGTCAGGGGATGTTAAAAGCCAGGGAAAATAGATAAGTTTTAAGAGAAGATTTAAAAGCAGAGATGGATGGAGCATGTCTGATACAAAGAGGAAGGCTGTTTCAAAGTTTCGGGACCAGCGGTAGCGCAGGTGCGATCACCTGGATTTTTAAGTTTGGCTCTAGGGACAGTGAGTAGGTGATGGGCACACGATCGTAAGGTTCGAGAAGGAGAGTACGGGAACAATAAGTCGGTTAAGTATTGAGGTCCAGATTATTTGGGCTATTATAGGGCTTATTATAGGGCTTTATAGACAAATAATAAGATTTCAAAGTCAACCCTATACTTAACAAGGAGATTAGAATGGGTGTGATATGGTTATGTTCCTGAGCTCAGGAACACCGGAAGGAAGACCGTAAGACCACGGAAAACAGCTGTGGTGGATGACAGAAGAATGTTTCCCTGTTGAAGAAAAACATCTTCACAACAGCTGGCCAGATGAAGAACATCCTCTAGGAGGTTGGCGTATCTGTGTCAAAGTCAGCAATCAAGAGAAGACTTCACCAGAGTAAATAACAGAGGGTTTACCAAAGCCTCAAAAACAGGAAGACCAGATTAGAGTTTTATAAATAAAACATCTAAAAAAAATAAAAAAGTTTGGAACGACATCGTACGGGCAGATGAGATGAAGATCAACTTGTAGCAGAATGATGGAGAAGGGAAGGGGCTGCTCGTGATCTGAAGCGTACCACCTCATCTCACAGCGTGCGTGTGTGTGTGTGTGTGTGTGTGTACACGGCTGCCAGTGGAACCGGTTCTGTCGTATTTATTGATGATGTGACTGTGGAGAAAAGCAGCAGGATGGATTCTGAAGTGTACAGAGGCGATATCATCTGCTCACGTTCAGACAAACGCTTCAGAACTCACTGGACGGAGCTTCACGGTGCAGACGGACAGTGACCCGGAGCGTACTGTACTTCGAAAGCAACCCAAGACGTGGAACGTTCCGCGGTGGCCGAGTCGATCTCCTCCGAATCGGCTGCGTTTCACTTACTGAAGGTAAAGCCGAGGAGAAAACACCACGAGAGCAAGCAGGAAGTGAAGACAGCTGCAGTAAAGACCTGGCAGAGCTTCAGCAGGGAAGAAACCCAGCGTCTGGTGACGTGTGCGAGTTCCAGACTCCAGGCAGTCAGTGACCGTGTAAATGTTTATGCCATGAAATAACATTTTTATTAAATAAAGGACACAGACAGCAGAAATATAGTGCATTTTTAAAACAGTATTTTATTGCTAATGGTTAATTTAGACGCATGACTTGGCTCACCAATACTTTTTATGTTTTTTTTTTTATTAACATATTGACGAATCACATCAGCTGTGTTAATGGCTCTTTGATTACATTTGTAATAACAGTGTAATACCTTCGACTGTACGTCACTCTTTTAGTCATAAAATTATACCGAGATGTTTGTAAAAGAAGAAGAAGAAGAAGAAGAAGAAGAAGAAGAAGAAGAAGGAGGAGGAGAAAAAAAATAATAAACACCATTCGGGTACTTTATAGTGGCTTCCAGATCCAGTTCCAGTTCCAGTTCCAGTTCCTCTCATCAGTGCAAAGTCACGCATAAACGATGTGAAATGTGTGCCAGAGAGCCGCAGGTGCAGTTCCTCAAGGTTCCTCGTTTCTCTCTCGGTTCTCAGCAGCATTTCTTTCCTCTCTTCCTCCTGTCGCGGTCACGGTGAGCGTTGATGTGAACCGTGTCCTTCTCTCTCTCCCGCTCTCTCTCCGCTCGGTTCTGACTCTGCTTCTTCGCCCGCAGGACCATGTGGGTAAACGCCATGAACATCTGCATCATCACACACACACACACACACACACACACACACACACACACACACACGGTGTGAGTATCTCCCTCCTAATTTTTCATCCATGTGTGAAGACAGAACGATCCGAGCGAACGCAATCCGCATACGAACCACGGAAAAAATATCCTTTTATCTGATTGGACACCGGCTTCTAATTTGCATAATTATAATATTAATTTGCTTTCCCACAATCCCTTTCGCTACTAATGCCTACGCTTCTCCTCGTTCGAAATGAAAGGGAGATTTCACGTGACGAATATGCGCGCAGCGGACACGTGGCCTAAAACGCGCATCACACGTGACTAAAAACAGAACAAGGAAGTAGCACGAAACATGATTATTTAAGAATAGTGAAGTTTGGATGTTAAAGGTTTTTTTTTATTTTTAAATAAATTAGTGACTCTCAGGAATAAACATAAAAATGAAACAAACGAATGAACAAATAAGTGCATTGTAGAAAAGCGAAACAAACAGCCAAATAAAAATGACAACACACATTTTCTTGATCTAAAAGAAGATCAATAAAATTAGATCAAATGCTTCAAACAATTCAACAAAGACGAGGAATTTTCACCTGAAATGAATTTAAATAAAACAAAACATGGGCATAAATTATTTTCTGACTTTTTTTTTTTTTTTTTACTGAGAAATAACGGCACCTTCAACGTGGAAAAAAGAAACAAAAAAGAAAAACATTTAATTTAGAACTAAAACAGAACGACTAAAATACTAATACTAGATAAATAAAAGGTATTTTAAATCTACACTGAATCCTAAATACAAACTAGAACTCAAATGAAAGCTGAAAATAATTTGCTCAGATATGTTTTTAAAAACAAGAGCAGGAAGTTTCTTTTATCTGTAATTCTACAACCGGACTTATGTATTCTTTATCTTTTTAAAAATAATTTTAATTGTAACGTATTCTAGGAGGAATTGGTTTAGCACAAATTAAAAAAAGCAAACGAACAACAACCTCTTCCACATTGATATTTTCTTTAGCGCTGGTCTCGAACACTCGAACTCCTACAGTCTCTCCGAACCTCTGAGCGTCCTGAGTGTCCACCTGCTTCTTAGACGGATCATCGTTCTTATTCCCAACTGAAAAGAGATGAATAATTAAAACCGAGAGAAAAAATAAAGAAAGAAACAGAGGCAGGTCATTCAGACGGTGTGGAAGATCACAGAGTCGATTTTAAGGCTGTTCTAGAAAACTATGTCTGTGAAACGTCATTTCCTATATTATATATATATATATATTTTAAACTGTAAAATTATATATACAGTCACTAATGTCACTAATCATTAATATTCATAACCAGACCCTCAAACCTCATTAACATACATTAGGTGACTTGCCCATTTTCCTACACATGGCTGCTGGTCATGATCGGATTCTGTGCGCTGACTCTGATCACGAGCCAATCACAGAACAGTATGCAAATGATATGCAGACGTATATCTCGTGTGATGTGGGTTGTTTATGCACAGTTATATTGTCATTTGAATTTTTTAAAATATTTTAGACAAGTTCCAATCAGGTTTTAGATCTTTACACAGCACTGAATCTGCCCTCTTAAAGGTCACTAATGATATTTTAATGTCACTTGACTCTGGCTCTTGTGCTGTGTTGGTCTTATTGGACCTTTACTGCTGCCTTTATTTCTATCGACTATAGTATTCTTTTAATTCGCTTGGAGTCTGCGGTTGGTATCGAGGGTCTGGTTTGAGTCTTATCTGAAAGATCGGACGTTCGCAGTGAACATGGGGAATTTCTCTTCTTCGTCGGCCCACTTATCGCGTGGTGTTCCTCAGGGCTCCATATTGGGTCCTCTGTTGTTTTCCCTTTATATGCTTCCCCTGGGTTCTGTTTATGGGAAATATGATATTTCCTTTCACTGCTATGCTGATGATACCAAATTATATTTGCCAGTTATTGCAAATGGCATCAGTCCTTTTGGGTTCCTTTTTAAACATCTTGAGGACAATAAATGCTGGATGGCTTGCAGTTGTCTGCAGTTAAATGAAAGCAAAACTGAAGTCATTATTTTGGGCTCCCCTGCTGTTTCTTCTGCACTTCAGGCCCAGTTAATTCCTCTCTCTGTTAACAAATATGTCAAAAAATCTTGGGAGTTATTTCTGACTCAAACTTGCACTTTGATAAACAAATCAGTGCTGTTTTTAAGGGAAGCTTCTGTCACATAAGATCTTTTACAAAGTTAAAACAGTTCCTCTTGAGAAACTAGACCTAGAAACCGTGATTCATGGTCTTGTTACATCATGGTTGGACTACTGTAATTCTTTGCATGTTGGCCTTCCTCAATCTGCCTTATCTCATCTGCAGCTTGCGCAATATGCAGCAACTAGATTTTTAACAGGGACCAAAAAGAGGGATCATATTTCCCCAATTCTGACATCTCTGCACTGGCTTCCTGTCAAGTTTAGAATTGATTTAAAAATTCTAATTTATGTATACAAAGCACTTTCTGTTTCTGCTCCACAGTACATCATTGACCTTCTTCACCTTTACTCTCTTGCTAGAGCTTTGAGATCATGTGATCAACTTCTCTTATCTGTCCCCGGGTTGTCGTACTCAGATACAGGGTGATCGAGCCTTTTCTGTGGTTGGGTCCCAAAATTTTGGAACTTTCTCCCTTTTCACGTGAGGTCCGCTCCATCTTTAGTTATTTTTAAATCTTCTCTTAAAACTTATTTTTACTCTTTGTGTTATAATGTTATTTAATGTGATGAATTTTAATGTTGTGTACAGCACTTTGGATCAACTGCTGTTGTCTTTAAATGTGCTTTATAAATAAATTTGACTTGGGTAAAGTGTGTGATTGTGAAGGTCACGTTAGAACAGAAATGAGAAGGTGAAAGCCGTCCGTCTGACCACTCACCTAATATTTTACACACGTTGTCGCAGTTCTGCGAGATCTCGTTCAGCCACCGCTTCACGTTCACAAACGACTCGGGATTCGTTACATCGTACACGATAATGACCCCGTGTGTGTTCCTGTAATACCTACACACACACACACACACACACACACACACACACACACACACACACACACACACACACACACACACACACACACAGAGAGAGAGAGAGAGAGAGAGAGAGAGAGAGAGAGAGAGAGAGAGATTGAGAGACAGAGAGAGAGAGAGAGAGAGAGAGAGAGGCAGATTGAGAGAGAGAGAGAGAGAGAGAGAGAGAGAGAGAGAGAGAGGCAGAGTGAGAGAGAGAGAGAGAGAGAGAGAGAGAGAGAGAGAGAGGCAGATTGAGAGAGAGAGAGAGAGAGAGAGAGAGAGAGAGAGAGAGAACAAAACAGGATATTTGATTGAGGATTAGTCTGAGTACTGTGACCTTTACACATGTACTGTGTGCTTTAGGCGTGGTTTTGTGGGCGGAGCTTACGTCGACGTGATGGTTCTGAACCTCTCCTGTCCCGCTGTGTCCCAGATCTGAAGTTTCACTCTCTCTCCATTGATCTCCACCGTCCGGATTTTAAAATCCACACCTATAGTGGTTATGTAGCTCCCTGTAAGAAACAGGAACGACACTGGGGATAAATCATAAAATAATGTACAAGCATATATATATATGCTCACTGTCCACAGAACACCTGTACACCTGCTCATTCATGCAGTTATCCAATCAGCCAACGATAACGCATAAAATCATGCAGATACGGGTCAAGAGCTTCAGTTAATGTTCGGATCAAACATCAGAACGAAGAAAAAGTCTGATCTCTAAAGTGTGTCTTTAACTGTGTCATGGTTGTTGCTACCTGGTGCGAGTATTTCAGAAACTGCTGAGCTCCTGGGATTTTCAGACACAACAGTCTGTAGAGTTTGCGCAGGATGGTGCGAAAAACAAAAAACATTCCTCATTCTGATGCATGAATGTTCAGGTGTACAGGGCGGTGGATGGTGAGTGTATACAGTACTGAGCACAAGTTTTAGACGGTTGTGAAAAAATGCTGTAAAGTAAGAATGCGTTCAAAAATAGACATGTTAATAGTTTATATTTATCAATTAATAAAACGCAAACTGAGTGAACAGAAGAAAAATCTACATCAGATCAATATTTGGTGTGACCTCCTTTACCTTCAAAACAGCATCAATTCATCCATTCTTCTACGTACACTTGCACAAAGTCAGGGATTTTGTAGGGATATGTAGGGACCCTGCTACACCCATCTACTGTCCGGAGAAGTCTGGTCAGAAGTGGCCTTCATGGAAGACTTGCGGCCAAAAAGCCACACCTCCGACGTGGAAACAAGGCCAAGCGACTCAACTATGCACGAAAACACAGGAACTGGGGAGCAGAAAAATGGCAGCAGGTGCTCTGGACTGATGAGTCAAAATGTGACCCATCTGGCTGTAGCAGAAGGCAGTTTGTTCGCCGATGGGCTGGAGAGCGGTACACGAATGAGTGTCTTCAGGCAACAGTGAAGCATGATGGAGGTTCCTTGCAAGTTTGGGGCTGCATTTCTGCAGATGGAGTTGGGGATTTGGTCAGAATTAATGGTCTCCTCAATACTGAGAAGTACAGGCAGATACTTATCCATCATGCAATACCATCATGGAGGCATCTGATTTATTCTGCAGCTTGACAACGACCCCAAACATACAGCGAAAGTCATTAAGATCTATCTTCAGCGTAAAGAAGAACAAGGAGTCCTGGAAGTGATGGTATGGCCCCCACAGAGCCCTGATCTCAACCTCATCGAGTCTGTCTGGGATTACATGGAGAGGGAGAAGAAACTGAGGCTGCCTGAATCCACAGAAGAACTGTGGTTAGTTATCTGAGATGTTTGGGCCGACCTACCTGCCGAGTTCCTTCAAACACTGTGTGTGAGGGGACCTAGAAGAACTGATGCTGTTTTGAAAGTAAAGGAGGTCACACCCAATACTGATTTGATGTAGAATTTTCTTCTGTTCACTCAGTTTGCATTTTGTTAATTGATAAATATAAACTATTAACATGTCTATTTTGCACAGTACTGTACACACACACACACACACACACACACACACACACACACACACACACACACAATAAACCCACCGGAGAAGGAGTTGTCTGCAAATCTCAGTAGTAAACTGCTTTTCCCAACATCTGTAACACACACACACACACACACACACACACACACACACACACACAGAAGAGAGAGAGGTGTGGCGTGATGATCGGAGCTCACTCGGCCCACCTTTGCACAAACCACAAACCGACGAAACTTTCCTGTTGTCTAAAAAGTGGAAGTGCGCCCTTTCAATCGGCCAGAGGCTCGCTGCCACGCCAAATACTCCTACTCTCCTTTATTTAGAAAGAAAAAAAGAACCCGGGGTTCTAGATCGGGTTCTACCAACCCGACTGACGACCTGAACAGGATCTAAAATCAAATCTGAGCATTCTGAGGCGAGAGACTCGAGTCATTAATAATAAACAAGGGCTCAATCACACATCAGGCTCGAAATCTGGTTCGAACACAGGCGCTGGTTTCACTTCAGCTTTACTCAACTTCCTGTGGTGCTTCAGAAATCCTCTCGGTTACGCACGGGAACATTTTTTTTTTGTTTGTTTTTTTTACAGTAATCAGGAGGAGAAACGAAAAAGGAAAAGCATGACGGAGTAATACGGCGGCCATATTCTCTAACGCGAGTCCAAACGGACACGGCGCCTGTAGAGGCGTGACATCGCGGCTCTAAAATGAAATGTCAGGTGTCAGGTTGAACGCGGATCTGTTCCTTTATCACGTTAACGGGGGTTCGTATAAATGCGCTGGACCGTTAAGATCAGACGGATCAGACTGCTTTGTACACTTTATAAAACACTAAGCGATACAAGGATTATAATATCGACACTGAGATCAATTATAATCGATTACAGTGCACTTTTCTGTGATATTGGGATATCTTTATTCAATTTTATTTTTTTTTATCAATACTACATACTAACTCAAAGCTGCTGATTTGATAATACGTTTTTTGTTTAAGTGAAACACTACTGTATTGCCGGAGGTTTGTAAATATCATGTATAAACGCAAACATATCGTGTAACACAGTTTTTTTTAGCTGCTTTGTTTGTGTTTATTTCGCTCCAGTGCTGAAAAAAATAATAATTAGATCCCATTACAAGTTTCTACTGGTTCCTAATGGAGGCGTGTGACGTGTTTCTGGTGGTCTGTAATGGAACGTGTTGCTCATAACGGTTCCTGACGGACATTTAATAACAGAAGAGAGAGAAAAAAAAAAAAGTTCCTTCAGGAAAACCGTTAGAGAAATTATTAACATTGTTATTATTAGTATTAGTCTGTGGGCGTGGCCTGGCCAGCATGTTTTTCTTTTTTTAAAGCTCCAGTGATAAACAGTAGTATTGAACGCTCTTTTGCCGCAGGAACACGGGACAAACATATAACATCTTCAGTGTTTTACAGAGAATTTAAAATGTTTTTTTTTTTTTTTTTAAAATAAAATAACACCACTGACTGGAGTCTCCGATGATGAGCAGTTTGAAGAGATGATTGTAGTCCTTTCCCGCCATCTTGCTGAACGAAAGACGTCTCCGAGTTAAACGGGTTTCCGGCTTTACTCCGTTTCACGTCTGAATTTTAATCCAGGCATTAAAATGTTTTTTCTCTCCCACCAAGTTCATTACAGATTAAAGAAATCCATGTAATTCCAGTTCATATGCACGTGTGTGTGTGTGTGTGTGTGTGTGTGTGTGTGTCTGTCACACGTCAATAATCTTTACACGTACTGTACAGTTATTTCTTTTCTGACGATGATAAAAAAAAAAAACAGATCTGCAGTGATTTACGCAAAGCTCGCTCCCTCCATATCCCGAGAACTTCGTGACGAGACGTTTGGGAATTCAGCAGTAAGCGCAGATGGACGGAGACGCCAGATCCGATGATCTCATCTCAACAACGTGGGAAGAATCTCTTCTTCTTCTCCTTCTAATAAAACAACAACAACAACAACAGCAACAGCAGCAGCAGCAGCAACGGCTCCCATTCTGTTCAGGTCCTGCAGGCTTGCGTCTCTCCTACGGCTCCTCGGCGGACGAACACGGACTCCTTACACACGCCCACATCTCCTCGCTCGCTTCACACCTTTACCTTAAAAAAAACAAACAAAAACAAACATTAAAATGGTAAAACTGCAGCTGTATACGTTTGAAGGGAAAGTAAACACTTATCACAGCTTAGTGCTGGAAAAACTATCATAATTATTATATCATGCTGGGACAGAAATATCGTGATAACCGATTACACTAACCCCGCCCACACACACACACACACAGTTGTCATGGTAACCGTTTTCTCCCAGATCATGCGGGTTTCCTATTTTATTTGTCTTTCCCCATTTCATACCAGTATAATGAAATCGGTGAGCTTCTTGTCATCGTGATCGGTGTAATTGGTGGAAACCCCCAGCCTGAGCAGAGAGCACCGTACGTATAGCCGTAACACGAGTTCGCCGTCCTCCTATTGGTGGATTTTAGCAGGCTTCGTAGCCAGCTTTAGTTAATGTTTATCATTAGATAATAGCCAGTTAGATTCTAATTGCAGTTAGTTAGCGTGAGCAACACTTTACTAGCTACCATAACCAGATGTCAGGTGGCCTACACTTACCTCAAGTTAACTGCAGTTATTGGCGTTTGTTAAAATACAGAGTTTATACTCTGTGATTAGATTTGTTGTCAATGTTAGACTGTATTAGCTTTAGCTCGGTGTACCTGATAAACTGGCAGTTGGAAACGCAGCCCGACTTTGATTAGAGCGGTGAAACATTTACATGTACATAAAGATTTTGTTAAGTGTAGCCTAAAGTGAACATTACAGTGCGTTTATTGGACCAGAATCACTTAATGTCAAATTAGATGTCATCCAAACACTTATCTTAAGATAGAACCCTTTTTCTCTCTCTGTTTTAGGAGGTGATGGAGACGTCTAAAGCGAGAGATTTCTCTATAGTCACTGATGCAGTAAATCTCAAGTTCCAGCTGTTGAACAGATGGGATTTTCTTCTACTTATTCTTTTTCCTTTTATTTATTTAATACGGTCAAATAACACTAAACCACTTCTACACACATCAGACTGGTCTGTTATTATAAGCAGGAATTCTTCTGTTTATGAAGGACGTTAAAATTACCGGGGCTCATTAATACTTCCCTTATTTATTTTTTGCATCCAAATGCTGCACAGACATCCATGTTAATACCCTGATCTATGAAAGTTTTCTATTTATCATTTTTTTAAAATAACATTAACATTATATTTATTGGTTTTTGACATCAAAAGAACATAGTCATACATACCATAAACATTTATAAACACTCCCCTACCCCACCCAACAAATAAATAAAAATAATAATATATAATAAGAGGTATAGTCGTTTTTCAATTTCACTCGTTAATTTCAGCTTAATCACTTTCCAGGAATTGTTTAAAAGTGGCCTGCTTTCTGCCGTCTTTCTCTCCCTGTAGGAGGTGGAATGAGTTTCTACGAAGACTGACCACTCGAGTAAAAACTCATCTACCCTCTCTCTGTATATACTATATAATAAAATGTTTTGCTGAATTCAATTGTTTGCCTTGTTTAATTTCCCACAACTGACCAAACTTCTCTCTTGGGTTAAATTGAGCAGTGGCCTGCATTCTTTGATATTCACTTGTTGTGCATGTTTATATGAATGTCTTAACAATAAGGTAACATTAGGATGTGAGTATGATCATGACCATAGAAGTACGAATAAATACGAACGCATACGTACGGTAAATGTATTCTACGTTATGGGAGCGAACACCTTTTCCTCCAAAAGTGAACACAGAAAAACTGATTAATGATTAATGCCGCCTGTCCATCACTCCATCATCAGAAAAAATGCTACTGTAAATGTAGTCAACGTAGAAATCAGAGCATATTATGTGTTAATATTTACAGAAAACTGCTGCAGATATAGTCGCCGCTGCTGTCTGTCAATAAATGTTGAATAAATGTTGAATAAATGTTGAATAAATGTTGAATAAATGTTGAATAAATGTTGAATAAATGTTGACATTCCCTCTTTAACTGTGCAAAGAAAGATTTTAGATTAGAAATGAGGGAAAGACTCGAATCTTTGTGTCTGACCAATCACTGTCCTTCACTGTTTCTGGCTCTGCCCACATGTTCCTGTTCTCTTATTTAATCTCCATTCAAACCACACACACCCACACCATGTATTCACACACACACACACACACCCACACACACACCCACACCATGTATTCACACACACACACACACACACACACACACACACACACCCACACCATGTATTCACACACACACACACACACACACCCACACTGTGTACACAACCACACATCATGTATACACACACTGACTCTACACACACTAACGGACTGTACACACACACCGCGTATACACACACTGGCCGTACACAACCACACCGTGTATACACACACTGACTGCACACACACACACACACACACACACACCGTACACAGCATTTTTATCCCTTAGCTATATAATGAGTTTGCATGTTGAAACCTGCACCTCCAAATTACAGATTCTGAAAATAACTGCAGAACCGGAATTTATGAAAAACCACTGAGAGGGTTCCCTGTCTCATCACCTGCCCCTCCGCCCCTCCGCCCTCTGCCCCCCGCCACTGTAACTACTGCTGGGGCACTAAATTTAAAACACACACACACACACACACACACACACACACACATTAACACACACACTGTACACACACACTGTGTAATCAGTAGAGTATCAGAGCCACGCCCCTCAGCGATGGATGCAGCAGGACTGAGAACACCACACCTACCTGTTCACCAAAGGTCAAAGGTCAGACATGAAATTTCCAGAATAACAGGAAGAGGTGGAAGATTTTCCCCCAAAACACATCCCCCCCCCCCCGCTCTTAAATTACCCTGATGTGTGTAAAAAATAAAATAAATAAAAATTTTTTAAAAATCAAAAAAGTTGGGTTCATTTGCATAAATGGCCAAGAAGTAAAAGGAGAGAAAAAACAGCAAACTAATATCAGTTAGAAAAAAGAGAAATACATCCAGTGTGAGTATTTACACTTTACTCCAGTAATAATAATAATAATAACAACAACAACAACAACAGATATAGTAAAAAAAAAAAGTGTAAAAATAAAGTTTACAGAGAAACAGAACATTCTGGTGAAAAAGTCATTTAATATTAATTTTAAAAAAGTTAAGAAAATAGATAAATAAATTAAAAGTAATTTATAATAAATATATTCAGACAAATTAATTTTATTTTAATTCTTTTTTGAGGTTTTGGTATTAATGTACAAAATTAAAAGAGCTATTCGGGTAAATCAGTGACATAATTAAACTTAATTATAATCAATTTAGAAATAAATTTTTAAAAACATAATAAATTTAATAATTAACATTAAGGTTACTACTAATAAATAAATAAATAAACTTGTCATGTTTTTGATAAAGAAAAGGATTAATTTACAAACTTAACAGTTAATCAGCACGGACTATTGTTAAACTTAATTATTATAAAATATAGAAATGATTCAAAAGGTCATAATAAATTACATACATTAAATAAAAGTAATTATTAATAAAGAAATAAACAATAAATATTTATAATTATGTTTTTTGATAAAGAAAATAATTAACTCACAGAATGTAAAGAGTTTACTAAGCGGCTAAATCACGAACAATTCATTTAAATGAATTTGAAAAAAAAAAACGTTATCAAAGAATAAAAACTGCAGTTTATTTTAACGACATAATAATAAAAGTGAAAAACAAACTGTTTACTTACAAAAAGACGATTATTTCTTTCTTTCTTTTCACTTATTTATTTGTTTATTTTTTAAAAACCCAACAGATTTGAATCATAATCCCTTCATTACTTTTTTTTATTTTTTATTTTCTCCTCAGGACAGTGAGTTAGCACTGAAGCTAATCAGAGCTAAACGGCTTTAGCTAGCCTGAAGGAGTTGCCTCTTCCCAATCCGGGATCATTAAAGTTTCTGTCACGAGACAAATCACGCGAAATGGCGTCACTTTATCGACAATAAAACGTTACGAAAAATAAATTTCCACACTCACCGTTTACCGAATCGCTCCGTCTGTGTTTTAGGGCGTCATTACTTTTCTCCCGTTTCGGAGCCTCGAGCTGCGGCGCGGCGTCAGGAATGAAGTCTGAGGTAAAGTTAAGAGGAAGCTAACAAGCTAACAACCGCTAGAGGGCGCACGTGCAAACACTTGAGCAATCCCGATTACTTTCCTCAAGGATACATAGGGCACTAGATAGTGTGTCGAAGACATTATATTATACCGGAAGTAGTGCGCTTGGGTAGGGCCCAAGCACGTATTTGGGATACAACGGTAAAAACGGGTAATGTCAGCTCTTCCCTTAAAGTCAGGAACTATTTTTTGCCACACAAAAAAAAGCGATTAATTTAAATAGTGAATAAATCAAGAAAACATTCTAACTCACAATTTTATACCACGTCAAGCTTTAAATTAAACTGTCTGCTTTCTATCCCACACAAACCGGTGCATAGTCACACGTTCTCTACATATTAATTTTAACGTTTATTATTTTAACTATTTATATATTTTATTTTTTCTGTGGGTTTATCACTATAACTATTCATCTGTTTGTAAACCCTTGACTGATTTATTCATATCAATAAAAAAAACCACTGAAACTGTATGAAAATATTTTATTATACAAATACACTGCGAATCAAACAAAATACATTATTACTGTTATAAAAGTTGCATTACATTTTAACTGAAAGATGATTCTCTCAGATGAGGTGATTTTTTTAAAAGGAAAAAATAAAGTTTATTTCACAGATGAAAAGACGAGGTGATCGTACGTCCCTTCTCTCATTAATGGTCCTCTCTTTAAAGGAGCGGTTAGTGATATTGAAAAATGTTTCCACGTCTTAATATATATATATATATATATATATATATCACAGAGGAAAAACTGTCATGTGAAATATTTCCATGCAATACATCTGACTAGTTTCTTCTCTGCAGGCTGTTTACAATTTTCTTACGTTCCCTGGGCCGGAAATAAGCTCCGCCCCAAGTCAGTGACAACCACCCAATGTCTCGCACATTTTCCTTAAAAGGCAAACAGAGTGGGTGTGGACAGTTAGAGGAGAGGGTGAAAAGCGTAGCCATGGCTTTACTGTGATTGTAATTCGGCTCACGGGCAGCAGAGGATTCAGAATATTACACACTGCTGCTTTAATCTACTAAACGAACTGGCGTTAGAGTGCTGCCTACGGACAGAGCGAGTTTTCGGGAGTTTTTGAAAGTGTGTGTGATGTTCAGAAGGACAGCGAGAAGGCTCTGTAGGAGAAGTTGGTGAAAACGTCGATCCGGTTGCTGCTGCCTGCGACGGTCATCACCTGCGAAATCGACACACGGCACATTAACGCTTATTAACATTAATTCACTCATCACGTCCATCATGTACACAACTGTCCAATCACAGTGATTCCTGCTGGTCAGGATCATCATTTCATTTACTCAATTTCACAATCATATGTTCTTATATTTAAATTTATGCAGTCATTATTGTCAAGTGCAGGCTTTGATCTTTGCACGGTTTATAGCCGTGTTTCGTTGTGTAAGAAACGAATATTTAGAGGAATATTAATTACTTAGAGAAGATTTATCACAAAAAAAAAACCCACGTTATTTATTTACAGTACCTGCTGTAGTAAGATTAGTAACCGTGGCAGTAATTTGTTTAAGGTTAAAGTGGTCAGGAATGCGGGTCAGAGAGAGACCATGTGAACTAAACCGGGTTATATAAACTATACTCTTAACTAAAAACATTCCCCAGGGCACGTTTGGTACCGATCTAATCCGTATTTCATGTGGTGACATAGAGGTGGAAGATTTTTCCCCCCTAAAAAAAATTACACTGATGTGTGTAAAAAAAAAAAAAAAAAAAAATTTAATAAAAAAAGTTGGGTTCATTTGCATAAATGGTCAAGAAGTAAAAGGAGAGGAAAAAACAGCTGAGAAAAACGGGAAACTAATATCAGTTAGAAAAAAGAGAAATCAGTAATAATAATAACAATAATAATAATAATAAGAAGAAGAAGAAATCAGACGTAGTAAAAATTTAGCGTAAAAAAAAAGTTTACAGAGAAACAGAACATTCTGGAGCAAATGTCATTCAATATTAATACAATAAACAAATGAACAATGTGGTGACATCATAAATATCATATAAGTTTAACAAATAACAGGATATAAAAGGATAACGATATTAAATTTACTTACTTAAATATTATAACCTCAATACAAAAACAACTCATTTATGTTGTTGTGTTATATATATATATGTGTGTGTGTGTGTGTGTGTGTGTGTGTGTGTGTGTGTGTGTGTGTGTGTGTGTGTGTGTGTATGTGTGTGTGTGTGTGTGTGTGTGTGTGTGTGTGTGAGAGAGAGACTCACCCTGTGTTCAGTGGTACCAAGGTTCAGGGCGAGTGTGTTCAGTGATGGAGGAGTGCAGGGGATCTGAGCCTTCACGCTTCCCCCCAGCAAACAGTGAGACACGTATGGACCCTCACCTACTGCAAAGATCTACACACACACACACACACACACACACACTTATTAACAGACATGAGTTCAATTCCACTTTAAATATTAAACATGACACTTAAATATAAATTACACCACAGTGCTGCTGTTGAGTTCTGGACTGTGATTGGTCAGAAGGTGTTGATTAATTCTCTATAACAGCAGCTCTGACAGTAGCGCAGCTGCACATCACAGCTTTATTTATAATTAATACGCTCGTTCTAATACATTATCATTTCTATAGCAACAGCTCGTTCGTAATCTATGACTAATAAAAAAAATGTGTAATCATTGATACGGTGAAGTTTTCTGAAAGGAGACGTTTATTTGTATATGTACAGTGAGGGAAAAAAGTATTTGATCCCCTGCTGATTTTGTACGTTTGCCCACTGACAAAGAAATGATCAGTGTATAATTTTAATGGTAGGTGTATTTTAACAGTGAGAGACAGAATAACAACAAAAAAATCCAGAAAAACACATTTCAAAAAAGTTATAAATTGATTTGCATTTTAATGAGGGAAATAAGTATTTGATCCCCTATCAATCAGCAAGATTTCTGGCTCCCAGGTGTCTTTTACACAGGTAATGAGCTGAGATTAGGAGATCTCTCTTAAAGGGACTGCTCCTAATCTCAGTTTGTTACCTGTATAAAAGACACCTGTCCACAGAAGCAATCAATCAATCAGATTCCAAACTCTCCACCATGGCCAAGATCAAAGAGCTGTCCAAGGATGTCAGGGACAAGATTGTAGACCTACACAAGGCTGGAATGGGCTACAAGACCATAGGCAAGCAGCTTGGTGAGAAGGTGACAACAGTTGGTGCGATTATTCGCAAATGGAAGAAACTGTCAGTCTCCCTCGGTCTGGGGCTCCATGCAAGATCTCACCTCGCGGAGTTTCAATGATCATGAGAACGGTGAGGAATCGGCCCAGAACTACACGGGAGGATCTTGTTAATGATCTCAAGGCAGCTGGGACCATAGTCACCAAGAAACAATTGGTAACACACTACGCCGTGAAGGACTGAAATCCTGCAGCGCCCGCAAGGTCCCCCTGCTCAAGAAAGCACATGTACAGGCCTGTCTGAAGTTTGCCTGAATGATTCAGAGGAGGACTGGGTGAAAGTGTGGTGGTCAGGTGTGGTCAGATCTCATTGGCATCAACTCAACTCGCCGTGTTTGGAGGAGGAGGAATGCTGCCTATGACCCCAAGAACACCATCCCCACCGTCAAACATGGAGGTGGGAACATTATGCTTTGGGGGTGTTTTTCTGCTAAGGGGACAGGACAACTGCACCGCATCAAAGGGACGATGGACGGGGTCATGTACCCTCAAATCTTGGGTGAGAACCTCCTTCTCTGAAAATCTGTGGAGGGAGCTGAAGGTTCGAGTTGCCAAAAGTCAGCCTCGAGACCTTAATGACTTGGAGAGGATCTGCAAAGAGGAGTGTGCAAACCTGGTGGCCTACAAGAAACGTCTGACCTCTGTGATTGTCAACGAGGGTTTTGCCACCAAGTACTAAGTCGAAGGGGTCAAATACTTATTTCACTCATTAAAATACAAATCAATTTATAACTTTTTTGAAATGTGTTTTTCTGGATTTTTTTTGTTGTTATTCTGTCTCTCACTGTTAAAATACACCTACCATTAAAATTATACACTGATCATTTCTTTGTCGGTGGGAAAACATACAAAATCAGCAGGGGATCAAATACTCCCCCCCCCACTGTATATGTAACATTTATGGAAGGAGTCTCCAGTGTCAGCACTTTGTAACATCTGTCGGACATCTTCAAGACAGCGTTTACGCTTCTTTGTGGTTTCTCAGATTTCTGGGGTCATTTTTTCTGTCTTATTAACTTCACGACAGAGAGAATAAAGAGAGAGAGCATAAAGAGAGAGAGAATAAAGAGAGAGAATAAAGAGAGAGAGAATAAAGAGAGAGAATAAAGAGAGAGAATAAAGAGAGAGAGACACACTGCTGCATTTTTTCACAGGAAATGAAGCAGAACCATTGCACAAGAGAACTCGTTATCTTCCTCAGAACAGCACAGACAGGCGGTCTGTCCGAGTTCGCTTCTTCACAGGTCTGAGTTCTTATCTGATTGCGTGCGTTGCTTTTATCTTATATCTCTTAGCGACCGTGCGTCGTCTCACACGTGATATTTTGTCTACGTACGTGTTTGCAGCAGAAAAAATACTGATTAAGGACGTCATATTCAAACTGATATGGACTTCCAAAGTGTCTCACGCCGTGCACGAGGTCATGTGACCTTTCAGGGAGAAACACAGATATTAAAACTTTATATTATATTATATTAATGCTCTAATATCTGATATTAAAGAGTAAGATATTTATATTTATATTGCTCATACTCTCATTCTCACTCACAGTTTCAATACATGACTGATAAAAACAATAGATACAGTACAGTGTAAAAGTTTTCACACCCTTATCTCTAACTGGGCAACTAAAATGCTGTACGTTATGATGTGAACACGATAAGGACGATTTTCAGTTTCTTGGATTTTTGTGAAGCTCCTTCCTCTTTCACTTTGTGTCTTTACGTGTTCCGATATCTTTTTATCTCCTTCTCTATGTCTGTGAAAGAGCGATAGTCTCACACGGTGTGTGTGAGAGAGATGTTTTCGTGAATTCCACCCGCTCTTAAGTCAACTTGCTGGAGGTTCTGCGCGTGTTCGAAATGTTTGTGTCTTGTTTGAGTTATGTGAAAAATGAGAGCACGCTGAAAGGGGGTATAAACTTTTGAGCATGCTCATAACGAGACGCGCTGACTGAGACTCGAGTGCTGCAATATTCAGGCTGTAGGGTGGAAAGGAAGTTGGATCCAAACTTTTGCACCCGAACGTTAAATTTAGACTTGAGGTTCTAGAACTTCGGCACGATTCCGGTTAACATCAGTGTTTTTTCCTCTCACCAGGTCCTGATGGAACACGGCTTCCCTCTGACATCCACTCAGCGAGAAGATGGAGGTGGGAGACATGGAGCGGAGATGCCACAGAGAGAGGGCGGGGCCTCCACCACACAGCTGAGAGAGAGCCAGAGAGAGACAGACAGAGAGAGAGAGAGAGAAAGAGAGATGACTCTATCAGTAAAGGTTTGATATCAGCTGTATGTAAAATCTGAGAGAAATTCCAGCACAGCTTCAGCTCCTGACGTTTCTGTGGCTCTGTGAGTGAAATCAGTCTCTCAGTGTCTCAGACGTGAACAAAGGAGAAGTCTGTCTGGGCTCACGGACCGAGCCGCCGCTTCCTGCTCACCATCCAATCAGAATCCGTCGTCACGCAGCTGATCCACTTCCCGTACTGGGGGCGAGCGCATTCCTAAACACACCGACGTACAGAAGAAGGACAGGAGCGTTAGTCTCACCACTGCTGAGATTCGGTCTGTCTGACTCTGTGTGTGTGTGTGTGTGTGTGTGTGTGTATGTGTGTTTTTCTCTCGTCACGTCTCACCTCATATTTATAAACCTCCACACAGTGCACGCTGTGGCCCGTCCTCCAGTCTGACGAAACATCACACACACACGAAAAACCATTTAGATGCATGTAATACAGAGCTTTATTAATTAAACATGAATAATTAATTAATTAATAATCAATTCAAGAATATCATCCGGAAACACATCATTTCATACACAGCTCTGTCTCCCTCTGAGTCTGAGTGATCACTACAGCTCACTACCTCTCATTACAGATCACTACCTCTCATTACATCTCATTACACCTCACTACCTCTCATTACATCTCATTACAGCTCACTACCTCTCATTACAGCTCACTACCTCTCATTACAGCTCACTACCTCTCATTACAGCTCACTACCTCTCATTACAGCTCACTACCTCTCATTACATCTCATTACAGCTCACTACCTCTCATTACATCTCATTACCTCTCACTACCTCTCATTACAGCTCACTACCTCTCATTACATCTCATTACAGCTCACTACCTCTCATTACATCTCATTACAGCTCACTACCTCTCATTACATCTCATTACAGCTCACTACCTCTCATTACATCTCATTACAGCTCACTACCTCTCATTACAGCTCACTACCTCTCATTACATCTCACTACCTCTCACTACAGCTCACTACCTCTCATTACAGCTCACTACCTCTCATTACATCTCATTACCTCTCACTACCTCTCATTACAGCTCACTACCTCTCATTACAGCTCACTACCTCTCATTACAGCTCACTACCTCTCACTACCTCTCATTACAGCTCACTACCTCTCATTACAGCTCACTACCTCTCATTACAGCTCATTACAGCTCACTACCTCTCATTACATCTCATTACATCTCACTACCTCTCACTACCTCTCATTACAGCTCACTACCTCTCATTACAGCTCACTACCTCTCATTACAGCTCACTACCTCTCACTACATTTCATTACAGCTCACTATCTCTCACTACAGCTCACTACTGAGTCTTAATGAGAGTCTGGGCAAACACCAAAGCATCAATTAAATAAGAACAGAACAGATTTATTTTTTTTGCCCTTGGCAAAACAGTGTCATTTGGAGCACATCTGTAAAGATGTTTAAGGTGCATGTATGTACTGTATGTGTTTATTTACTTGGATTAGATCAGATTACTAAATCTGGAATATACATCAACATCGTAGCTCCAGTGAAACACTAAACAAAACAAAGTAAACTCGTCTTAAACTTGTCTTGTCTTTTTCATTAAATGTCTAATATGAGTAGCATCATCACAATCAGAGGAACAAAAATATTAATCTTTATAAATAAGAAGCAGAAGAAGAATGAGGAGGAGGAGGAGAAGAAGAAGAAGAAGAAGAAGAAGAAGAACTCACCCCATATTCTCACGGCTCCATCCTCTGCTCCTGACAGGATCTCTCCATCCCTCTCTCTCAGAGATAAACAGTGAATATAATCTGTGTGACCCTGCAGAACTGACTACACACACACACACACACACACACACACACACACACACACACACACACACACACTTCTGTATCTACACTCATATCGACACATATATAAGGGAGTGCTAAATCTTCCATCAGCTGAGGTATTTGTTTAGAGCTTATGGCTCTGTGCAGACAGACAGACAGACAGACAGACAGACAGACAGGCAGACAGGCAGACAGACAGACAGGCAGACAGACAGACAGACAGGCCCGTCCTCCGTTTATACGCCACCATTTGTTTTATCATAACTGAAAAATCAGTTTTATTCGTCTTAATTTAAGAGTTTGTAATTTCTTTATTTGTTATATTCTTTAATTAAAGCCAATAAAAATAAACGGTCTGGTTTTCACTAACTGTTCCGGATCGACAAATAAACCCGTTCACATCCAGCTCGCTATATGAGGTGCGTTGTGTTGTTCCTCTGATGAGAACACGGTGACGTGAGGCGCAGTAAGAGAACCCGCTTTAATAAACCTGAGGCGAGGATTTTAACTCGGTTCTCACCTTGAAGGTTCCAGTTTCCATGTCCATGATGTGGATGTTGTTGTCTCCCCCACCGACCGCCAAGCTGTTATCCTGGAAAACAGAGAAGGTGTGAAAACACACACACACACACACACACACACACACACACACACACACAGCTTGTTAAGAGTCATTATTTACTCTGTGTAAAATTCATCA
>CM042554.1:20528194-20538194 GCA_023630585.1 Cranoglanis bouderius
CACTTTCCTATAATTGTTTTGTTGTAACAATTCATAATATAATCAAACTTGTAATTATTTAATAGAATATTTTTATTAATTGTATAACAATTATTATTATTATTATTATTATTATTATTACTACTACCATTAAAGGAACATATGCAACACAGAAAATGTTTAAACAAAATTACTATATTAAATACCAAAAATAATTAGTGCAAATAAATGTGAACATATGTGCTGCATATATATATATATATATAAAAACACAAACAAAAATATTAAATTAGTGCAAAAAGTAATTATTTTTTACCCTCATACACCTTTAAAAAATAAATAAAAAATCCAACAAAAGATACAGATACAACCATTTATTATTTATTCATTAGTCCTCAGTTTTTCCCCACAAAGTGAAAGAAAAAGGCGTGTAAGCGGGACACGGTCCACTCAGTGACGGCTCTGACCATAGTGACTTTTATCTACATTCAGAACAACGCAGCAGGGCAGAGAGAGAGAGAGAGAGAGAGAGAGAGAGAGAGAGAGAGAGAGAGAGAGAGAGAGAGGGAGGGAGGGAGGGAGAGAGAGGGAGGGAGGGAGGGAGGGAGAGAGAGGAGAGGGAGAGAGAGAGAGAGAGAGGGGGAGAGGGAGAGAGAGAGAGAGGGGGAGAGAGAGAGAGAGAGAGAGAGAGAGAGAGAGAGAGAGAGAGAGAGAGAGAGAGAGAGAGACACCGGTGTATTTATTTATAGTTGAGTATTCAGCTTTGTGTTGGCACGGAGGAACACATGACGTGTCTGCGGCTCTACTTCTCTCTCTCTTTCCTCACGCATAATCACCGTAATGAAAGTAAAAAATAAACCAAAAACACCCCTGTGGGTAAACGTGAGTGCAGAAAATCTGAGATGATTCCTCTCTCCAGTTCAGAATTGTGTGGATCATAATTTACAAACACGTTTCTGCCGTGCGTTTGTTTTTGTTTTTTTCTCCCAAAGACACAATAGAAAGGTCGGTGGAAAAGAAATGTACGAAGAACGTGTCAGTGACGTACAGCTCGATTAACTACTTTCTCCTCCTGCCACTCGATCTGCTCCTCGATCTCCTGGAAACACACAGAGGGAGGGAGAGTATTGATTAAAAACAATAAGAGTATTGCTTTGGCAATACAAAAAAATATTTTGTCATGCCAATAAAGCACACATTGAATTGAATTGAATTGAATTGAATTGAGAGAGAGAGAGAGAGAGAGAGAGAGAGAGAGAGAGGTGGAGTGTCAGAGGTCATTGAGAGTCTTACACTGTAACAGTAATAAAAGAAAAAGGGGGTGAGAGAGAAAGACAGACAGAAACAGAAAGGGAGTGAGGCAGGGAGAGTGTGTGAGGGAGAGCACAAGGGAGGGAGGCAGTGAGGGAGGGAGGCAGTGAGGGAGGGAGGGAGGCAGTGAGCGAGGGAGGGAGGCAGTGAGCGAGGGAGGGAGGCAGTGAGCGAGGGAGCGAGGCAGTGAGCGAGGGAGCGGGGCAGTGAGCGAGGGAGCGGGGCAGTGAGCGAGGGAGCGGGGCAGTGAGCGAGGGAGCGGGGCAGTGAGCGAGGGAGTGAGGGAGTCTCACCTCCGAGCAGGAGGAGAGCGTGCAGCTCTGCGCAGACGTGCAGGAGGAGAGTAGCTGAGGGATCTGGAGTCTCTGAGTGAGTCTGCAGGCTCTCTCGGCCGACGAGGAGAACTGGGAGGAGAAACAGAACCCAGTGTGTGTTTGTGTGTTTGTGTGTGTGTGTGTGTGTGAGAAAGAATGTCTTAAGGGCCTTTCACACCAAGCATGATTAAGCGACGCGATGATGAAACAATTTTCTTGAATTGAAACAATAGATCCCTATGGAGCTCTTCACACCGGGCGAGATCAATATCCTTTCATCTATGATTCGATTCGATTCGCTTTATCGGGTCGCGCTCAGTGTGAAAGGGCCTTAACTCCGCCCTCTCCGTTCTGTCCGATCATCATCAGATACTCTAAAGTGTCTCGGGGCTGTTAATATGGCTACGTACATTACATCACATCTGTTATTAATAAACGAGTCTTGGTTCAGATTTAGTCAGAAAGTGAACTGTACCTTTTCTTCTTCACTTCCTCACTCTCTGAGGAGGACGAGTGTCTACTCGCCGCCGCTTTCCCCTGCCTGGAGAACAAGAGGAGACATTTTAGTTACTTCCTGAAATCAAAATCCCCGACAGTACATTCAGAAGTATTCACCGATTTAGAAAATCCAGAAGACTGGAACTCAGAACTGAGCTTTTCGGTAGGTTTAAGACGTAGTGTTAGTACACCATGTGGACACGTAATGTCCTCCACGATGTGTTCATAAACAATCAGAGCGGAAAAGACGAACAGACGTTAGAGTCACGGTGATGAGAGGAGCACTGAGCCACGCCTCATTCTGCTTTTCACTGGAGCAACGTACCATAGGTGTAACGTACACGCCCACTCACCCTTTCTCAGTCTCGGAGTCGGAGCTATCGGAGGACGAGGATGAAGACGATGACGACGAAGAGGACGACGAAGAGCTGGAGCTGCTCCTGCTGTCGCTCTTCTGCTGCTTCACGACTTCCTTCTCTGCTCTCCCGTTCACCGCCTTCTCCCCTCTGATTGGTCGCTCTTGGCTCAGGGTCGTGCGTCGCTCCACAGGTGACTGGCTCCTCGATCGACCCCTCGACGTCCTTCTCGTATCCGATTGGCTGACGGGAGGCGATCTGGAGCGTGGAGGCGGTTGTCTGGAGCGTTTAGGAGAATCCCGAGCCGGAGGAGGTGAGGAGGAACGAGAGCGGAGACTCTTCTCGGACTTTCTGTCCTTCTGGGGATCGGGTTTCCTCTGAGGAGAGGGCGAGGATGAAGAGGACGAACTCGAGGAGGATGGAGATGTAGAGGAAGAAGATGGAGAGCGACGAGGAGGCGATCTTGCTTTCTTTTCTCTCTCTTTTTCACGTTCTCGTTCTCTCTCCCTCTCCTGCTCCCTCTCCCTCTCTTGTTCACGATGTCTCTCCCTCTCTCTCTCCCTCTCCCTCTCTCTCTCCCTTTCCCTCTCCCTCTCCCTGGACAGAGAGCGACTACTTCTGCGGCGGTATGCAGGAGAAGGAGAACGACGGGACCTAGGTGGAGAAAGACAAATGATAATTGGTTATGGTATCGCCTCCAGTTATGTGTGTAGAGGTGTTCAGGGTGCCATTACTTACCTGTACGGAGGCGAGCGTCTGCGTGGGCTTCGTGACCTGCTGCTTCTCGTCCTCCTTTCTCGTGAGCGTGCCCTGTCTCTCTCTCCTGGCCTCACTCTTTCCCTCTCTCGGTCTCTCTCCCGCTCTCGGTCTCGTCGCGAGGGCGGCGTCGCTCTCCTGACTCCTCGCTTCGGGCTCGGGGAGCGCGGAGGATCTGCGCGTTGTCGTCCTGGAGATCGTGGCGGAGAACGTGATGGTGATGGGCCCCGTTTGTTCTGGCTCTCCTCCTCCCGGGCTCTGGGTGGAGACGCACGCTTTTTTTCGCTCGTCCTGTTCTTCTCTCGGTTCTCGAGGTCCGAGGGCGTCTCCCTGACTCGCTCCCTGGGCTTCTCCAGATCTCTGCTTTGGGTTCTTGTGTTCTCCTCCGGAGTGTACCTCCTTCGCGCTGGAGGAGACGGAGGAGGGCTCGAGGTCTCGGTAGGAGTGTACCGCTCTTTCCCTCGATCTCTCTCTTTCTGTCGTTCCTTCTGAGGAGACGGAGATCTCCTGCCCTTGCCTCTGTCTCGGTCGTCCTTTCTGGTGGGCGGAGCCTGTGTGGATGCGGAGGAGGAGCTCTCCCTCTCTGTGGGCGTGGACCTGTCCGTGTCTCTCGCTCCCTTCTCCTTCTCCCTCCGAGCCACGGCCTGCGCTGTGACTGCGTGAGGCACCTCTTTAGCCTTCTCCTTCTTTTCATCGTCGGAGGATGAAGACGAGGACGACGAGGACGAAGAGGAGGATGAAGATGACGATGATGAACTGTCAGAGTCGCTGTCACTGTCACTGCTGCTGCTGCTGGTGTCACTACTACTGCTGCTGCTGCTGTCACTGCTGCTCGAACCTTTGGATTTCTTCTTCTCTTTCTCCTTCTCCAACGGACTCGAGTTCTCTCGAGTTCTTCCCGGCCTCTCGTCCTCCCTCACCTTCTCGTCCCGTCTCTCCGTCTCCGCCACGGCTTTGTCTCTCTCCGTCCTCCTGTCTCCCGCCTCGCTGTCTCTCCCGGAGCGTCTCTCTTCAGAACGTCTCCTTTCCTTTTCTCGCTCTTTTCTCTTCACCTCCTCTCGTTCCTTTTCTCTGTCGCTCTCTCGCTCGTTTCTCCTCGTCTCCTCTCGTCCCTTTTCTCTGTCACTCTCTCGCTCTTTCCTCTTCAACTCCTCTCGTCCCTTTTCCGCATCCCTCTCTCGCTCGGCCTCTCGCTCTTTCCTTTTCAACTCCTCTCGTCCCTTTTCCGCATCCCTCTCTCGCTCTTTACCTCTCGCCTCCTCCCGCTCCTTCTCTCTCTGCTCCTCTCTGGTCCTCTCTCTCTCCCTCTCGCGCTCCGCCTCTTTCTGCTTTCCGTTGGAGCGCGGCGAGCGGCGGGCAGGTGAGACAGGTGAGTCGCTGGAGCGGGCTCGCTCTCTCCGTTTATCGCTCTCTCGGACTCGACTCTGCGGGACGGCGTGTCTGTCCCTCGCTCTGTCCCTGTCTGAAGGACGCGCGGGCGAAGACGCTCTCTCCTTCTCGCCGCTGCGTCCTCTACGCGCTCTGTCTCTCTGCGGCGAAGGCGACGGCGACGAGTCGCGTCTTTTCTGGGGTTTGTTGTCCCTCTTCCTCCTGTCGTCTTCTCGCTCTTTCTCGACGCTCCTCTGCCTCCTGTCTCTCTGTCGTTTCGGAGACGGTGACGGAGAGGACGAGTCGCGTTTTTTCTGTTGAGGAGGTTTCTCCCTGTCTCGCTCCTCACTGCGTGCTCGTCTCTCTCTCTGCTGTTTAGGGGGCGGAGACCGAGACGGAGACGACGAATCGTGAAGCCCCCTTTGGGGCTTTTCCTTCACTCGCTCCTTTTCTCGCTCTCTTTCCCTCTCCCGGTCCTTCCTGTGTCGATCAGGGGACCTGGAATGCCTTGAAGGCTTCCGAACGACAGAGAGAACATAATATTCCCGTTAACAAAACAGAGGCTGGTCACACTCACTACTGGCTCTAACGAAGCGTTTATAGAATAACGGTATCTTTAATTCGTACCTCTCGAACCTCTGTCTTCTCTGGACTGTCCCTGTGGCGACCCCTGCGCTCAGGAGATCTGCCCTTCCTCCCCTCATCTGCCTGGGCTACAGGTGGATTGTGCTGCTTCTCCTTTAACACGACCGGTGAACTGATGAACAACAGGGAAAAAAAAAAAAAAAAAAGGCACACTGTGACCGAGCTGTTGCTATAGAAACGATAACATTTCACAACACGCGCATAAATTAAATAATCCAGCTGCACTGCTGTTACAGAAAATCAATCGACCAATCAGAAGCAAGAATCCAACAGCGCTCCGACGTAACGCGTTAAACATCTTTCTTTCCTTCGCTCTTTATATTCGGTCCCCGATACCTGCGAGCCGAGCTGGACGATCCGCTACGCCGCCGCCGGCTCTTCGTAGGGGGCGGAGTCTCGTTCTCACTACTCCTCTTCCTTTTATTCTTCTTTCTATCCGGCCTGTCCTCGGACGAACTGTGAAGCACAAACCCGCACACGCTGGAGTTTAATCAAGACGAACACCAGAAATAAAACAACGTGTAGTTTTGAGAAGGCAGGACTCACCTCCCGTGGTGGTCACTCTGCACTGACCGCTCCCTAAACGCAAAAAAAACAAACAAAACACACACATTACGTACACATTTCCGAAAAGCCCGTTTTATTTTTTCACTCATGATGATTTTAGGAATGATGCTTTCGGGAAAATGTTTAAAGCATCGCTCCGATTATAGCGGGAATATTACCAACATGACATCCTGATATAACAACAATAACGCAGGAGTGAGCTTTAATATAGACGCACCTTTTCTTTTTCTTCGTCTTGTTTTTTTTCTTCTCTCTTCTAGGAGATGGTGAAGGACTTTCAGAGCTGGGAGAAGAAAGAAAGAGAGAGAGAGAGAGAGAGAGAGAGAGAGAGAGACCATTTGTCACTAATATACCACCCTATCCTTACATTATTCTATTGCTCTTTGTTAATCAGTTTATTTTTTTTACCTCTCTCTACTTTTTTCTTTCTTCCTTTTCTTCTTACGGCTCTGTTTTCGAGTAGATGAAGAATCCGACTCGTCAGAGTCTTCAATAATCCTGTAGAGGGGGAAAACAAAAACAAAAAAGTGGTTTGGGGATTCAAAGGGTGCGCTAAACAGACTCTCTCTCTCTCTCTCTCTCCCATGGACTCACTGATATTTCTGCTGCTGCAGCCTCTCTCTCTCCAGCCTCTCCTGCTCTCTCTTCTCTCTCTCTCTCTCTTTACGCTCGGGGTGGAAGGACGAGCCGTCCACGTAGTCCGAGCCGATGCCGAACGCCTCCCTGAGCCGGTCGTTCTTCTGCTGGTTAGCGGCGGCGAGAGCGTGCGTCTCAGTCACACTGCAGCGGGGAAAAAGAAAGAAAGTGAAATAAAGAAAGAAAGACTGTTAGTCGTGCTGGAGTGATAAAACACACCACCCTCAATGTTTCATTCATGTTTCGGGAGATTTTTATTTATAATCAGACCTGCCAAGACTGGAGAAGAATGACGCGTACGTAATTGTAAAGTCTTTGCTTATATACAGTGGGTGTAGAAAAGAATCATCCCCCTTTAAAATAATCACATTTTGTTGCTTTTCAGCCTGAAATGAAGACGGACAGTTTTAGTTTTATCCAGCTGTATTTATGACAGAGTGGTCATTGTGTGCATGTGACAACAATATCACAAATTCTCCACAAATGTGCCTTGTATGGGAGGGTTTCAAGAAAAAAAGCCACCCACGACTGAGCTTCGCCAAAACGCACCTTGAAGATTCTGAGGCCACATGGAAAAAGGTGTTATGGTCAGATGAGACCAAAATGTAATTATTTGGCCTCAACACCAAACGATATGTCTGGTGGAAATCCAATACAGCTCACCATCCAAATAACACCATTCCTACAGTAAAGCATGGAGGTGGTAATATCCTGTTATGGGGGTGTTTCTCTGCAGCAGGGACTGGAGCACCTCTCAGGATAGAAAGAAAATGGATGGGGGCAGAATACCGTCAAATTCTCGAGGAAAATCTGCTGCCCTCCGCCAGAAAGTTGTCAATGGGAAGAAGGTTTACCTTCCAACATGACAATGACCCAAAGCACACAGCAAAACTGACCACACAGTGGTTGAAGGAGAAAAAGGTGAATGTCCTTGCATGGCCTAGTCAGAGCCCAGACTTAAACCCCACTGAAAATCTGTGGAATGACGTGAAGACTGCAGTCCACAAACGGCCACCATCAAATTTAACTGAACTTGAGAAGTTCTGCAAAGAAGAGTGGGCAAATATTGCAAAGTCTAGATGTGCAAAGTTAGTAGAGACATATCCCAACAGACTAAAGTCTGTAATTAAAAAAATTAAGGCAAATTAAAGCAAGGAGGTGATCCTTTTTCAACTCAGTGATTGTTTTTTATTTATTTATTTTTTTCCTGACACATTTGTGTTCCATCTTTCACTTGGATGTTATAAGTTGCACTGAGTAAATACAGCTGGATAAAACAAAAACTGTGTCCGTCTTCATTTCAGGCCGAAAAGCAACAAAATGTGATTATTTTAAAGGGGGATGATTCTTTTCTATACCCAGTGTAAATTTGCTTTTAACTACACGTACACAACATGGCCGCCGTGTGCCTTCAAACCTACAGAAAAGGCTCCGTTTTGTGTAGCAGCCTTCTGAGTTTTCTAGATCAGTAAACACTTTTGAATGTAAGGTCAGAGTTTTCGATTTGACTCACAGCTCATGACAACAATCACGACGACGGCGTAAAGTTTTAAAATATGAGACTTGTGGTGGCGAGTGTGTTCAACGTCCCTGCGAACAAAATTTAATGTTGCAGTTCGACTTGGAGACATGACAGACAGGGATGTTTCGTCTAGTTAACGTCGCAGCTTTTGAAATCTTCCGGATGTACGCGAAGTACGCAGGCGAGTGTGTGAACGATGCAGCTCGCGTCGTTAATACTGGAGTTAATACACGGCTGTCAATCATTCCAGACTGGTCCATCTGCCGTTTCCATTGAGGAGAAAGAAAAAAAAACCAAGACGAGTGAACTTGTACCGCGATGATAAAGTGCGGCGCTCGGCGCAGGTCTGATACACCGCACATTCACAGCCGTATATGATGATGGTGTATAGAAAACATTTTGTAGATGTAGGCGTCCGTATGTACGAGTCATTATCACTCACTTTGGTTTGTCAGCAGTGGGAGGAGGAGGATCCTGTTTCTCCTGCAGCATCATACGGAAACTGCTCACCTTCTCCTCGATCTCCTCAGCGGAGTACCTAACGAAGAGAAAACGCAGATCACTACCACGCCCTGGGATTTATATCCGCTGCAACGTTAATACGTTTGTCTTCGTGCAGCGTAACGGATTTTGTCCTGTTCAAAAGGAAACACATCTTTGTGTGTGTGTGTGTGTGTGTGTGTGTGTGTGTGTGTAAAAGAAATTAAAAATCCTTGGCATCATTTTTAGTGGGAAATTATTATTATTATTTATTCACTTAAATATCCTCACACCTATTTATCAATAATATAAATATATCAGTTATACGGAAGCACGATATGGTAGACCTGATTGATATGACTGAAGTATTATGTTAGGACACTTCTACAATTTTATACGATATGTATCGGGATATATTTAATTCTGCTAACAGACTTTTCTTTTACCGTCTGCAAAAATAAATCTGCACAATATTTTAGCATTTTACAGTTTTTTACATTTTCTAATTGTCCTTTAAGAAACAAAATATACATTTAAAATGCTTAGATAATGCGATATCTGAGGGGGGCGGGAAAGTGTATTGTTCCAAAACGTATCGTGATACAGGTGTTATGTTGTCCTACTGCCCAGTGAACACACGACTAGCACTAGAAGCAGATAAAGTCTGCGATTATTATAAAGACAGGAATGTTAGTGATGAGTGATAAGCCCTTGAGGATGAGCGACACCTCACCCTTGCTCTTCCATCATGTCCTGCAGTTCAGCACATTTGACCTCCAGCTGTCTCTTCCTCTGGTGCTCCAGGATATCAGCGTTGGGTTGTCGGTTCAGCTGACTCTCCAGCCTCTCTCTCTCCTTCTCGTCCTTCGGTCCTCCGTGATCATCTCGGCTGCGCTTGGCCCGAACAGACGACAGGTTCCTCTGCACGTAGCCGTTAGTGCCGCTGCCACGCGGCGTGGTCAGTCCGATCCCGTTATACATCTCTGCTCTGGAGGGACTGAACACACACACACACACAAGATCTAATGTAAATTATACATGTACAGTGCAGCTCTCGTGTGTTAGAGAGAAGGCTAAAGGTCTGGCTTAATGGCGTGACAAAATGCACGACGATGCTGGGATTCGAACTCTCGACCTTCTGAGTAGAGCAGAGCTTTAACCACATCACCATACTTGAGGACACGGGGCATGTCCTCCATTTTGTTTAGGTTTGTACTTCCTCACTTCCGCTAAGAATCTTCTCTCAGGACTTACTATTCTGCTTTTGAGATCTCCAAACGAAGTCTAACACCTGTTTTAACCCGATCGAGAACTTCTTAAGGCAGTGATTAGATGGTCAGGTGGCCACCATTACGGTCGGAGCTAAAGTCTTCAGGAAGGTAGATCACCAGGAACAGGGTTGGTAACAGTTCCACATCCTGGTAAAACTCTTTCGCTCGTCGGCCAGAATGAAATGTGCTCTTTAACGGAATGTCACGATGGTCAGCGTTTCTAGACGTTCACGCTAAACGTTAAAACATTACGACACGGTGATCACAATAACTAACCCATAACCTATCACAGTTAAC
>CM042554.1:20543194-20595694 GCA_023630585.1 Cranoglanis bouderius
ACACACACATTTAGTGCTCAGTGCTAATCTGGAGGCTATACACCTCCATCGCTTGTTAGCGACATCAGCTAACACTGTCCAAAAGCAAACTTCGGGACATTAAGCACGTTTTGGCCGAGTGTATCTGTAGTAAAGTGGACACTGTGGTCCTGCGTCACTTCTCACCCTGTGTGTATCCCGCCAGCGTGAGGACGTACTGAGGGGTCACGGGGTCACCAGGCTTCCAGTCCACCACCACCTCGTCCCCTCGGCTCCTCTCCGTAACCCCGTCCGAGAGAAACCCGTTCCACTCCTCCATGTCCTTCATCTGTCCCGTCACGTCTCCTCTCTCCTCGTCCTCCTCATCTTCCTCGTCCTCCTTCTGTCCCGTCACGTCTCCAACCTCGTCCTCCTCATCTTCCTCGTCCTCCTTCTGTCCCGTCACGTCTCCTGCCTCGTCCTCCTTCTCCTCGCTCTCCTCTCGTCTCTCAGGAGACGTCTCACGCTCCTTCTCCTCCTCACTGTCCATGTCTCACGTCTCCGTCACTGGGACTAGGGTCTCGTCTCTGACTGACACACACACACACACACACACACACACACACACACACGGCGTCTCTGTGGTTTAAACGGATTAAAGGTCTCACACCACTAATCCGAGCCAATCCCTAATTAAACACAGCAGCAGCTACGGCAGCCTGCAGGGGACAAAAACAAAAAGAGTTTTAACATCTACAACAGATCGTGATGTTTATATTAATCTGGTCTCTATGGTTACGGGGTCCTAAAAACAAGGTTACATTAAGAACGTGAAATTAACTGACTAACTCTTTGAGGGTCTACATGGAAACCTTGTGCTGCTTCTGATGAATAAAAGAAGAACATCTGGATTATTTAATGAACAGCAGTTTCGTTTACGGCATGTTTTACATGTATTATGACGTCATAATCATCTCATCAGTGAGCAAAAGTAAAACAGTAATTTATAGATTTCTGACAGATTTTGTTCAACAAATGCTCAATTATTTTATTAAACACAGCAGGCAAGTACAGTATGCACTATTATAAGTGTTTATTTGTAGCAGTTTTTCATCAGAACAATGAACTTGACATCATTTATACTTAAAGTCCTCCATGAAATAGAAGTTTTGTGGCCTTTAGTATGAATATGTCAGCCTTACCATAGTGCGCTCCAAAACAATGACAAAATTCGCATTTAGAAGATATTTACAGTCTCTCTCTACCACCGATACGGATCAACAGTTTTGATGACATCATTCTGCACTCCAGCTTCTCATCAGATTTTCTGTCCAATCAAACGCTCTCTAGAATCTGAAGTGTCCCGCCCCCAACATTATAAAAATCCATGGTACTAACTGTCAAGTACGGCTTAACGCTGTGAGGTAAGCTAAGTACTATTGGCTATTTTAAAAAGGGGAGGGGCCGCTCATTATGTCCCGCCCTGACTTCTAGTTTCTTTGGAAATTACATCACCACATTTTATTTAGAAATAAAATAAATAAATAACTATAATCACTAGAATAAAAGTTAATAATAGTTAATAATAATTCTCATCACCACCATAAACGCATTAAAAGATATATATTTTGACTTTGGAAACGAAACCGGTTTGTGCTTTGTGCTGTGAGATTAACACAGCGTACGCTTTATTAGATGTTTTATATCACGTTTAAGAACATATTATATTACGTATATGCGAGTGCAAAAGTTTGCACACCCGTATAACAAAATAAAGAAGACAAATGTTTATTGTTTTGGGTTTCAAAGATGCTCCTTTACTCTGAGAAATAGTGTTATAATGTTAAGATGTTAATAATGAAATCAAAATGGTGTCAGATTAAACATTTGGTCTGAATTCTGAATGTGATATAAATAGTTTCTCATTTATAAATAATATATAAACCTCCAGTCGCTCTACACTGCAAAATATGATCTCTTAGCAAGTGGAAATACCTTGAATAGTCAAATTGATCCAGTATTAATTATTACATGATCACAATGAACCAAATGTAAGATTGTTAAACATATTTCATGCCATTTGTACCATCTGTGCTCATTTCAAGCTTGAAATAGTCTTGTTATAGGTCCAATGGTCTTATGTTTGGTTTAGTGTAATCTTACAATAAGAAATACTGGATAAATATGATTGCTGTGTCGTTGCAGGATAAAGGTCACGGTTCATTCTTAACATTATTACGGTCCAAAAACCACGGGGGATGCAAACTTTTGCACTATTAGTGCGTACAGTATATAGCAGTGTTTTGCACCAGAGTTCAGTGTGTTTCTGCTGAGTTAGGAGGAGAAACTGGAAAAAGTCCTGACCTCATGTACAGCCTCAGAGTTATTTTATATATATATATATATATTTCTCAGAAAGTGAGAACACCCATGTCATAACCACAACAGCAGCGTTATTTCAGCGGTCAGCTAAACCACTTCCTGTGGATCTCCTCCCAAATACATGAGGCGCTGTGTGTTAGATTAACGTTAAACTTCCTGTGTGTGTGTGTGTGTGTGTGTGTGTGTGTGTGTGTGTGTTTGATGGAGGTTAATCAGAGCAGGTTATAGTTAATCAGAGCAGTACACGCATCATCTCACTCCAGGTATCACACATATACTGTAGCTGATGTTTCACCACAGACCTGCTCTGAGTTCTAGATTGTGATTGGTCAGAAGGTGTTGATTAATTCTCTATAACAGCAGCCCTGACAGTAGCGCAGCTGCACACCACAGCTTTATAACTGATAATAAACGGAATAAAAAACACCGCTGGTACGGTGAAGTTCTCTGTAAGGTGAATAAATTATTGAACGTTTATGGAAGGAGTCTCCAGTGTCAGAGTTAAAGCTGTAACTTTTCTTAAAGTTTTCTGACATCTTCATCATCTGAGTTTTTTTTTTTTTGTCTTATTTTTGTCAAGAGAGAGAAAAAAGAGAAAGAGAGAGAAGCTGGAGAGGGAACGAACGAATAAATCTCTTGGGGACGTGCTGTTGTAGGAAAATAATCAGCTTCGGGGGTGGTTACGGTACCTCCGCAGTATTTCTGAATTGTTTTTCGTAATTTCTGGACATGATATATGTTTATTCCACTTCTTATTCCTCTAAGGATCTTTATTCAGTGTGAATTGTGATTATCAGTTTTGCAAATAGACACAGGGATAAACCTTTGCACTCCACCGTATGTGACCTCCACCTCTTATTTATGAGTCAACCAGATGTTCAGATCTCTTTGTCTTCTTCCTCTGCACTCGGGCCGACGGATGAAACGAGGCGGAGCCACAACACCACATCCTCCCTGCACCTCTCACCTCATCTCACCGATCGCCATGGCAACCAAACAGTCATTTCCGCCTAGAGTCCGCCGGGGGTGTGAAGCATCCCAGAAAGCATCTGTGGCAAGAGTTGCATGCGCAAAAGAGGAAACCATGGAGAAAGAGGAAGAGACGAGGAGATGAGAAGCGCAGAAAAAAAAAAAAACACGGTACGGTGCGTTGTTGTTTCTTTTTGTTTGTTCAAATGAAAGACGGCGAAATATCAGAGAACGAGTCAGAGGGTTTGGTTCTGAGGTTCTGAGCTTTCTGTGAGTAGAACCGCCTGTCCTGTGGCTTCACACAATTTCTGACTATTTTTAACTCTTGCGCTCTGAGTTTTTGTTTTACTTTCTAGTCAAATGCTCAGCTTCATTAATGTAAATAAAAGTGAAGGGAAAGAGTTTAACTTTATTATGACACCTCAGTCGTGTGTGTGTGTGTGTATGTGTGTGCGTGTGTGTGTGTGTGTGTGTGTGTTTTTTATTAAAAACTCTGAGAGTGTAGAAGAACCGGAGCTTCTCTGGAGTATCTCTCACTTAAATCTGTGTTTATAAACCTTCTCTAGAACACATCACGATGAAGACGAGGACCGTGTCTCTGACCGTCTGGTTGGCTCAGGTTCTAACACTCTGCACTCTTCATGAAACCCCCCTGACCACGCTAGACGTTTCCATAACAACCTCAGAAGAACTCACAACAAACCAAGATGTCAGGACAAAAACAGCAACGGTGGCATTGATGACCACAACAACGTCAGCAGATGAGTTGTTGACAGACTGGACGCCACCTCCGACTCCTTCGCCGGAGCCGAGCGTCTTTACGAGCTCGGTGGAGGACGACAGGAGAAATACCACGATCAGCACAACCTCTCACCACAACATCATGAGTCTCACCGAGACGGCCGTCTCTACAAACACCACGAGTGTAGCGACGGAATACCAGGAAACAGGAACTGCCACTGAAAGCACGAGTATAAACATTCAGGAGACGACCGAGATCTTAATATCAGAAACATCCATCCAGTTGGACCATGATGTCCAAACAACAACGTCTATGAGTTGGACAGAGGATAGAACGAGCGATGATGATGATGAAACAAACACCACCACGGTGCCTCCGACTTACTCAACATACGAGACTGATGTAACTCTAACTAGCGGAAGTTATGACACAACAGACCACCAAAGTCCAGCTCCAACTACAACAGGAACCTATCTGGAGATTTCTACAAACCAAACTCCTCCAGATGACACCACGAACACCGTCACACCTACAGCAACATCAGGGTGTATCAGTATAACAGCAACGCCATTCCGTTCTACACAAGTTACAAGCGGCTCCACAGAGTACACAGAGGAACCCCTGGTGTCTAGTACGAAGATAATGGACTGGACAATGGAGGAGAACACCGAAGCTCTCTCAACAACTCGAGGAAACGTGAACGATAGCACGACAAATACAACTTGGACAGATGGAGCGTGGTCTACAAACACTGAAGACACCTGGAGCACCAACACCACCACGTCCAAGAACATCTCCACATCGGAGACGGAGGCACCACACTGGACAAACTGCTTCACCGAGGGCTCATCATCTCAGCCTCACCGTTTCTCAAAGCTGGTCTGTTTCATCACAATGTGGACTCTCGGGATGACCGCATCCATCTTCCTGGGCCTCACCGTGTTCCTGTGGGTGCGTCTGTCCATCACGAAAAAGAGGGCAAGAATCAGCGGACGAGGAGGGAGGGACAGTAAAGGACAAGGACCAGCTGCAGTGAAGGAGAAACAGAGCCTGTGGGCGGAGCCGGACTCGTCCGCCGAGGAGAGAGTGGAGTTCTGGTACACCGACGGGGCCACGGTGGAGGACAGGAGAAGATACAGAGCGAAGACGAGGAAGAACGGAGAGAGGCAGGTGGGGACGGAGGAGGACATGTGGATCCAGCCGAAAGTGACGATAAAGGACATCACGGAGTTCTGGTACGCAAACGGGAGAGCGAGACACGACGAGGAGACGCGATGTGAACTCAACGAAGAATGAGAGCGAGAGACAGAGAGAGAGACAGAGAGAGAGAGACAGAGAGAGAGAGAGAAAGACAGAGACAGTGAAAGAATCAGAGAGATAGAGAGAGACTGACACACAGAGGGAGAGAGAAAGAGAGAGAGAAGGACGAGTCTGTGTCCAGAATAATGCCCTACTGCATTATGGGTAACGTATCCACTCTATAAAGTATTTTATTCGAACTCTGTTCAGTTGCAGTGCATTGTGGGATTTTTATAAACACACTGGATTTTAAAAAATATATATATCAGCATGTTTTCAGGACCGGCTCCAAACAACAAAACGCACAAAATAGTGCACTATGTAGTGAATAGCCTGCAGAGTGTGCTGTGTGAGTGTGTTTTCAGACTCATGATGTGTAAAATAACACACACACACACACACACACACACACACACACACACACACACACATAAGAAGAATATTTGTGTCTGGTTTAATAAACTGTATGTAAATAACTGTGTGCTTTATATTATTCTGTTTTAATAAGTCAAGATTAAAAAGCGTCACAACCTGCATCGTGCGATTAAAGGGGCGTGTCTGTGTACAACGCAAGACGTGGATCAACCTGTCAATCATCAGATTGTGGCTTTGGCTGCGGAATTAGCGGAATTACTAGATGACGACTCGGACGCTCTACTCGGAGCTGTTCAGGTCCTCGGACTCCGTGTGAGATGATGTTGTTGACGTTGACATTAAACTGTACTGCATGTCTTTGGTGTATTTTCAGGTTGCATTATTAAGTGATTAATAAAAGTCAATTATACGAATTATTACACAGAAATATTACGAGATAACTACTTAACTACATCTTACCGCTGAAGCCGCTGCCATTTTGAGTGTTTCCGCATGACGATGCAGCGGTCAGGAGCTGTCGGAGCTGTCGGGAAATCGTAAACGAGTTCTACGAGGACGTGAACGCTCGCAATTACGGTGATTACGACACGGCGTGAACGCAGCTTTTCTTCTTATTCAAGATGGCTGCTCTTGTAGTTCTGAAATGGCGTTTTTGGGTTCAGCATTTATGAGGAACTTCACTTGAGAAACAAGTGAAGTTAAAATATTCCTTGTTTATTTTTTATCCGTTTACAGCAGCATCCAGTGACACACTGTGAATCTATAACTACAGAGATGAAACGCTCAGAATGACGTCCAGATGGAACTAGTGATCATTCGGTCTTTTGTCTGATTGGTCAATTAACCATGACGTCACTATCCTAGCGGTTAAACTGCACCTGGCTGCACAACTGACGTTATTGTGCGTTAAAGCTGAACATAGTTTCGTTCCGGTTTCTTCTGAAAGTCAGTGGATGTTCTTCCAGATTGTCTCTCGCTATATAAACGAATCAGTAAGCGCTGCCACGTCCCCGTGTAGCCCAGGACACCTTACTGACGTGGTATTGTTGTGGCTCGTGTAAAGTGCAGCGTCTGATGTCACAGGTTAGACAGAAGAACCGGAGCTGAGATGGATTTAAAGTTAAAGAACAGTTGTTCCTGTCAGAAACGCACACAAGAGGAACAACGGTTTCGCTTTCACAGCATGAAAAACTCATGCTTTCCTTTTCAGACACGTACACTCACCAACCAAACCAAATTATTAAGAACCTCGATCTAAATCTGGGTAAAACCCTTCGACAGCTTGAAGGGTTTTAACGTCTGTCGGTTCTCCTTCTGACCTTACTGAGGAACGAGGTGTTTCCCCTCTCACTGGGTGTTTTTTTTTTTCCACATCATTATGCGTAAACTCTAGAGACTTATCTGTGAAAATCCCAGGAGACCAACAGTTTCTGAAACTCAGTCTGTCTGCCACCAACAACCATTTCACAGTCACAGTCACTGAGATCACTTTTTCTTTTTCACACTCTGATGTATCATCATAACGGAAGCTCTTGACTTGTACATAAGCTGCTGCAACGTGATTAGCCGATTAGATATTTGCACGCATGAGCAGATGCGCACGGGTTCCTAATAAATTGTCCAGTATGTGTCCATTACAGCAGGTCTGACGCCCTGAAGCGGAATTACTGTTACGAAATCGAATCGTTTATTTATTAAAGGGCGACACGTCATTCTTTTGATCTGTTGTGAACGTCTGCGAGACGTGTTCTCACTTACGTTATAGCAGCTTCATAAACAGTTCGACTTCAAGGCGTGAGATAAACACATCGTGACCAGTGACACTGCAGCACAGTTGGACCGATTCTCTTCAAATCGTCACATCAGGACCATTAGAGCATTAGAGGGAGTACACCGAAACGTGTCCGTGTGCAAAAGGAACCCTGTGTGAAAAAGAGGAAATGGCCGAGTTGCAGGTTTCTCTTATTTTGTGTTGATGAATTAAGGGGAAGACATGCAGAAGCTGTGAATTTACCAGCATGCCTCAAACCGCAGGCCATGAGCTAATATCTAACGTCCTGACCATTACAGCAAACACACCGTGAAGTGAATGTAAAAAAAACAAACGTGCCCGCCCCTCTTCCTCTACATAATCAGACCCTCCAGGATTTCGCAATTTTGCGATCGTTCAAAATTAATGCAAAATCAACAAACCGCGCAATATTTTTTCAAAATGACGGCAGATTTTCCACAGATTCGGGCCGAGACGCGTCGTGTGACGTCATCACAACGTGCGTTCGGCCAAAGCCCTCTTCGATTCACATGAGCCCAGCTAAAAGGCCTCATTTACCAACAAACGTCACTGCGAAAGAGCGCACAACTATTTTGTGCGATCGCGATTTCGCAACTCGAGAAGTTTTCCACAAAAAAAGCATAAAAAACATTTCTGGTCGCAACAATCACAAAGAACCCCAGTGAAATCCTGTACAGAACCGGTAGGCAAAGCTGTGACCGCTGAGTGCATGAAGCGTCCAACATCCCACATTTCGGTTTTTCGGTTGAATAAGTGCATCATCTGGGTACTTAAAGTGCACTTCTTCCTGTTGGAATTTTCAGTGTGAACACACTACTCACACTATTTATACTACAAAACGGCTTATTTTAGTTGCATCAGTATGCGATTTGGGACGCAGCCTCCGTCTCATCACCTGATGTAAAAGCCGTTTAAACACGAACCTCATCGTCTCTCTTCTCTCTGCTGATCATCTCTGGGAACATCTCTGGGAAAAAACCTCTCACTTCATTCACTCACTCACTTCTGTTCTGTGGCTGAAAATATTCCCAGATTTTCTCCCTAATTTAGTCTGGGCCAGTTCCCGCCCACCAGCCAGCTCTGCCCTGTACAGACGCCCAAGATTGGCTAGTGTCGCTGTGATTGACAGGAGAGACAGAGTATGCCCCTCCTACCTCTTGGTTCTTTTGCTATCTTGGTCAAACGCTTTTTTGTTGTGATACTCCGGAGCCATTAACATTGTAAGACCGTAAACAGAGTGTGTGAGTGTGTGAGCGCTCTTCTCTGTTTTGATGATGACATGACGGAGCAGGAACATCGCCCATATTTCAGCATTCTCTGTCTGGTTATTAACGGAAGTGTTTCCGGGGTGTAACTCTTCTAGACCCTGATTAAGGCGTGAGAAAATCACACTTCTAAAGCAAGGGTTTTGACACCTTTATGCACGCAGACTGTGTTTGCCAGGGCCATGAATACTTTTAAGCAGAGGTGTGAAACTATTGTATTTAACGTTTCCATATATATATATATATATATATATACACACACACATATATATATACGACTAACTTCAGACAAGGTTGGATTACAGGAAGATGAACGGAAGGTAAAAATGTTCCACTGGTTGACACCCAAATTACCACTGAGTCATTTGTGGTCAGTTTTAAACACACAGAGTGATACAGAGACACATATCTGCACTGGAGATGTCACGTCCAATCACTCACACCTCAGCTTGCTAAACTTGTACTTCTTTGACACTTTGCATGTTGATGGAGAAGTGAAGAACATGTGAGGACGAGGCCCTGGGAGCGAGAACTGAGTGCATATTCACAATTTACGCAATGAATCCACTCCACCCTGTGTGTGTGTGTGTGTGTGTGTGTGTGTGTGTGTGTGTGTGTGTGTGTGTGTGTGTTTCCTCCCAGCTTACAAATGCACATGCACCAGAAAATAGACGTATAACACACACACACACACACGGCCTCACGTGTTTCAACACACCCATCACCCAGCTTCCCGTCCAGCTTCTTCTTTTTCTCTAAACTTCAGCAAAACAGAACGGTGTGTGTTCACTGCTGTGTGTCAGGTGCAGAGTATCACGGACACACACACACACACACACACACACACACACACACACACACACACACACAGAGATAGATGATAAAAGAAGTGAGAGTTAGAGGAAGAGAGGAGGAGCAGGGGGAGGCTATACGGGTCATCGACGTGTGAGACGTTTTCGTGACAGAAGCGTGTCAGACTCGGTGACGGCGGTGGAGCCAACACTCTCTCATGAAGGTGAGTAACATCTTAAGAGTTTATTCACACAACAAACCAGTGAAACTGTAAAGTCGATGACGGGATTTAGTGCGTGTGCAAGACAATGAGCAGCGATAAAAGTGCTTCATCTTAAGAGTGAACGCTGGAAAAGGAGCTCAGTGTGATGTGTGATGCTCAAAGCTCAACGTTTCCTCTGCAACAAACACCACAAGTTTAATACTTCGGCACAGATCAGCTTTCCGAGGACCCTGCAGTTAAACCTGGTTCTCGACACGCCGTGACGCGAGGAACTTTTCACTACACGCTCGACTTGTTTATGTGCATAACGTCTAAAACGAAATGAGGAAGAAAGTGCCGTAGAACTTTTATTGACTGCAAACACTAGGAGGAGAACTGTTACTTTTACACATCCCGTACAAGCCAGACATGCATTTATATTATGCATACCAACAACAACAATAATAATAATAATCATAATAATAATATTCTTTTTAAAAATGTTATTTTTAAAAAAAAATTGTGTACATTTTGCACATAAAGTGCAGCTCAAAAGCGCATCATGACATGAGGACACGACAAAGACTTTATAAAGAAGTCCTGAGTGTGTAAGAGTGTGTCAGTGAGCGGTGTAGTTTCCAGTCTGTGGAAGCGTTTAAACACACCATGTGTTTTTCTTTCCTCATGAACTTTAATCGATCAGCTCGTTTTTAATAAGCGATCGAATCTGATACATAACTTAAAGAGTAAAGATATAACTATTGGTTCAAAGCACATGCGAGCTGTTAACTTTACCGTCTAATGTTCTGAAAATAACGGTTACGAACGTTCCCACAACGCTGCTGCAACACTTTATATATAACGTCCACAGGTTCTACGATTACAGCAGACTTTTTAAAAAATTTTTTATAACATTGTATGAACGTTATTGCTGAACGTTATGAACATTATTACGACCCGACCTTCTTAGAACCTGTCGAATATTTACTGAAGTGAACGTGGGCTTGGTTTAGGATCAGAGAGATCACCCAATACACTTATTACACATATTACTAGGTGTTCACTTGGTTGAACCTCATTTAAATTTTATCCCTTATTCGATCAACTAATTTTTGGTACATTTTATCGAGTCTGTAGCTCCAACAGCGAATAAACTGTAAGAAAACAAGTAACTTCAGGAGTTCAGACGTTCACTGTGATGCACAATAAATTGCATTTTATTCGAATTGGATTTGCATGACTACATTTTCAGCCCAGTGCTCTGAACAGGTTTTAATCTACTATTCTACTAAACTAATCTTCGTTTTCCCTCTCTTTCTTTCTCAACTCTTCTACTTTCTGCACCACACCCCAGCTGAACTGAACAAGAAAACGAGAAAGAGAGAGAGAGAGAGAGTGAGAGAGGGAGAAAGAGGAAGAGAAGGGTTGTGTCTTTCCGGCCTAGATTAATGCAAGTTTAACCTCAGAGAACAGCCACAGCACGGAGAAAGGAACTAAGCCGAGACTGAGACCAAGAAATGTGATGGTTGTTAATAAAAAGTCAATGTGTGTAAATCTCTGCTGAAGAAACTAAAGCTACAAGCTACAGATGTACACGATTTTCTGGATATCCTGAAGCTCAAGGCACGTACCTGAATCCATCATATCTGATCGTGATTCAAAAATAGAAAGAAAGAAAGAAAAAGCTCTTCACCGAGGTGCTGCAGTGAAACAGGATGTACCTTTTTTTCATCACTCTGGTCTTCTCGCTGGCTCTCGGACCCGGCGTCAAGCTCCTGAACGCAGAGCTCACGAGCATGCCGAGTAACCAGAGCATGGTCTTCTCACAGGTGACAGAATCAAGTCCAAGTGAAAACCCTGTCACTGAGAAAACAACCAAGGGAAAGGAGGTTCCTGATGACAAGGACTCAACAGACATGGAAAGTCTTACAACTGAGGCTGAAATTGTGGCGCAAACATCAGAAGAACACACAGTGATGCCCACTACAGAGCTTCTGACTACTTCAGAGCTTCTGACCACATCAGTGCATCGAATCACTTCAGAACTTCTGACCACTTTAGAGCTTCTGACCACTCCAGAGCCTAAAACCATTCCTGTACCCACCAACATGACGACATATGAACTCTCCACTCTGGCTCCTCTTCCCATGTCTGAGCCCAAGCAGGAGGAGACCACTATGGAAAACATCACCACCACTGAGCCTCCTGAGATCCCATCACCATTTCCAGCCATTCCTGATCCACCAGCCATAAGCACAAAAGCACCAGTTTTCACATCTACACCTGCTTCTACAGAGAAGGTGGAGACCACTGACACTTCGCCAACAACCATGCCCACACCCACCACCACCACCACCACCACCACCACGCCCACACCCACCACCACCATCACCACCACCAGCAATTCCATTGTGGGGTTGATGGAAAACACAAGTAAAGACACTGAAGATTCCAAAAAGGGACCTAACTGGCTGATCATCGTTGTCATAGCGGTGGTCTCTTTCTGCATATTAATGATTTTTTGCGTCATCATGGTCTTCGTCAGACGCAGGAAGCGAAGCGGCAAGCAGAACTTCGGATACGTGAACGGACAGAGGTCCAAGAAGAAGAAAGGCGTGGAGGACGACGTCTGGGCGGGGCCTGTGGAATTAGGAGGCGGGGATTGCGAGGCTCCAGAGGAAGGCGACGCGCAAGGAGAGCAGAAGAAGACGGACGGGGGAGGGGAGGTGACGGGGCTCAGCACGTTTGTGACTTTGGAGGAGAACGGAGGCGTGGGACGGCCGGGGTCACCCGAGGTCGGGAAGTGGGAGGAGAAAGAACCTCTGCTGTACATCGACGAGGAAGGGAAGCAGAAAGGAAAGGAGGCGGGAGCGAGCGAGGACGCAGACGCTAAAGAAGGAGAGGGAAAGACGGAAGCGAAGGAGGCGGAGCCTAATGGAGGAGAAACATTCTGCCTCACCACGGCCGTGTGAAATCTCCTCCACCTTTTCACAAACTGATGAGTTCCAAATATTTCAGCTCACTCTCATGTTAAAAAAAAAAGATAATAATGATAATTATTATATTACTATATAATAATTTCTAATGATATTATAATGTAATTATTAGTCGATGATGTCAGATACATTATTTCAAATTATTGCCCGAAAACTGTACAAAAAGTAGGTCTGTTTTTCCCCCCAGTATTTTCTATTGACTTGTTTATTTAGCAAACGCCAGGCACCGGGTTCCGCTCCACACACCTCTACTCTTACACATCGTTTTCATTTTACGTTGTTTTTTTAACGCCAGCGCTATAATATTACCTCCTGCAGGAACACAATCTGATGTAATTTATGTGTTTATGTGTTTTATATTCAGCCAATACAACCGTTTGATCCCGTGTCATATCTGCTGCTTTATTTCTGTCTATTAATTATTATATTAATCTTAAACAATTCCAGAGCTTTTACAACGTACTCAAAAAAAAAAAAAGATCAGCTATGCCATTAACAGACGATAAGGTCTTTGTGTGTGCAGAAGGCGTGGTCTTTGACTCCGAGGGGTCGTGTCTTAACGACTATAGACGGGAATGTGGGCGGGTCTCCGTGTCCTTATTTGCAAGCCTTGCATCACTGGCTTTCTAAAATGTCATTTTATAGATATTATTATTATTAGCCAGACAGGATGACTTTTTATGTGTATATAGTTACATTTAATGTTCTGTGAAATGACTTCCTGTTCTTATTTATGTTATAGCAGCTATAAACAGTCGTTCCCTCTCCGGCCTCCCTTTGTTCTTTCTATTGAAGTTAACAAGACAAATAAAAAAATGCAGCTTGTTACATCATGTTGCTGAGAAACGGCAAAGAACAGCTTTACCTCTGAGTGTTACAAAGCGCTGACACTGGAGACTCCTTCCGTAAATGTTAAATAAATGTACAGAAAGCTTCAGCACATCATCCTACAGACTCGAGGACACACCCACTATGTAACACCAATGTAAAAACAGACTGAATGTAACTCAGTGCTGGTTCACAGCAGACCTCTGTGTGTTTGTGTGTTTGTGTGTTTATGTGTTTATGTGTTTGTGTGTTTGTGTGTTTATGTGTTTGTGTGTTTATGTGTTTGTGTGTTGAACAGTGGAGCTCTGAATGTGTACACCACATGGGGTATAAAGAAGGTTATAAACTGCTCACACTCACACGCCACACACAACCTCATTAGCGGTTCGGCTAAACTGTACACGTGTGTGTGTGTAAACCGTGAAAACATATCGACGCTTATTAACCTCCAGTCCATAAAATGACCACAACAGTCAGCACAGCAGCTCAGTGTCTCCAGATGTGTTCAGTGAACAGGAAACAAACTGCCATGCTGGAAAAGCAGGAGGAAAATACCAAGAGGAAAAACTTCAGATTCGCTCAGTGGACGTGTACATGTGAGCTCTTTCTTTCTTTCTTTCTTTCTTTCTTTCTTTCTTTCTTTCTTTCTTTCTTTTCTTTCTTCCTGTCTGTCTCTCTGTCTGTCTTGCTTTTTTCTGCCTTTCATCCATTTATTCTGTCTGTCTGTCTGTCTTTCTTTCTTCCTGTCTGTTTGTTTTCTTTCTGTCTGTCTGTCTGTCTGTCTGTCTGTCTGTCTGTCTGTCTTGCTTTCTTTCTGCCTTTCATTCATTCATTCTGTATGTCTGTCTTTCTTTCTTTCATCCTGTGTCTGTCTGTCTTGCTCTCATTCATTCATTCATTCATTCATTCATTCATTCAGTCTGTCTGTCTTTCTTTCGTCCTGTCTGTCTGTCTTGTTTTCTTTCTGCCATCCATCCATTCATTCATTCATTCATTCATTCATTCATTCATTCTGTCTTTGTTTCTTCCTGTGTCTGTCTGTCTTGCTCTCATCCATCCATCCATCCATCCATCCATCCATCCATTCATTCATTCATTCATTCATTCATTCAGTCAGTCTGTCTGTCTTTCTTTTGTCCTGTCTGTCTGTCTTTCTTTCTTCCTGTCTGTCTGTCTTGCTTTCATTCTGCTTTCATTCATTCATTCATTCATTCTGTCTGTCTGTCTTTCTTCCTGTCTGTCTTGCTTTCTTTCTTTCTTCCTGTCTGTCTCTCTGTCTGTCTTGCTTTTTTCTGCCTTTCATTAATTAATTCTGTCTGTCTGTCTGTCTGTCTGTCTGTGCTGCTTGTGTAGAACCCTGTGCTTTGTGTATTATATCCACTGATCGCACACAGACACACAGTATGTACATCTGTAGTTCATTATCACACAGACATGTTTGGATCTATAGCAGAAGTGAATGAGGGCAGAATTTCTGTGTTGTTTGTTGTTGACGAGTCTCCTGTGTTTCTACTAGAATTCACAATGATACTGATTTTCCCCGCTCACAATTTACCATAAAAATAAAATCACAATAAATAATAAAAACGAGATGAGCATTCGCACCGTCAGATTTGAGGAGAGTAGAGGAGTGTGGAATAATATAAAAAATATATAAAGGATACCATGGCAGTGTAATGTCATGTAGAGATGGTAATATCGTTATACCACACTAATAAGCTAATTTCTAGCATAGAGTTTTTCCCTGGACTAAATTCCATACTGCTACTACACCATGTCTCTCTATTTTATATCACTGTACCTGTAAAAGTAGGAGGAGCTTTGTGAGGGGTGGGGTGGGGGGGTGTACTGGGTGTGGGGCGTGGACTAGTGATGAACACGATTATAAAATTTCATGCAACTTTTTTTTCCTTGTGACTCTGTTCATTGATGAAAGGGTGCCAATACTTTAGGAATTGCATACATAAATACATACACAAACAAACAAATAAACAAATGAATAAAAATGTAAAACATTAAATTTTGTAGGAAAAAACTGTGACATTTCTTCTTAAGCAAACAAAAAGCGTTATAAAAACGATATCAACTTACAGGATGATTCTTGGACCACAGTGGTTGACCAATCAGTGATCTGAACTGTTCATAACTCCGCCCACACGATCCTGTTCAGTTCTCTTGGAACCCTGCAAGAAGGAGAACCAAATTCATTCGAGTCACTCAATAACCATGACATGGTGTGACGTCACACAGTGTGAGTGTAATGAACACTGAACACCACCAGATGGAGCCGTGACTGCTCTGTCCACACACACACACACACACACACACACACACACACACACACACACACACACACACACACACACATACACACACACACACAATTCTGTCCCTCCGTCCAGCTCTAACAGTTTCAATATCTGTTCATCATCTCTCCTTCTTTCATTTCTGCATCTCGTTATAGACGTGTGTGTGTGTGTGTGTGTGTGTGTGTGTGTGTGTGTGTGTGTGTGTGTGTGTGTGTGTGTGTGTGCTCGCAAAACATGTTTACAACCAGAGAAGACTGTGGAGGATCACATGTACGACTGCTGGGGACAAACACAATCCATCACAGCTGTTTAGACAAAACCACATGGAACCAAAAACCCCAAACGAGAAAGGGAGTGAGAAAGGGAGAGAAAGAGGGAAGAAGATAGAGAGAGAGAGAAAGAGAGATAGAGGGAAGAAGAGGGAGAGACGAACAGGGAGATAGAGAGGGAAAGGGAGAGAGAGAGACTTAGACAGAGAGAGAGAGAGAGAGAGAGAGTTAATAAGAGGAGGAGGGTCTTGCTATAGAATGGATTCTCCTGGGACTAAAAGGAAATAGGGGAGGAGAGAGAGAGAGAAAGAGAGAGAGAGAGAGAGAGAGGAGGGCTGTTAACTACATCTGGAACTTATTGGGAACAGAGAGAGAGAGAGAGAGAGAGAGAGAGAGAGAGAGAGAGAGAGAGAATAAGTGCGAGAAGAATGAAACATCAACAATGTGGAGTTTGGAATAAAAAGTGGACTCCTGCTCTGGCCATGGAAAACTTGGAATCTGGTTTTTAAAACAAAGGAAGGACTTTTAAAAAGAGCTGAAGGAGGGAACAAGTCCAAGAAAAGAACCGAGGAACCGAGGAAGAGCATCAGAACCCCAACTCTGAACAAACTCATCATCTGCTGGCATCTGGCACAGACCAACAACGAGGATCTGGCCTGAAATCACTCGAGCTTGCAGAAAAATTCCTGAAAGATTCCTGGAAACGTTCCCAGTTTTTCTTCCCGAGTTCCCGTCTGCGCTCCTCCTCCTCCTCCTTCTCCTCCTCTTCCTCCTCTTCCTCCTCCAGCAGGTAAATTAATACTCGCTTCTCTGCTTCATGTCATTATGGAGGTGTAATGGCTTCCAGGTGCGGAGGCATGATCCGTGTTTAGGATTCCACACATGCTTTGTCCCCAATCTCAGTATGGATGAGTGCAAAAGTTTGTGCACCCTTTACTACAAAGACCTTTAATTCGAGTCTTGTATTTTCACAGATGTTCCTTTGTTCTGGTTCTTCTCCAGCTCCAGAAAAGTGTCATATGTCCTAGTGTAGAGTGTGTGAGAGCTGGATTCCTCCGACTCATAACTCGACCAGTCAGGAGTTTGAGTTTGAACTTTGCTTTAAATAAGACTAAGTTTTCTGCATGTTTATATCTTTAAATTATTACACACCGTAATGAAGTACGTGCCTTCAAATAACCCGATTAGAGCACATCTGCAGGGGATGTTAACATATAAGCGTGTTGATAAAGAGACCTGATGACTGGAATTCTGTTTTGGAGATGTAAATGGCTGCCCTTTTTTTTTTTTTCACCCACAACCCAGAAAAGGGGATACAAACTTTTGCACTGAATACGTTCCTCTCACATCTTTTTTCTCCCGTACTACATGAGATCAGGGTCATTTCCTCAGGACACATCCGTAACCACTTCATGAGGGGGTTTTGTGTGTGTGTGTGTGTGTGTGTGTGTGTGTGTGTGTGTGTGTGTGTGTGTGTGTGTGTGTGTGTGTGTGTGTGAGTCATAACTTAAGTTTTGATCATACCTACATGTGGTTCCACTTTTTCCACATGCCAATGACATTACATGAGGAGGAACTGCCTCTGTTAGTCTGGGAAATGATGGTATATTATTTATTCAGGACACACGCAGTAAACATACTCTAATGTGAAACAATGCTACATAGACACACATATATACATATACAGACGTGTGTGTGTGTGTGTGTGTGTGTGTGTGTGTGTGTGTGTGTGTGTGTGTGTGTGTGTGTGTATTTATGTGTTCACTGTTGTGCTATACAGTGATGTTTTAGGTGTTACTTAAAGTCATAAGCGAGACTCAGATCTGTTCTGTCTGAGTAATCAACACTATCAGCGTCACAGACTCGGGTGGTTACTTCCTGTCAGGAAAAAGGCACTTCCTGTCCATGGAGGAGGTCACAGAATTCCACTGGAGTCAAAGTGAAGACTGCCACACACACACACACACACACACACACACACACACACACACACACACACACACACACAAATAATTACGATAATTTATTCCATGTAAAAGTTTAGAGGAGTTCAGACAAAACAAAGACATGTAACATTATAAAAGTCTGTATGCACCAATCAGCCATAACATTAAAACCACCATCGCCAAAACAGCTCTGAGCCGTCAAGGCCTGGACTCCACAAGACCTCTGAAGGTGTGCTGTGGAATCTGGCACCAAGACGTTAGCAGCAGGTCCTTCATGTCCTGTAAGTTGCGAGGTGGGGCCTACACGGATCGGACTTGTTTGTCCGGCACATCCCACAGACCCTCGATCGGATTGAGATCTGGGGAATTTGGAGGTCGAGTCAACACCTTGAACTCTTTGTCAGGTTCCTCAAATCATTCCTGAACAGTTTTAGCAGTGTGTCAGGGAGCATTATCCTGGTGAAAGAGGCCACTGCTATTAGGGAACACCGTCACCATGAACTTGATCTGTAACATTGTTTAGGTAGGTGGTACGTGTCAAAGTAACATCCACATGAATGCCAGGACCCAAGGTTTCCCAGCAGAACATTACCCAGAGCATCACACTTCCTCCGCTGGCTCGCCTTCTTCCCATAGTGCATCCTGGTGCCATTTCTTCCCCAGGTAAGAGACGCACACGCACCGGACTGTCCACATGATGTAAAAGAAAATCTGATTCATCAGACCAGGCCACCTTCTTCCATTGCTCCATGGTCCTGGTCTGATGCTCACGTGCCCATTGTAGGTGCTTTCGGTGGTGGACAGGGGTCAGCATGGGCTCTCTGACCGGTCTGTGGCTACGCAGCTCCTTACACAGCCTGTAACATTGGTTCACTGGTTGTCCTTCCTCGGACCACTTTTGGTAGGTACTAACCCCTGCATACTGGGAACACCCCACAAGACCTGCTGTTTTGGAGATGCTCTGACCCAGTCGTCTCGCCATTACAATCTGGCCCTTGTCAAGGTCACTCAGATCCTTACACTTGCCCATTTTTCCTGCTTCCAACACATCAACTTCAAGAACTGACTGTTCACTTGCTGCCTAATATAGCCCACCCCCTGACAGGTGCCACTGTAACGAGATAATCAGTGTTATTTACGTCACCTGTCAGTGGTTTTAATGTTATGGCTGATCGGTGTATATTTACATAAAAGAAATTAGTCAGAAATAAATGTACTAAAATGAGAAGTGTAAGGATGGAGTGAAGAAAAGGTTAAATCTAGCCCAGTGAACTGTTCCTCAGTTTGTCCCTTCTATGTAAAAGCCCCCCAAGGGCTCTTCACGGGTTGCTAGACTTTTAAAAAATTGTACTTGAAACCCTTTCAGATTAAGGAAACCATATGTTGCAGGGTTCTACACAGAACCTTTAAGACAATGGAAGAACACTTAAGTGCTTTAAATATCCTAAAAAGTTTCCCTATCAGAGGGTAGAACCACTTTAACAAACAAAGAACCAAAAAACGTCCAAGGAACCCCTGATCCATTTTTGTTTGTGGTTTTCATGTACATCATGTTATCTGTACATGTCCAAAGAAGGACTGCATGAACAGTGAGCAGCAGGCAGGTTTCTGAGAAACCTAAATAATGAGAGAATAAGAAGAACGTGGTCACGGGTACGGGTGTGGAACTAAAGTGTGACTGGGTGATGAGATCCTCAGTCCAGGAGAACCTCAGAGTAGGGCCTCTGCTCCTCATAGAGAAGTGTGGACTGACCTTCTCAACCTCTCTCCCGTCTCCTGCAGGATGGCCGTGTCCCGAGGCTGCCTGTGCTGCGTCAAATACCTCATGTTCATCTTCAACCTCATCTTCTGGGTGAGTTCATGGGCTCGAAGTTTAAATCTTTAGGAAGTGACACCTTGTAGGATTACGGGATCAGTTCGGAGAAACAGCAGCTCGCCTTTTAACATCAAAGTCTGACATTCCAGGATTTTTGATTGATTTCCCAATGTTATTTATGATTGTACGTTTATTTCCTTCACAGAATTTACATCAAGTCTCTTCATTTTACTGTCTACTCATTATTATTATTATTATTATTATTATTATTATTATTATTATTATTATTATTATTATTACGGGGCCAAGCACTGAAGGTGCATATTGTTATTCTATGATTTCTTCTTATTATTATTCTGCTTCTACTGGCTGGGGTGTCTATGGCAGCCTGTCTGGTAAAAAGTTGTGAAATTTGGCACACTGATTGGGGAGGGTCTAAGCAACATTCTGACAAAATTTGCCAATGCTCTAGCGCCACCATCGGGTCAAATTTGGGCCTTTTTTTTTTTTTTTGCTGCTCCTCCTACAAATTTTGTCCAATCATCACCAGATTTGACAAACATCATCTTATGAGGAAGCCTCACAAAAGTTATTGGAAGGATTTTTAATTATCCAAACGGTTTGCCTGTAAAGGGCCAACGAATCTGACGGCGAAACCGCCAAACAGAAAGTGAGGCTGTTTCTCAGCAACGACTTTGCACACCGACACAAAGCTTGGTAGACATCTTCAGTAGAGATTGACCGATATTGATTTTTTTTTTTATAACAGATACCGATACCGATTATTTGCATGTTTTTGTGTTTATATATATATATATATATATATATATATATATATATATATATATATATATATATATATATATATATATATATATGCAGAACCAATATTTATTTATTGTTTTACTTCTGTTTTTGACACATTGATAACAACACTGAACTGAACACACCATTTTATTTATAACAATTTTGTTAATTTCACTTCCTCCTTGCATACAAAACAACTCTTATTTATACACCAATAAATAGGTGGATCTGAAAGAGTGCAAAAAATAAAAAATAAAGTGTACTGCTACTAAACTCTTTTTTTTTTTTAATTAAAAGCTTCGATGAGGTAAACAGGTAAACAAATAAAGCACAAAAACAATTCTAACAAATAAACATAAAACATGCAAAAAAAAAAAACCCAAAAAACAGACGCAGTGCTACAATGGCCCAAACGACCACAAGATGGCGCCATTTAACGGTGACTCCGATATTACAAAACCGATATCCGATTATGGAAAAATGCTTAAATATCGGGAAAAATATTGGGAAAACCGATTATCGGTCGATCCCTAATCTTCAGTCACATGACCTGAGACTATGCAACACATTTTGTGATCGCACCACCTACTGGTCACCTAATGCATCTAACTGTCATTTCTGCTACTCTTCCTCCAAATTTTGTCCAGTCTTCACCAAATTTGGCTTACATCATCTTGATACCTGTCTGAACAAAAGCTATCAAAGGAATTTTGATATTCAAAACCATTTTCATATATATATAACCAGGAAACTTGAAAGTATGTCCAGGACCACGCCCTGAATGTACCCAAGAAGTTTCCTGACTGCGCCACCTTGTGGTCAAGAACTGTAGCAACTTAAATTTTTTCCTTATATAATTTAAAGAGTTTGTGCTAAATTCACAGTTCATTTTTCCTATAATTTCCTGGAGTATGCTGAAGTGAACACACACCAACATCTGAAACACAAGTGTACTTCCTGTCAACCATCTTGGATTTTGTTAAAAAGTGGTGTTGTTGTTTTTTTGCTTCTCCTCCTACAAATTTTCCAAATTGTCCAATCATCACCAAATTTGACAAACATCATCTTCAGAGTAAGCTCCACAAAAGTTATTGGAAGGATTTTTAATTATCCAAACGGTTTGCCCGTAATGGGCCAAGGAATCTCACAGCAAAGTCACCAAACAGGAAGTGAGGCTGCATCTCAGCAACGACTTTGCACACCGACACAAAACTTGGTAGACATCTTCAGGACCATGACCTGAGGCTATGCAACATATTTCGTGACGGTGTCACCTACTGGTCAAAATTTACAATAACATGACAAACATGCTTCCATCTAACTGCCATTTTGCTACTCCTCCTTCAAATTTTGTCCAATTTTCACCAAATTTGGTTTACATCATCTTGAGACCTGTCTGAACAAATTTCATCAAAGGAACTCTGATATTCAAAACCATTCTCCTGTAATGGACTGGCAAATGTGTTAAACTACAAATCATTCTTGATTCCATAGTTATGGCTTTGCTTTCCTGTGATTGCTTATGTAACATTTGTAGCACATCTGTGAATGTGCGGCTCACTGAGTCTGGGTGCTTGGCCCCCGAAAATGCTGCTTGCAACTTTAATTATTATTATTATTATTATTATTATTATTATTATTATTATTATTATTATTATTAATGTTACTGCTATACATAAAGAACTCAGAAACAGAGCTGGTATTAAAGTAGAGATTTACTTTCTGTTTTGGGAAAAAATAAATAATAGTTTTGTTTTCCTGACTGTATCTTCAACTGTGCTTGTCTTGTGAACAGCTGGGTGGGTGTGGCCTGTTCGGTGTAGGGGTGTGGCTTTCCTTTCGCCAGGCTGAGATCTCATACCTCCCGCTGTCCTTCCCATCGCTCTCCGTGGCCAACCTGCTGTTGGTTGCCGGGGGCGTTACCATGGTGACTGGGTTCCTGGGCTGTCTGGGGGCTCTGAAGGAGCAGCGGTGTCTGCTGATGACGGTGAGACGCTCTGCCGTGGACTGATGACATCACAGCGATCATCAGGTGCTCATAGGGTTCACGGTTCTTCTGTTCTGTTCCCAGTTTTTCGTGATCCTCCTGGTTCTGTTCCTGACTGAAGCGGCTCTCGTCCTCATGCTGGGGCTCTTCCACAAAGAGGTGAGAACCTGCAGAATGCGCACACACAGATGTATAAAAATGTCCACACATGCAGCAAGCGTTCTTCAGGCTGTTCTACATGAAACCTGCCATAGAGTGTGACCTCTTATCAAAAAAAAAAAAACCTGTTCTTTACAGTACCCAAGTTCTCAAATAATAATTACTGTCATATTTTACTGAAATTTGAAAAAAAAGAAGTATTAGACAAAAAATGAGATATGAGATTTAAAAAAGTGGTATATAAAAAAATAAATCAAAATGAGAATAAGTAAACAAACAAACAAACAAATAAACAAAAAAGTAAGTAAATAAATAAATGACTAAACAAATGAATACGTAAGTAAACAAGCATACATGTAAGTCCACAGATAAATAAATGAATAGTCTATTTTTCTGCATTATCCAGCTGGACCAAAAAGCGAAGGAGGACCTGATTGAGGGAATGAAGGATTACGACACCAACCCCAGTCTGAAGAAGTCCTGGGACAGCATGCAGAGAATCGTAAGCGGATTTCACTTTTCTCTTCATCCGTCTTCAAGATGAAACTGTTATATTTAAATCTGTTTATTTTTGTGCCTCGTGCAGTTTAAATGCTGTGGCGTGAGCAACCACACTGACTGGTACAACCGGACGACGGAGGGACCGCCCCCTGAGTCCTGCTGCAGAGACCACATGCCCCCCTGTCACCGCTGGGAAGAGGTCAGAGGTCACGTTTAAAATGCAGGGGGTCATCCGGGGTCAATTCCACTCCGGCATTCATGTGCCAAAATAGATGAAAAATAGATGCATGAACAATTATTTAAAAGTCTGAGAGATGACCGACAGCTGCATTTAAACATTATCATCATTTTGTTATATCTATCTATCTATATATCTATATCTATATCTATATATATATATATATATATATATATATATATATATATATATATATATATATATATATAGAGAGAGAGAGAGAGAGAGAGAGGCCTGTTTCACCAACATGAGAAGAAATGTTAAAAATAAAATGTTCTTAGCCACAGAAATTCATTTGTACGTTTATTTTATTATTATTATTATTATTATTATTATTGTAATTTTTGATGTTAGCTCATTTTTATAATTTTTTTTTTTACAATTTATATATTATATTTTTAAATGATCATTTTAAGCAGTAGTTTGGTAGTGAACTCACTCTTTTCCTCTGTCTCTGTGTCTCAGCCATGTTATGAGAAGGCGAAGGCGTGGGTTCTGGACAACATCACCTGGGTTCTGGGTTTCGGAGTGTGTCTCGGTATCGTGCAGGTAACTCATCACCTCTGAAAGGGTTTACCACGAGGATGTGAGATTTAATCAGAGGTGGCACCGAGTCATTGTTTTGCAAGTTACAAGTCCTTAACTTTCAGTTTTGAGTCCTACACAAGTCATAATGTGCTCTTTGCCAAAAGTTAAGGCCAAAGTGATAATTAATATAGTAAATTTATGCAAAAGTCATGCAGGCTATTTTAAAATTGGTGTTCATCACTTTCTAGACAAACTTTATAACTCAGTGGAAATATATGGATATTTGAGAGACGCATAACTTTAACTTTAAGATCGGAATATTTCAGTTTAATATCAAGAGATGAGGTGTGGACTGTTTTCACTAAGGGTTCCTGTCTATCTAACTTCAATCTGCCTTTGTCTTGGGATGTTACAGAACCTAATTTCAAATCGACACTTCAGTGTATGATAATCTAGAACCACAGGTTCTACATGTTACAGCCCTTTTGTTAGGCTACTATCTTTGGGCACATGGCTACCGCACAGAGCCTCTGTCATCGGGGAATGAGCGCTCTTTCAACTTCGTCGTTGTCTAGTGCAGGTCTGTCTGACTGCTTTAAACTTGGACTTTGGAAACGATGATTGATGCTGATTTCCTGAAAATTAATTGTTTGTTGGGGGGGGGGAAGAATAATCGATTCACTGCACACTCTTTAAATGTATCATATTTAATCTTTAGTTTTTGAGAAGGTATCAAGTCTTTCCCAATCAAATGGTTCGAGTCAAAGTGAAGTCACAAGCCATCAATGTCAAAGTCAAGTTCCAAGTCTTCTTTGGTTCGGTCACGCCGAGTAGAGAGTCAACAAATTTGTGACTTTAGTCAAAGTCGAGTCCAAGTCAGGACTGTCCTCTTTGAACAAGATCATTAAAAGCCAAACTAACTCTGCGTGTGTCCGAGGTACGAGTAAAAGCATGTACTTGCTCCAGAAATTAACTTTATGGCTTTCTGTGGATAAAACACACGAGTACATCACCCTCCTGCAGGAAGCCACAAGCTCCACTTTTCCTGATAAACACCTAAAATGTCAGCATGTGTGATTTGTGATTTGTTGGCCTGCTCATGTTCCACTTCTTTTCCTCCCTCCCTCAGATCCTGGCTCTGGCCTTCTCCATGCTGATGTACTGCCAAATCCTGCGAGTGGAAAAGTACATGGAATGATACTGCGGTTTAATCACAGAGAAGAAAACTCCAGTCTGTCAGGACGCCAAATTCAACAAAACCGTGATTGACCGTGTTTTTAAATTCATTTACATCCAACATGTTTTTCAGCAGAACTTTTCTATTTGTGTGTAAAGTTTATTAAAGTCAATTTCCATGCACGTGTAAAAATCCAGTCAGGTGAAGTGGTTTACTCTAATACTGCACAATTTAGTCATTAATAAACTGCATGTACTGATCACATGTATGACTTTAAATAAGTTGAATGATGTTGAAGAGGAGATTAAAGATTGTCAATGATCTGTAGATTGTTTTACTGTCTAATAAAGTGATATCAAATATTTTTATGATCAAAGATAAAAGAGGGAGAAAGAATTTACACATATTAATCATTGATTGTGTACAATAATAATAATAATAATAATAATTATTATTATTATTATTATTATTCATTTATATTTTGTTTGGTTTTTTATATTGTTAGTTCCAAACATCCAAACATCCCAGTTCACCATGTTATGTAAACTGGAGGAAGGGGAGTCAGGATGCATGCGCAGGGGAAACGTCAGTTTATTAGGAACATGTCATTCAAAAATAAAGGAACAAAAAACAACAAACCATAATTCATTCAAAGAAGAGCAGGAATCCAAAATGAGATAATCCTTAACAAAAGAGGCAGTAATCCAAATGAGAATATCCATCAAACAAAACAGCAGCAGTAATCCATAGAAACGTAACCCATATGCTGAAACGAAAACAAAAAGGAGCAAACACACGACGCTATGCTGTGGTATGGGAACCACAAACTACGGGCTAAGGATAACGCACTACGAACACCGAACTATGGTCTGGGAACCATGAACTAGGGGCGAGAGAAAAACAAGAAAGAAGCCGGCTTACAACACATGCTCACTCTAAAACTATTCTATACTACTTTAACTCTAATACTCCGCCCCGAAGCGGAAACGGAACGGGGTATTTATCTACACACACAAATTAGAGACACCTGAAACTCATAACATGACATAATCATGACAATGAATGAACATAGGCAGAGACATGACGTAAACCAAGAAGCAAAGAACCAAGGAACATAAGGAGGCGGAGACATGACACAAACCAAAACACAAGCACATGGTAAAACACAGGAGGCGGAGACATGACGCGAAAACAAAAGCACATGGCAAAGAAAACAAAACCAGAGTTCATGAATGAGTCCAGAGGGTTTTTATGAATAGCGCTGGAATGCGGAAGTGCGCTACTTCGCTAGCCTCTGCTAGTGGCGTAGCGAGAGAGAGAGACTCTAACACACCACAACACACTCTGCCTGTGAGATCTCTAGATCTGCTCCTTTACCTAAGAAAAAAAACTATTCACAAAAAGCTTGACTAAACAAAAATGTTTTCAGCCTGGACTTAAACACTGAGACTGTGTCTGAGTCCCGAACACTAATTGGAAGGCTGTTCCATAACTGTGGGGCTCAGCAGAGGGAAGAGAAAGCTCTTCCCTCTGCTGTAACCTTCACTATTCCAGGTACCAACAAATAGTCTGCACCTTTTGATCGAAGTAGGCGTGGCGGATCATAAAAGACCAAAAGTTCGCTTAGGTACTGTGGCGCGAGACCATTTAGTGATTTAAAGGTCAATAGTAGTATTTTATAATCAATGCGAAGTTTCACTGGGAGCCAATGCAGTGTGGATAAGATAGGGGTGATGTGGTCATATCTTCTGGTTCTAGTAAGGACTCTGCATTCTGGACTAACTGGAGTTTGTTTATGCTCCTACTGGAACAGCCAGACAGTAAGGCATTACAATAATCCAACCTAGAGGTCACGAAAACATGGACTAATTTTTCTGCATCATGTAGTGACATTATATTTCTTATCTTAGCAATATTTCTGAGGTGAAAGAAGGCTATCCTAGTAATATTATCTACATGGGTGTCAAAGGAAAGACTGGAGTCAATAATCACACCAAGGTCTTTTACTGCTGCACATGATGAAACAGAAAGGACATCCAGAGTTACTATGTAATCAGAAAACTTACTTCTAGCTGCATGTGGTCCTAGTATAAGTACTTCTGTCTTGTCAGAATTAAATAAAAGGAAGTTAATAAGCATCCAGGGTCTAATGTCCTTTACACATTCCTCAACTTTATTAAGATGGTGTCTGTCATCTGGCTTTGCTGAAACATACAACTGTGTGTCATCAGCATAACAGTGGAAGCTAATTCCATGTTTACAAATAATTTGACCCAGAGGTAGCATATATAAAGTGAAGGCCTAAAACAGAAGCTTGTGGAACACCAAACTTTACTTCAGTTTGCAGGTGGGAAGTGGGAGCTCAGTGGTTGGGACGTTGAACTTCTGATCAGAGGGTTGTGAGTTCAAATCCCAGCACTACCAAGATGCCATTGTTGGGCACTTAACCTTCAACTCCTTAGTTTAAATGAGATAATTGTGAGTCGCTCTGGATAAGGGCGTCTGCCAAATGCCATAAATATAATGAGGGTTGTAGGGTACCTTTACAAACTGATAACAGTCAGTCAAAAAATATCTGAGCCAGGCCAGTAGAGGGCAACAACATTTTCAAGTCTATCAAGGAGAATAGTATGATCAGTGTTGTCAAAAGCTGCATTAACATCAAGCAACACAAGCAAGGAGACACAACCCTGATCAGAGGCCAGCAGTAGGTCATTTACCACTTTAACCAGCGCTGTCTCTGTGCTACGATGAGGCCTAAATCCTGACTGATATATTTCATGAATGTTATTCTGAGCATAGCTGCTGTGCTACAACCTTCTGTAGGATCTTTGAGATAAAGGGGAGATTTGATATTGGCCTATAGCTGGACAGCAGACAGGGGTCGAGGTCAGGTTTTTTAATCAGGGGTTTGATAACTGCTAGTTTAAAAGATCTAGGTATGGAGTCAATGCAAAGGGAATAATTATTTTTAAAAGAGGTTTGATTGCTTCTGGTAGTATCTGTCTGTAGAAATATGTAGGTAATGTGTAGGATCTAGCACAGGGTCAGGTGATGAGCAAACGAGCAAAACTAGGCATAAATAAGAAACACTAAACAGAGGAGCAAAAACGGGATCAAAAACCATGGAAACAAAGAACAGAGAACAAAGGCTCGGTGAGGCACAGGCGGCAAGGCACTGATCACAATACTTCGCGAAATGAGACTGAAACACAAGGGGTTCAAATACACAACGTAATCACCGCGAGACGCAAAACAGCTGAGACACATTAGGAGACAACCAATAACATCACAGGGGTGGAGACAGAACAGAAACTAAAACAAACACACATATCACAAGTAAACACAGTCTGACAACCTGGAGGTGCCCGGTGTGAGCATTCAGTGTGAGGAGAATTTCCTGACAGTGATTGGATAATTGGCTCAGAAAAGTAAAAATGGTGGTATGTTTGGATAGATGACTAGGTCCGAACATTTTTCAACATAATTTTTGAAAAAAGTTACTTCAATTCTTGATGGAAAACATCAACAAAACACACAGATTTTCCAAGACGTGCCAGCGGAGATGATCCTTAAAGGATATGAGAAACCTTGGACTACTTTACCAAATAAATGGAAGAGCCTTAAGCAGAGATATATGGCAGAAAAAAAGAAAGCTTGGAACGTAGTGGAGCAGGTGACAAGACCACATTTTGCTGCTTTGATAATATGGACAAAATACTAGGACAAAGGCCAATGGGCACATTTCAGTGTTCCAGCATAAACTCCAGTATGATCAGCCCCTTGTTTTTATAACTTTAGGCTGTGTCAGATTGAGTGGGTTCATGCACTGGGCTAATGTTATTATGTCTACGTGTTTTAGTTTCAGGTGACTCTGCTATAGAAGGCCCTGAGGATCCTGAAACTGGGCAGCACTCTGAAGTTAACCTATTTTTTAAACTAAAGGTTTGCCTATGTTAACACACAAGTAACCTAAACTTAGCAGCTATAGTAAGAGCATTTAGTGAGAGCATTTGCCTATTCAATTTAATGCTTAGAAATATGTACCTGGTCAGTGAACCAACAAGAACTCATTAGATTTAGGTTTTTCAACTTTTCCTCTCCTGACATCTCACACCCAAACACAGGTGCAGGCTAAGGGGTTTTCAAACTTTTTAATGCCAATGACCCACAAAAAGATTTTGCAAAGGTCCCCCTTCTTAATATGCAAAGGCACCTTGTATATAGACTTCCTCTGTGTGTGAAAAATATTAAACGTAATATTAAAAAGACATATTGTTTCTGTAATCTTTTTCTTAAATCAAATGGATTAAGTGCCAAGATAAGATACGCTAGACAAACAGGTATAGCATAGAATAAGTTCTTACCTTATTCCAGGGTAGTGAATCCTCACCACTAGGGCTCTGGAGTCGTGAAAAGTGAGTTCAAAGATTCTGTTTGTTATGTGTCGAGGAAGAGCATCTCAAATTGCCAGGGCCTCAGTAATTGGTACATCATTGCACTGATGTTGAAGAGGCTGTGCAAGGGGTTCCAGGGGCTGTTCATCAGTAACATGGTGTGAAGGCCAAATTCATGCTCAACCTTCACACGGCTGCCACTCAGGTGAAGGTTGAAAGCAGCCTTCTGTACTCCTTCTACATCAACATGTTGGGGATGTTTCTGGGGATGTCTAAAAGTAAATATAAGGCACAACATAAGGTTAACATGACAAAACTGTTAGGGTTTCCCCCCACACTGTTCGCTGAAGCTGGCGAGCAGCGCACTTCCGCATTCACAAATTCTGGTTTTATCCCATGCCTAGCCCATGTTTTCTAGTTTTGCCATTGCTACGAGCTTTGCCCATGCTTTCTAGTTTTGCCATAGCCATGAATTTAGCCTATGTTATCTTAGCCCATGTGATCTAGTTTTGCCATTGCTACAAACTTTGCCCATGTAATCTAGTTTTGCCATTGCCACGAGTTTAGCCATGTTATCTAGTGTTGCCCTTGCTTAAAACCTTGCCCTATGTTCTTGAGTGTTTTGGCTTCATGTGCTTGAGTTGTCCCATTACTTTTGAACTGTTCCTAATAAACTGACTTTTCCCCTGCGCTTGCATCTGGCTCCTGTTCCCATGATCTAACAGAATACTTTGCCTAACATGGATACAGCGGGGAAATGGGGGACACGCAGTGCCGAGTTTTTTGTTCCCACGTTGGATTCAGTTTCGTTTCCCCAATTTACCTTTATTTATCCCCCCTCTACCTTCGATGGTTTTTCGGTTTACTCCCAGTGTTTTCTCCTACAATCACAGATTTATTTCCTTAGTTTGGAGGACCCCAAGCCCGATGAAAAGCAGTGGTTGGGGTTTCTCCTATCCCGCTTAGTCTGCTCAGCTTGCCAGTGGGCAGAGCTTCACCTGGCCAACGGATCTAGTAAGCTAAATACCGTTTCTGGTTTTGTCGAACTGTTGATCCAAGTGTTCGGGAATCCTGACTTTGCGCCCAACCTCAATATTTTCTTGGGGAGGAGCCGCCTGTCTGATCGGCCCAGCCGGCCATTCACTGCGCACTATGGGAGGGAGCTGGCCGACATGGCGACCAACACCTCTCAGCCACAAACCCAGGAGTTCGCGACCGAAGGCTGCATCAGACAGGCCAAACTACTGTGCCCCACCTGTGTAAAACAAGGGAGAGAAGGCTCCTACTTTTGCTCGCAGGAGTGCTTTAAGGGCAACTGGCATGCCCACAAGCGGATCCACAAGCAAACACCCCCAGAGCTCCAACCGGAGATCCAGCAGATGGTCTCCTCAGCGGAGCTCCAACTAGAGGTCCACCTGGCGACCTCCAGCCCCAAGCTCCAGCTGGAGATCCAGCAGATGGTCTCCTCAGTGGAGCCCCAACTGGAGGTCAACCTGGCGACCTCCAGCCCCGAGCTCCAGCCGGAGACCCAGCCGACAGTCTCCTCAACGGAGCTCCAACTGGAGGTCAACCTGGCAACCTCCAGCCCAGAGCTCCAGCTGGAGATCCAGCAGGTGGTCTCCTCAACAGAGCTCCAACTGGAGGTCAACCTGGCGATCTCCAGCCCCGAGCTCCAGCCAGAGACCCAGCAGATGGTCTCCTCAGTGGAGCTCTGACCAGGGGTCAACGTGGCGACCTCCTCTCCAGCCCTGTTCCAGACGGAGGTCCACGAGGAGACCTCCGCTCAAGCCATGTTCCTGCCGGAGGTCCACGAGGAGACCTCTGCTCAAGCCACGTTCCTGCCAGAGGTCCACGAGGAGACCTCTGCTCAAGCCATGTTCCTGCCAGAGGTCCACGGGATGACCTCCTCTCAAGCCATGTGAATGCCGGAGGTCCACGGGATGACCTCCTCCCAAGCCACGTCCATGCCGGAGGTCCACGGGATGACCTCCTCTCAAGCCATGTTCATGCTAGAGGTCCATGCCCTAGTCCATGCTCAAGTCCATGCCCAGGTCCATGCCCCAGTCCCTGTCTAGGTTCATGCCCTGGTTCATGTCCAAGTCCATGTCCAAGTCTGAGTCCAGGTCCATGTCCAGGTCCATGCCCTGGTCCATGCCCCAGCTCATGCCCCAGCTCACGCCCCAGCTCACGCCCAGGTACATGCCCCAGTCCATGCCCAGGTTCATGTTCAAGTCCATGTCCAAGTCCATGTCCTAGTCCATGCCCCCGTTCATGTCCCGGCCCATGTCCCAGTCCATGTCCCAGTTCAAGCCCTGATTCAAGCCCTAGTTCAAGCCCAGGGCCATGCCCCGGTTCAAGTCCAAGTTCCAGTCTGGGTTCCAGTCCGGATTCTAGTCCAAGTCCCTGTCCAAATCCCTGCCCAGGTTCCAGTCCAAGTTCCTGCCAGGGGCCAACCAGGCGGCCTCCAAAGCCAAGTTCCAAGCCAGGTTCCAAGCCAAGCTCCAAGCCAAGCTCCAGTCCAAGCTTCAGTCCAGGCTCCAGTTCAGGTTCCAGTCCAGGCTCCAGTTCAGGTTCCAGTCCAAGTTCCTGTCCAAGTCCCTGCCCAGGTTCCAGTCCAAGTTCCTGCCAGGGGCCAACCAGGCGGCCTCCAAAGCCAAGTTCCAAGCCAGGTTCCAAGCCAAGCTCCAAGCCAAGCTCCAGTCCAAGCTTCAGTCCAGGCTCCAGTTCAGGTTCCAGTCAAGGCTCCAGTTCAGGTTCCAGTCCAAGTTCCTGCCAAAGGCCGACCAGACGGCCTGCCATGCTCCGCTCATGCCAGGGGCCGACCAGGCAGCCTCCAAATCCAAGCTCCAGTCCAAGCTGCAGCCCAGGTTCCAGTCCAAGTTCCTGCCAAAGGCCGACCAGACGGCCTGCCATGCTCCGCTCATGCCTGGGGCCGACCAGACGGCCCACCACGTTCCGTTCACATCTGACGCCGAGGAGACGGCCAGCCATGCTCCGCTCACGCCTGTGGCCGACGGGACGGCCCGCCATGCTTCGCTCACGCCAGAGGCCGACCGGATGGCCCGCCATGCTCCGGTCACACCTGTGGCCGACGGGATGGCCGACCACGCTCCGCTCACGCCTGAGAACTATGGACTATGCCTGCCTTGGGACCTGGAGGCAGAGATTGCTATCCTACCCAGGGGCCCAGGTCCGCCAGAGGGGACAAGACTTTGGGGGGGGCTCTGTTAGAGTTTCCCCCGCACTGCTTGCTGAAGCTGGCGAGCAGCGCACTTCCACATTCACAGACTCTGGTTTTGTTTTCTTCACCACGTGTTTCTTTGTTTTGGTTCATGTCATGTCTCCGCCCCTGTATGTTTATTGGTTCTGTGATTATATCCCTTTATGAGTTCCAGGTGTTTTGTGTTAAATCTCATTTTCATTCATGCATTTAAGGACATTAGTTTGTTGCGCTCGACCGAAGTATTTGTGCACTCACCTCGACTCTACAAAGACCAAGCAGATTTATATGGACTGTCTATTCCATTTTTTTTTAAATTCTTGCTAACGCTTCTCGGACTTTGGATTATAGCCTTGCCCTGGTTATCACGATTTCAGGTTTCTGGACATTCACTAGCGTCTTCTGGTTTTTGGAATTACTGCCTAGCCCATGTTTTCTAGTTTTGCCATTGCTACGAGCTTTGCCCATGTTTTCTAGTTTTGCCATTGCTATGAGCTTTTCCCATGTAATCTAGTTTTGCCATAGCCACGAGTTTAGCCATGTTATCTAGTTTTGCCCTTGCTTAAAACCTTGCCCTATGTTCCTGAGTGTTTTGGCTTCATGTGTTTGAGTTGACCCATTACTTTTGAACTGTTCCTAATAAACTGACTTTTCCCCTGCGCTTGCATCCGGCTCCTTTTCCCGTGATCTAACAAAAACAAAGAGAGACTGGTCGTGTGTGCTGCCCGGTGTCCCAATGCACACATCCCTTATCACACCACAATCATGAATGAGTGCCTGTAAAATGATTGAGGGCCAACCCTTTCTGTTGACGTAATCCCTGTAACCCTCAGCCGGAGGCGAACAGGGATATGGGTTCTGTCCAGAGCTCCATATACTTGTGGTGTGTGGTATGTGGTGTGTAGTTGCATTTATCTCACCTGCTTCAGCCAGGTCTGGCAATTTTATTTAGTTGCTCATCATGTGTGCACAAATGGCCTGACACACACAATACACACAACGGTGAACTGTGGTTCTGCTTGCTCTGCACCACACTCCTCCTGATCCTCTAGCACTGGGTCAGGTGGACATGCATCAAGACTCTTCTCTGTCTTCTCTGGCACCCAAGTGGTGGAATGAATGAATGAATGATCAGCTGAGTCACTGGCTGTCTTCAAACAATGCCTAAAGACCTACCTCTTCATGAAGTACTTAAATTAGCACAATTAAAAAAAAAATACTATGCTAACCTCCCCAACAGGGTTTTTTACACTGATGGTACTCTTATTCCCTGGCCTAGAGAACCAGGGTGAGGATGTGTTTATTGATAAGGAGTTGAAGGCACTTCTGTAAGTCCCTCTGGATAAAGGCATCTGCCAAATGCCTTTAAATTCATACATTAAATAAATTCATACATTTAAAATCTATGTCCTGTCTCCTGATTCAGTTTACAAGAGTGAATCAGAGTGAATCAGTTTATATGCTCGGCTCACTGAGTGACTCAGAGTGAATCAGTTTAAATCCTCGAAATACTGAGTGACCAAGAGTGAATCTGTTTAAAGGTCGACTCACTGAGTGACCCAGAGTGAATCAATTTACATGCTCAATTCACTGAGTGACAGAGTGAATTCTTGCTGTCATTTAACACTTTAATTAGCAACATATAAAGGATGTACTATAATTATTACATTTATAATTTTACCAGAAAGTGTGAATCAGTTGACATGCTCGACTCACTGAGTGACTCAGAGTGAATCCGTTTACATGCTCGACTCACTGTGTGACTCAGAGTGAATCAGTTTATATGCTCGGCTCACTGAGTAATTCAGAGTGAATCAGTTTACATGCTTGACTCACTGAGTGACTCAGAGTGAATCAGTTTAAATCCTCGAATTACTGAGTGACCAAGAGTGAATCTGTTTACAAGCTCGACTCACTGAGTGACTCAAAGTGAATCAATTTACATGCTCAATTCACTGAGTGACAGAGTGAATTCTTGCTGTCATTTAACACTTTAATTAAGTTCAAGTTCAAGTTCAGTTTATTTGTATAGCGCTTTTAACAATGGACATTGTCCCAAAGCAGCTTTACAGAAGTATATAAATTCAGGACATAGATTTTAAATTTATGAATTTATCCCCAATAAGCAAACCAGCAGCGATGGTGGCAAGGAAAAACTCCCTGAGACGATATGAGGAAGAAACCTTGAGAGGAACTAGACTCAAAAGGGAACCCATCCTCATCTGGGTAACACCGGATAGTGCGATTATAAATAAATAAGTCCCTTCTATAAATGTACCAGTACAACATGGTCAGATAGCAGTTGTGAGACCATGAAAATTCATTACAGTTTTTATATGAAGTCTTTTTTGTTGAACTTCACCACTGTAATCTCTCAATGATCTTTAGGCTGCACTGTGTGGGGCCTCAGCAGCATCATGTGACTTCAATTGATGAGGTCTCCAACCAGAAGTAGGGCATCAGGATGGATCGGGCAGGTCCAGAGAACAGAAGGGGTCAGGATCACTGGCATCTCAGGAGTATCATGTGAAGCTCGACAGAAGGGGAGGGAGAGAGAGCAAGAGAGCGAGAGAGAGTGAGAGAGAGAGATCATTAGGCATTACAATAATCCAGCCTAGAAGTGACAAAAGCATGGACTAATTTTTCTGCATCATGCAGTGACAATATATTTCTTATCTTAGCAATATTTCTGAGGTGAAAGAAGACTATCCTAGTAATATTACCTACATGGGCGTCAAAGGAAAGACTGGAGTCAATGATCACACCAAGGTCTTTTACTGCTGCACATGATGAAACAGAAAGGACATCCAGAGTTACTGTGGAATCAGAAAACTTATTTCTAGCTGCATGTGGTCCTAGTATAAGTACTTCTGTCTTGTCAGAATTTAGTAAGAGGAAGTTAATGAGGATCCACTGTCTAATGTCCTTTACACATTCCTCAACTTTATTAAACTGGTGTCTGTCATCTGGCTTTGCTGAAACAGACAACTGTGTGTCATCAGCATAACAGTGGAAGCTAATTCCATGTTTACGAATAATTTGACCCAGAGGTAACATATATAAAGAAAATAGCAGTGAGCCTAAAACAGAACCTTGCGGAACACCAAACTTTACCTCAGTATGCATAGAGAATTCACCATTTACATCAACGAACTGATAACGATCAGTCAAATAAGACCTGAGCCAGGAGAGGGCCGTTCCCTTAATGCCAACAACGTTTTCTAGTCTATCAAGGAGAATAGAATGATCAATTGTATCAAAAGCTGAACTAAGGTCAAACAACACAAGCATGGAGCCACAACCCTGATCAGAGGCCATCAGTAGGTCATTTACCACTTTAACCAGTGCTGTCTCTGTGCTATGATGAGGCCTAAATCCTGACTGATATATTTCATGAATGTTATTCCTATTAAGGTACGAGCATAGCTGCTGTGCTACAACCTTTTCTAAGATCTTGGAGATAAAGGGGAGATTTGATATTGGCCTACAGCTGGACAATTGACAGGGGTCGAGGTCAGGTTTTTTTAATCAGGGGTTTGATAACTGCTAATTTAAATGATTTAGGTACATAGCCAGTGCTAAGGGAAGAGTTGATTATTTTTAGAAGGGGTTTGATTATTTCTGGAGTAATCTGTTTGAAGAAACATGTAGGTAGGGGATCTAGTATACAAGTTGATGATTTTGAAGAAGAAATTAATGAAATTAGTTCGGTCTCTCTAAGGTGAGTAAAGCACTCTAATCGTTGATCTGATATTGCTATATTATTATCTACAGGGTTAGTAAGATTGTCTGGTTTTAAATTAATAGTCTGAATTTCTTGTCTAATATTTTCAATTTTGACAATAAAAAAACTCATGAAATTATCGCTGCTACATAAATTAGCAACATGTAAAGGATGTACTATAATTATTACATTTATAATTTTACCAGAAAGTGTTTTTGTGAATATAAAAGTGAGAAGCATCAGCAGTAGTAAAGTCACTACGTCTGATTCTGATTCTTATCTCTGTTTCCAGATAAAGAAACACAAATACAATATACAGAATCCCAGCTCTAATCTACATTTAAAATGATCAAACGTTTCTTGCTTTTACTGAGAAACGAACATCATCTGATGATGCTGACGCCACTTTCCTGGTCATGAAGAGGGGAAAACAGCAGAATGGGGTCATTCAGGTGATAATGCTAGCGCAGACACGACTTTAAATATTTTAATTCAAAAATGTTCAAATCTAAGTTTTACTTTCATTTGGCAAAATGGTCATAGATATGCTAATTTTTCTTTTCAGTGGTCACCTGTTCAGGAGCTTACAGCAGCTAGTTTGGAAGGACATCGCACCATGAACCCGTGTCCAGTCTATGAGAAAGAAACTAAAACTGTCTTTCTGTTCTTTAACTGTGTGTTTGATAATGTCTCTGAGCAATGGCAGATTAAGAACAAAACGAACAAGGCTCGGTTATGTTACGTCACTAGCAGGGACAGCGGGCAGACTTGGAGCAAAATAACAGACTTGACAGAGAGTGTGATTGGAAAAGAAATTAAAAATTGGGCCACATTCAGTGTCAGCCCTGGGCACGGCATTCAAATGAAAAATGACAGACTTATTATCCCTGCTTATGTTTATTATATTCCTTGCTGTGTAAAACCCTATGCTTTTGCATTCTATAGTGATGATCGTGGGGTCGCCTGGAAGTTTGGACATAGAGTAAGTGTCGAGTCTACTGAGTGTGAGATGGCAGAGATCACTAAAGGTGATGGTGAAAGTTACTTATACTGCAATGCCAGAGGATTTTGAGACAATCTGTAACTCGAAACTGGTGGAGCCCCCTAATGGCTGCCAGGGTAGTGTAGTGAGCTTTAAACATGATGGGGAGACTTGGCTCCTTTTTTCACATACAACTGACTACAAGGAAAGAAAGGATCTTGGGGTTTATTTGAATAAGACTCCTTTTTGTAAGTGTGGTTGGAGTAAACCACACATCATCAATCCCGGCATACTCAGATGTGACTCAGTGCGATGACAGTGATCGCTTTGCTTGCCTCATGGAACGTGGGACGACTCAACTTGAAGAAATAGACTTTGTGGAGTTTTCTCTCAATGACATCATGACAAATCAGTAGCTATATTTACACGCATGGTAATAACCTGAATTTTAAAAAAAATCAAATATAAACCTAAAACAGAACAGAATTCAGAATAGATGCCCAGAGAGATGAAGAATTCAGGAGATTGTTGTCACATGTAGGGAGCAACCCGTGCTGTCCAGAAATCAGTGCAGTTCTTTTAATGTTGCTGTCGGCTCGTCTCAGCCTCCCTGACCAGTTTTCTCCTGACCTTCTCATCAGTTTTAGAGGGACGTCCTGTTCTCAGTAGTGTCTCTGTCCTGCCATATTTTCTCCACTTGTTGATTATTGTCTTTACAGGGTTCCATGGTATATCCAATGCCCTGGAATGTTTTTGTAACCCTCTCCTGATTGATGTTGTTCAACAGTGAGATCCCATACCTGCTCTGTAAGCTCTTTGTGGCCCGTGGCTTTACCAGTTAGATGTTACCAGGAAGATGTCAGGAAAATCCTATAGGAACAGCTGGACTTTATTTGGGGTTAATCAGTCACTTTAATTGGCAGGTGTTTACTAATTAGTATTTAACATGAGCTTGAATGTGATTGGTTGATTCTGAACACTGCCACATTCCCAGTTTTAGAAGGGTGTGTACACTTATGCAAGCTGGGTATTTTTATTTTTCCCCTAAAATGATTCTTATTGTTTTTCACTTTAATTAATAGGTTCAAATTTCACAATAATGATAGAAAAGGTTCTGACATGATTTATCTTGGTTTAAATTTTTTACATCACAAAAATCTGCCATTTTAACAGGGGTGTGTAGACTTTTTACATCCACTGTATGTGTTCGCTTTATATATCTGTGTTCACTTTACATATCTCACTGTTCACTTTATATATCTCACTGTTCACTCTATATATCTCACTGTTCACTTCATATAGCTCACTGTTCACTTTATATATCTCACTGTTCACTCTATATATCTCACTGTTCACTCTATATATCTCACTGTTCACTTTATATATCTCACTGTTCACTCTATATATCTCACTGTTCACTTTATATATCTCACTGTTCACTTTATATATCTCACTGTTCACTCTATATATCTCACTGTTCACTTCATATAGCTCACTGTTCACTTTATATATCGCTGTGTTCACTCTATATATCTCACTGTTCACTCTATATATCTCACTGTTCACTTTATATATCTCACTGTTCACTTTATATATCGCTGTGTTCACTTGATATATCGCTGTGTTCACTTTATATATCTCACTGTTCACTTTATATATCGCTGTGTTCACTCTATATATCTCACTATTCACTTTATATATCGCTGTGTTCACTTTATATATCTCTGTGTTCACTTTATATATCTCACTGTTCACTTTATATATCGCTGTGTTCACTTTATATATCTCACTGTTCACTTTATATATCGCTGTGTTCACTTTATATATCTCACTGTTCACTTTATATATCGCTGTGTTCACTTTATATATCTCACTGTTCACTTTATATATCACTCTGTTCACTTTATATATCTCACTGTTCACTTTATATATCTCACTGTTCACTTTATATATCGCTGTGTTCACTTTATATATCTCACTGTTCACTTTATATATCGCTGTGTTCACTTTATATATCTCACTGTTCACTTTATATATCTCACTGTTCACTTTATATATCGCTGTGTTCACTTTATATATCGCTGTGTTCACTTTATATATCTCACTGTTCACTTTATATATCTCACTGTTCACTTTATATATCGCTGTGTTCACTTTATATATTTCACTGTTCACTTTATATATCTCGCTGTGTTCACTTTATATATCTCACTGTTCACTTTATATATCGCTGTGTTCACTTTATATATCTCACTGTTCACTTTATATATCTCACTGTTCACTTTATATATCGCTGTGTTCACCTTATATATCGCTGTGTTCACCTTATATATCTCACTGTTCACTTTATATATCTCACTGTTCACTTTATATATCTCACTGTTCACTTTATATATCGCTGTGTTCACTTTATATATCTCACTGTTCACTTTATATATCTCGCTGTGTTCACTTTATATATCTCACTGTTCACTCTATATATCTCACTTTTCACTTTATATATCTCACTGTTCACTTTATATATCGCTGTGTTCACTTTATATATCTCTGTGTTCACTTTATATATCGCTGTGTTCACTTTATATATCGCTGTGTTCACTTTATATATCGCTGTGTTCACTTTATATATCTCACTGTTCACTTTATATATCTCTGTGTTCACTTTATATATCTCACTGTTCACTTTATATATCTGTGTTTATTACATATTTCCTGTCTGTTGTAATTATATATACTATAGTGAATTTTTAGTCCTTGTTTTAGTTTATATTTTATGTTAATCAGAGCCATTTACTGAACTACTGATTGTGTAAAATAATTAACAATAAAAACTATATTATATAAATATAAATAAATGATCAAATAATGAACTTAAATTATGAAGCACTGACACTGAACCACTGCACTAAATGTTCTGTTAGAAAAAAAATAATAAAACACAGACAGAATTTGTTTATACACACATATATATGTATATAACTTGTATTTTGGTATAAAACGTACATTTTAAAAATCCCAACCCATTAAAAAAAAAAACATCAAACATTAAAAAAACATAAATAGACATGTGTCAGCAGTAGTGTTGATGTGCAGCTCGGTGTGTTTTTCACAGCTCACACACACACACACACACACACACACACACACACACAGGTACAGAACACTCCAACTTCACTGCACAATTAGTCAAACTCCGGCCCCTCCATCTGCACAATGCTTTCCTGTAAACACACACACACACACACACACACACACACAGCATAAATACACGTGATTTACTCCACACTGCCACCTGCTGGTAAGGGGAGTAGCTACACACTGAACTGATTATTACTCCGAGAAATAAATAAAGATCTAAAGTGTGGGGAAAATTCACCAACAGCAGAAGGAGGTAAAAGGGGTAAAAAGAAGAAGAGACAAAAATAGAAAGATAGAAATAAAGCTAAAAAATGATAGGGAGGCAAAAAAAAACCAAAAGGAAAAGAAGAAAAGTGAGAGAGAGAGAGAGAGATGGAGAAAAGTCTCCACTCCTTACCCATCCTCCCTGACTCTTCACCCAGGGAGCGAAAGTCTCCATGTAGCGCTCAGCAAATCCCTCCATGCGGTGTGTCGCCCCCGTTGCCGTGACGACCCGCCGAGTCATTTCCATAGTGACGGCTACACGCCGCAGGGTGGGGCTCTCGGCCACAGGAAGGGGCGGGTCTGCAGCTTCATAGGCACATGAGTCGAGCAGCCTGGCGAAGGACGTGTAGGACATCCGGTTCAGTGAATTACGCAGCAGAGGATTAGCCTCGATCTGTAAAATAAACATCCAACACATACTTTACTGACTTATACTAATTAATCATAAAATATTTACTATCTAATATTAATTCATCATCAAATCTTTTATTAATTAATACTAATTAATCATCTAAATTATCTACTAATTAATCACCAAGGTCTTTAATCATGGCATAAATATACAGGCAACATTCCTGCTCTTGTTCATTTTGACTGAGTGAGTGAGTGAGTGGGTGGGTGAATCAGTGAGTGGGTGAGTGGGTGGGTGAATCAGTGAGTGGGTGAATCAGTGAGTGAGTGGGTGAATCAGTGTGTGGGTGAATCAGTGAGTGGGTGAATCAGTGTGTGAGTGGGTGAATCAGTGTGTGGGTGAATCAGTGAGTGGGTGAATCAGTGAGTGAGTGGGTGAATCAGTGTGTGGGTGAATCAGTGTGTGGGTGAATCAGTGAGTGAGTGGGTGAATCAGTGTGTGGGTGAATCAGTGTGTGGGTGAATCAGTGAGTGGGTGAATCAGTGTGTGAGTGGGTGAATCAGTGTGTGAGTGGGTGAATCAGTGAGTGGGTGAATCAGTGAGTGGGTGAATCAGTGTGTGGGTGAATCAGTGAGTGTGTGGGTGAATCAGTGTGTGGGTGAATCAGTGTGTGGGTGAATCAGTGTGTGGGTGAATCAGTGAGTGAGTGGGTGAATCAGTGAGTGAGTGGGTGAATCAGTGTGTGGGTGAATCAGTGAGTGAGTGGGTGAATCAGTGTGTGGGTGAATCAGTGTGTGGGTGAATCAGTGAGTGGGTGAATCAGTGAGTGGGTGGGTGAATCAGTGTGTGGGTGAATCAGTGAGTGGGTGAATCAGTGAGTGAGTGGGTGAATCAGTGTGTGGGTGAATCAGTGAGTGGGTGAATCAGTGAGTGGGTGAATCAGTGAGTGAGTGGGTGAATCAGTATGTGGGTGAATCAGTGAGTGGGTGAATCAGTGAGTGGGTGAATCAGTGAGTGAGTGGGTGAATCAGTGTGTGGGTGAATCAGTGAGTGGGTGAATCAGTGAGTGGGTGAATCAGTGAGTGGGTGAATCAGTGTGTGGGTGAATCTATGTGTGGGTGAATCTGTGTGTGGGTGAATCAGTGAGTGGGTGAATCAGTGAGTGGGTGAATCAGTGAGTGAATCAGTGAGTGAGTGGGTGAATCAGTGAGTGAATCAGTGAGTGAGTGTGTGAATCAGTGAGTGTGTGAGTGAATCAGTGAGTGTGTGAGTGAATCAGTGAGTTTGTGAGTGAATCAGTGAGTGAGTGAGTGAATCAGTGAGTGAATCAGTGAGTGTGTGGGTGAATCAGTGAGTGGGTGAATCAGTGAGTGAATCAGTGAGTGAGTGGGTGAATCAGTGAGTGAATCAGTGAGTGAGTGGGTGAATCAGTGAGTGAATCAGTGAGTGAGTGTGTGAATCAGTGAGTGTGTGAGTGAATCAGTGAGTGTGTGAGTGAATCAGTGAGTGTGTGAGTGAATCAGTGAGTGTGTGAGTGAATCAGTGAGTGAATCAGTGAGTGAGTGGGTGAATCAGTGAGTGAGTGAGTGAACAGGTAAACGGTAACTCTGTCCTGCTCACCTTCTCGTTAATGGCGTCTCCCTCTGCCATCAGTAACTGGACGAGCTGCTGTACGATGGCTTCTTTATTGTCTTCTGTGTACAAACAATCAGCGTCAAACCGGAGTAAAATATGAGGAAATGAAGCTGATGTGGAAATGCAGCAGGACTCGTCTAACTGGACTGATACAGAATGATGAGAATGAAGAGAATGAAGAGAACGTGTGCCTTCATTACCTTTGGGCTGGATGGGTTCGGGTTTGATCGGTGATTTCTTCCTCACGGATTGCTGAGCGATTCGGTCCAACTTCTTGGCCACACCATCGTAGAACTCAGGAGGGTGTGCTGGAGAGAGAGAGAGAGAGAGAGAGAGAGAGAGAGAGAGAGAGAGAGAGAGAGAGAGTGCAGATATTTACACACGCATATCAGACACAAACACTTCATATACCGCATTAAACATTTAATAAAAGTTTTTTCATCCATAATAAATAACCTGTAAAAACATTAAAGGAGAGAGAAGTCTTATATATATAGTCTTATAGTCTATATATATATATATATATATATATATATATATATATATATATATATATATATATATATATATATATATATATATATATATATACACACACACACATATATATACCTCCACTAATATCGGCCCCCTCGGTAAATATGAGCAAAGAAGGCTGTGAAAAATTTGTCTTTATTGTTTAACCTTTTGATCTTTTGTTCAAATAAATTCACAAAAAATACTCTGCTCTCATGGATATCAAACAATTGCAAACACAACACAGGTTTATTTTTTTTTTTTTAAAATGTTAAATATAGATGTGCAACAATTATTGGCCCCCTTTTAGTCAATACTTTGTGCTGCCTCCCTTTGCCAAGATAACAGCTCTGAGTCTTCTCCTATAATGCCTGATGAGGTTGGAGAATACATGGCAAGGGATCTGAGACCATTCCTCCATACAGAATCTCTACAGATCCTTCAGATTTCCAGGCCCACGCTGGTGGACTCTCCTCTTCAGTTCACCCCACAGGTTTTCTATGGGTTTCAGGTCAGGGGACTGGGATGGTCAGGGCAGGACCTTGATTTTGTGATCAGTAAACCATTTTTGTGTTGATTTTGATGTATGCTTTGGATCATTGTCCTGCTGGAAGATCCGACCACGGCCCATTTGAAGCTTTCTGGCAGAGGCAGTCAGGTTTTCATTTAATATCTGTTGATATTTGATAAGAGTCCATGATGCCATGTATCCTAACAAAATGTCCAGGTCCTCTGGCAGAAAAACAGCCCCAGAACATTAAAGAGCCACCACCATATTTAACCGTGGGCATGAGGTACTTTTCCATATGGCTACCTCTCTGTGTGCACCAAAACCACCTCTGGTGTTTATTGCCAAAAAGCTCTATTTTGGTTTCATCTGACCATAGAACCCGATCCCATTTGAAGGGAATTTGGCCGGTGTGTTACCTCATATTTATACCCCTGTGAAACAGGAAGTCATGGTTGAACAATTTCCTGTTCCTAGTCACCCAGGTGTACTAAAAAATATATAAAATATCAATGGGAATACAGGTGCATCTCAATAAATTAGAATGTCGTGGAAAAGTTCATTTATTTCAGTAATTCAACTTAAATTGTGAAACTCGTGTATTAAATAAATTCAATGCACACAGACTGAAGTAGTTTAAGTCTTTGGTTCTTTTAATTGTGATGATTTTGGCTCACATTTAACAAAAACCCACCAATTCACTATCTCAACAAATTAGAATACTTCATAAGACCAATAAAAAAAACATTTTTAGTGAATTGTTGGCCTTCTGGAAAGTATGTTCATTTACTGTACATGTACTCAATACTTGGTAGGGGCTCCTTTTGCTTTAATTACTGCCTCAATTCGGCGTGGCATGGAGGTGATCAGTTTGTGGCACTGCTGAGGTGGTATGGAAGCCCAGGTTTCTTTGACAGTGGCCTTCAGCTCATCTGCATTTTTTGGACTCTTGTTTCTCATTTTCCTCTTGACAATACCCCATAGATTCTCTATGGGGTTCAGGTGTGGTGAGTTTGCTGGCCAGTCAAGCACACCAACACCATGGTCATTTAACCAACTTTTGGTGCTTTTGGCAGTGTGGGCAGGTGCCAAATCCTGCTGGAAAATGAAATCAGCATCTTCAAAATGCTGGTCAGCAGAAGGAAGCAGGAAGTGCTCCAAAATTTCTTGGTAAACGGGTGCAGTGACTTTGGTTTTCAAAAAACACAATGGACCAACACCAGCAGATGACATTGCACCCCAAATCATCACAGACTGTGGAAACTGAACACTGGACTTCAAGCAACTTGGGCTATGAGCTTCTCCACCCTTCCTCCAGACTCTAGGACCTTGGTTTCCAAATGAAATACAAAACTTGCTCTCATCTGAAAAGAGGATATTGGACCACTGGTCAACAGTCCAGTTCTTCTTCTCCTTAGCCCAGGTAAGACGCCTCTGACGTTGTCTGTGGTTCAGGAGTGGCTTAACAAGAGGAATACGACAACTGTAGCCAAATTCCTTGACACGTCTGTGTGTGGTGGCTCTTGATGCCTTGACCCCAGCCTCAGTCCATTCCTTGTGAAGTTCACTCAAATTCTTGAATCGATTTTGCTTGACAATCCTCATAAGGCTGCGGTTCTCTCGGTTGGTTTTGCATCTTTTTCTTCCACAATTTTTCCTTCCACTCAACTTTCTGTTAACATGCTTGGATACAGCACTCTGTGAACAGCCAGCTTCTTTGGCAGTGAATGTTTGTGGCTTACCTAGTGAACCAAACTGAGAGACCATTTTGAAGGCTCAGGAAACCTTTGCAGATGTTTTGAGTTGATTAGCTGATTGGCATGTCACCATATTCTAATTTGTTGAGATAGTGAATTGGTGGGTTTTTGTTAAATGTGAGCCAAAATCATCACAATTAAAAGAACCAAAGACTTAAACTACTTCAGTCTGTGGCATTGAATTTATTTAATACACAAGTTTCACAATTTGAATTGAATTACTGAAATAAATGAACTTTTCCACGACATTCTAATTTATTGAGATGCACCTGTATACTTCAAATATATTTTTCTCATATGAATTCATAGGGGTTCATTTGTGATTTTTTTTTTTTTTTCAAAAATTAAACAATAACGACAATTTTTCACAGCCTTCTTTGCTCATATTTACCAAGGGGGCCAATATTAGTGGAGGGCACTGTACACACACACACACACACACACACACACACACACACAGTATATACACAATAAACAATGCAAATTAAGAACATTAAGGTTTTAATTTGATTCACCCTCATAGTAACAAGTTGACAAATAAAAAAAATACCCAGATGTAATACGGATTATTTAACATTAAATGTTCACTCACTGGGTGACAGCGGGGGTTTTACTGACTCCGCCTCCACTTTCACAGTAAGTGACGTCGGCCGCTGCGGACGCACGTCATCTTTCTTTGTGCTTTTTTTCTTAAAAAGCTCCACCAGGTTCAGTTTGTTCTTCTTTTTCTTTTTTTCGCCCGTTTTCCGCTCGCCCTCCTCCTCTGACGCAGAGGATTTTTCACCCTTTCGGAAAACAGACAGAGATATCAGATAAATAAACTCTTCCTTGTGAAATTCAAGCGATTAATCAACGAGTCAATGGGTCAAAGAATCAATGAGTCAGTGAATCAGTGAGTCAATGAATCAATCCCTGTTCACCTCTGCATAACCCTGTGAAGCTCCATGTCTCCTCGGTGGAGTAGGCGGTTCCAACACAGAGCCGTTCTGTGATTGGTCAGCGCCGGCGTCCTTGGGGGCATGTCGTGCAGGGGAGGGGCGTGGCCTCAGACGCTTCTTTATCAGGTTTTTGATGCCGTGTTTCTTCTCCTCCGCAGCGCTGATCTTCTCATCCAGAGAATCCCATCCGCTTTCATCTTTCCTCTGCTTCTCTTTCATGAGCACACTGTGTGTGTGTGTGTGTGTGTGTGAGAGAGAGAGAGAGAGAGAGAGAGAGAGAGCAGTTTAATAGTGTGAAAAAATGACAATACAAGGGCATTGAGGTGGCTGACTCACAGTGTGTGTGTGTGTGTGTGTGTGTGTGTGTGTGTGTGTGTGTGTGTGTGTGTGTGTGTGTACCTGAACTTGTTGGGGTCGTGATATTCGCCCCCGATCCTCCCCGGCCGATTTGCGGGAGCGATGGAGAGAGCATGGCGGAGAAAACTCTTCAACACCAAACGCGTCTCTTCTTTCACCTCGATGAAGGATGGACTGGGAGAGGGAGGAGGAGCAGCTACCTCCACTGACATCCCTGATGAACAGACAAAGGGGGAGAGAGACAAACAGACAGAGAGAGAGAGAGAGAGAGAGGGAGAGAGAGGGAGAGAGAGAGAGAGATGTTGAGAGAAACAAAAAGAGAGAGACAGACAAAGAGAGTAAAAGTGAGAGAGATAAAGAGAGAAAGAGACAGACAGAGATAGAGAGACAGGGAAAGAGATCAAGAGACAGATGGAGAGAGAGTGAGAGTGAGATAGATGGAGAGAGAGTGAGAGTGAGAGTGAGATAGATGGAGAGAGAGTGAGAGTGAGACGATTGAGAGAGAGTGAGAGTGAGACAGATGGAGAGAGAGTGAGAGTGAGAGTGAGACAGATGGAGAGAGAGTGAGAGTGAGACAGATGGAGAGAGAGTGAAAGTGAGAGTGAGACAGATGGAGAGAGAGTGAGAGTGAGAGTGAGACAGATGGAGAGAGAGTGAGAGTGAGACAGATGGAGAGAGAGTGAAAGTGAGAGTGAGACAGATGGAGAGAGAGTGAAAGTGAGAGTGAGACAGATGGAGGGGAAAAAGGAGAAGGACATTAAATATTAAATAAACTGACTGTGATCAGAACTTATGGGAAAAGACAGAATCGCTCTTTTGATCAGTGACATCACTTCCTCTTTATCACCTCTGTGTGTGTGTGTGTGTGTGTGTGTGTGTGTGTGTGTGTGTGTGTCCTGATGATCTATCACTACTCTGACCGAGACCAGAGAACAAACTCCAGCTGAATACAGCACAGTCCAAATACTCTGACAATACAAGACATTTTTATTTATTTATTTATTTATTTATTTATTTAAATGTAAAACTGAAAAAAGTTTTAGAATAAAAACAGAAACGAAAGAAAGGAAGCCTTCGGTATGGGAAATGTTCAGTGTTGAGGTTTCCGCGCCGTTTCTAGGTCAGTGTTTAAACTCCAGTACGTGTGAGATACGGATCATGTTTCAAATCGTCTGTACTGAAGATCGGAATTTTCCCGGGCGAGTTCAGACGAAATCCGATCAAACACGGACCGTCAGGAACGACGCGAACCCGTGGAGCAACTCGGACACTGAGGGTTCAAACTCCTCTCTCACCGATAATCCGATCTCTCACTCGCTTGGATCAACGTCACGTCTTTAACTTTAAACTCGGGTCAACTTTTTAAATCCTCGGTACTCACAGATTTGCAGTAATAAAAAGAAAGAAAGAAGGAAAGAAAGAAAGAAAGAAGGAAAGCTAAAATACACCAAAACATGTTGCAGCTTGTTTTTGTCCACGTGATTTACAGAACAGATGAGTAGATAACGAGTACAGAATGTAATCACGTGCACGTATATATATATACACACATTTACTTTCGTTTTCTTCAGCTCGACTTTTACACGCAATTAATATATTTTTAACCGAAACAAAACACACCTCCAGCTATCGCTTTGTAAGTTTAAAAACATCCACATATTAGGGCCGGGCGATACATCGCTATAATATCCATATCGTGATAAATGATCACATGATACACTTTTCCGAGGTATCGCTGGTACGGTGATGTATTTTAATAACTGAAGATTAAAAGGTACTGAATGGATGCTGATAAAAAATGTGTAATGTGTTTTTTTTACTCTTGATCTTTGTAGGCGTTGAAGAAAAGCGTCGTCAAACTCGGTTTAACGTTATTTGTGTGTGTGTGTGTGTGTGTGTGTGTGTGTGTGTGTGATAGTTCGTTAGCTAAATTATAATCGTGATACGCGTATCGTGTATCGTAGAAATGTCCTCAAGTGATATCGTGATATGATGTTTTTGTCGTATCGCCCGGCCCCGCTACGTAGCACAAGGTGTGAGGATTTGGGTGATGTGACAAAAATATCATATCATATCATATCATATCACATCATATGACAATACTTGGAGACATTTCTATGACACGCATCACAATATACAATTCAGCGTACAGTGAAACAGTCACGGTGCATCAGAACTGAAAATGAAGAAGTGTTACGCTGAGTCTGACGACTCTCTGCCGAGATTCAGTTCCATATCTCACTAACATATGACATCATTGATCAGTGCACCGTTATTATAACTTATTATAATATTATCATCACTTCGCCCAGCATCGATAAACAAATCTAAACCCTACGCGTCGTGTCCCACAGACCAGGTCACGGTGTTAATCTCACTGACGGAGCTGAACACAGTGCAGTGATGTTTAAAACCAGCTCCACACTTTAACCCTTTTACCTCCTTCACACTTTTCTACACAGCAGCAGCCGGTTTCATTCCTGACCTCTTTATTCTCAGGAATCCGGATTTATTGCCCTCGACCCTCTCTCACACCTCTCTCTCACACCTCTCTCTCACACCTCTCTCTCACCTCTCTCTCACACCTCTCTCTCACCTCTCGACACCTCTCTCTCACCTCTCTCTCACACCTCTCTCTCTCACCTCTCTCTCACACCTCTCTCTCACCTCTCTCTCACACCTCTCTCTCACACCTCTCTCTCACACCTCTCTCTCACCTCTCTCTCACACCTCTCTCTCTCACCTCTCTCTCACCTCTCTCTCACACCTCTCTCTCACACCTCTCTCTCCCACACCTCTCTCTCACCTCTCCCACCTCTCTCTCACCTCTCTCTCACACCTCTCTCTCACACCTCTCTCACACCTCTCTCTCCCACACCTCTCTCTCACCTCTCACACCTCTCCCACACCTCTCTCACCTCTCACTCACACCTCTCTCTCACCTCTCACTCTCCCACACCTCTCTCACACCTCTCTCTCACACCTCTCTCTCACACCTCTCTCACACCTCTCACTCTCCTCTCTCACACCTCTCTCTCACCTCTCTCTCACCTCTCTCTCACACCTCTCACACCTCTCCCACCTCTCTCACCTCTCTCTCACACCTCTCTCACCTCTCTCTCCCACACCTCTCTCACACCTCTCTCACCTCTCTCTCACCTCTCTCACCTCTCTCTCACACCTCTCTCTCACCTCTCTCTCTCCCACACCTCTCTCACACCTCTCTCACCTCTCTCACACCTCTCTCACCTCTCTCTCTCTCACACCTCTCTCTCACCTCTCTCTCACACCTCTCTCTCACCTCTCTCTCACCTCTCTCTCACACCTCTCTCACCTCTCTCTCTCCCACACCTCTCTCACCTCTCTCTCACACCTCTCTCACCTCTCTCTCACACCTCTCTCTCTCACCTCTCTCACCTCTCTCTCACCTCTCTCTCCCACACCTCTCTCACACCTCTCTCTCACCTCTCTCTCTCACCTCTCTCACCTCTCTCTCACACCTCTCTCTCACACCCTCTCTCACCTCTCTCTCACCTCTCTCTCACCTCTCTCTCACACCTCTCTCTCACCTCTCTCTCTCACCTCTCTCTCACACCTCTCTCTCACCTCTCTCTCACACCTCTCTCACCTCTCTCCCACACCTCTCTCTCTCACCTCTCTCTCTCACCTCTCACTCTCCCACACCTCTCTCTCACACCTCTCTCACTCACCTCTCTCTCACCTCTCACTCTCCCACACCTCTCTCACACCTCTCTCTCACCTCTCACTCTCCCCTCTCTCTCACACCTCTCTCACACCTCTCTCTCACCTCTCACTCTCCCACCTCTCTCTCACCTCTCTCACACCTCTCTCTCACCTCTCACTCCCCTCTCTCACACCTCTCTCCCCACACCTCTCTCTCTCTCACCTCTCTCTCACCTCTCTCACCTCTCTCTCTCTCTCTCTCACACCTCTCTCACACCTCTCTCACGTCTCCCTCACACCTCTCTCTCACCTCTCTCACGTCTCCCACACCTCTCTCTCACCTCTCACTCTCCTCACACCTCTCTCTCACACCTCTCTCTCTCACCTCTCACTCTCCCACACCTCTCTCTCACACCTCTGTCTCACACCTCTCTCTCACCTCTCACTCTCCCACACCTCTCTCACACCTCTCTCACCACTCTCACACCTCTCTCACCACTCTCACACCTCTCTCTCACCACTCTCCCACACCTCTCTCTCACCTCTCTCTCACACCTCTCTCTCTCACCTCTCTCACTCTCACCTCTCATTCTCTCACACCTCTCTCTCACCTCTCACTCTCCCCACACCTCTCTCACACCTCTCTCTCATACCTCTCTCACACCTCTCTCTCATACCTCTCTCACACCTCTCTCTCACCACTCTCACCACTCTCACACCTCTCTCTCACCTCTCACTCTCCCACACCTCTCTCTCACCACTCTCTCTCACCTCTCACTCTCCCACACCTCTCACACCTCTCTCACCTCTCACTCTCCCACACCACTCTCTCACCTCTCACTCTCTCACACCTCTCTCTCAACACTCTCACCACTCTCACACCTCTCTCTCTCCACTCTCACACCTCTCTCTCACCACTCTCTCACCTCTCACTCTCTCACCTCTCTCACCACTCTCTCACCTCTCTCACACCTCTCTCACCTCTCTCTCACCACTCTCACACACCTCTCTCTCACACCTCTCTCTCACCTCTCTCACACCTTACACCTCTCTCTCACCTCTCTCACACCTCTCACTCTCACCTCTCATTCTCTCACACCTCTCACCTCTCTCTCACACCTCTCTCTCACCACTCTCACACCTCTCTCTCACCACTCTCACACCTCTCTCACACACCTCTCTCACCTCTCTCTCACACCTCACACTTCTCACACACCTCTCTCACCTCTCTCTCACACCTCACACTTCTCTCACACCTCTCACTTCTCTCACACCTCTCTCACACACCTCTCTCACCTCTCTCTCACCTCTCTCACACCTCTCTCACACACTCTTCTCACCTCTCTCACACCTCTCTCACTCTCTCACACCTCTCTCACACACCTCTCTCACCTCTCTCTCACACCTCACACTCTCTCTCTCACACTCTCTCTCTCTCACACCTCTCTCTCACACACCTCTCTCTCACTCTCTCACACCTCTCTCACACACCTCTCTCACACACCTCTCTCATACCTCACACTTCTCTCACACCTCTCTTACCTCTCACCTCTCACACCTTACAGACGACTCCAGGCTAAACTTACGCAGGCTGTTGGTCGGCGGCATTCCTCCGGTCTCTCTCTCACCTCTGCACCATGTGAGATGTTCTCTCTCGTTCCACACTCGAGGAGTGTTCCTGTTCCTGTTCC
>CM042554.1:20608194-20610694 GCA_023630585.1 Cranoglanis bouderius
ATTAACGCCCTCTCCGCATTAACGCCCTCTCTCCACGTTAACACCGCCTCTCCGCGTTAACGCCCTCTCTCCGCGTTAACGCCCTCTCTCCGCGTTAACGCCCTCTCTCCGCATTAACACCGCCTCTCCGCGTTAACGCCCTCTCTCCGCGTTAACGCCCTCTCTCCACGTTAACACCGCCTCTCCACATTAACGCCCTCTCTCCGCATTAACGCCCTCTCTCCCCATTAACGCCGCCTCTCCGCATTAACGCCCTCTCTCCGCGTTCACGCCCTCTCTCCGCGTTACCGCCCTCTCTCCACGTTAACGCCGCCTCTCCGCATTAACGCCCTCTCTCCGCATTAACGCCCTCTCTCCGCGTTAACGCCGCCTCTCCGCGTTAACGCCCTCTCTCCGCGTTAACGCCCTCTCTCCGCGTTAACGTCCTCTCTCCGCGTTAACGCCCTCTCTCCGCGTTAACGCCGCCTCTCCGCGTTAACGTCCTCTCTCCGCATTAACGCCCTCTCTCCGCGTTAACGCCCTCTCTCCGCATTAACGTCCTCTCTCCGCGTTAACGCCCTCTCTCCGCGTTAACGCCCTCTCTCCGCGTTAACGTCCTCTCTCCGCGTTAACGTCCTCTCTCCGCGTTAACGTCCTCTCTCCGCGTTAACGCCCTCTCTCCGCGTTAACGTCCTCTCTCCGCGTTAACGCCCTCTCTCCGCATTAACGTCCTCTCTCCGCGTTAACGTCCTCTCTCCGCGTTAACGCCCTCTCTCCGCATTAACGTCCTCTCTCCGCATTAACACCCTCTCTCCGCGTTAACGCCCTCTCTCCGCGTTAACGTCCTCTCTCCGCATTAACGCCCTCTCTCCACGTTAACGCCCTCTCTCCGCATTAACGCCCTCTCTCCGCATTAACGTCCTCTCTCCGCATTAACGCCCTCTCTCCGCATTAACGCCCTCTCTCCACATTAACGCCCTCTCTCCGCGTTAACGCCCTCTCTCCACATTAACGCCCTCTCTCCGCATTAACACAGCGAGGCCTTAACACACCAAAAGCTGCCAAATTACACCTAAAAAAAACAAGCACAAACTGTTATGCAAGTGACACCCTTGAAATAAATAAATAAACAAATAAATAAGTGTGTAATAAATGTGCTGTGTGGCTTTTGATGTTTGGGATTTGGATGTTCACATGAGGTCAGGTTCTGGAGCTCTGCTTGACGCTGCCAGCTCGTGTCCATGTGTGATTGTCAGTGACAGTTTGAGGGAGATTATAACGTTGAGGTTCACGCTTCACTCACACTCCGACATGATATTTAATGAACACAGATCTTCACTGTGGCTTTCTTCTGAGTTTGTGTTGACTGTCTGATGAACTTGTGCCTTAATTCGGGTAAAAAGCTGCTTCATTTTCCCTGAAATGAAATGTTCTTCACTAAATATTTATCGAGTATCGGTGGTGAAGTTCACAGCGATAAATTCTCACAGTGATCCTCTTTCCTTGTTCCTGTGGTGCAGAGAAGGTGTGGGTTTCCCTCTGGGTGGTCTGGTTTTGGTCGTTGTTCTGTGTCTCACTGCAGTCTGGTCCAGTACTGACCCAAACCCAGGTCCTGATCTCCTACCTGAACCCCGCCCGGCCCTGAGAGCGACACGCCGGTAAGAAAACCTGCACACATCAACGATGAAGATTCGTTTCACATCTGGACCGGATGCATACAAATGATTTTACCATAATGGAAAGATGTGGAATGTGGCAGGAAAAGAAAACTCACCTGTGTTTGTGGTGGCTGTAGAAGGAGGCAGGTGGGGGGCGGAGTAAGAGGCGGGGTCAAATTTACGAGGTAGATGAGGTGGAGCAGAAGGGGGCGGAGACAACATGGTGGAGTAAGAGGAGGTCGACTGAGAGGAGAGAGAATATGAAAAACTATTCAAAGAGCAACAGACTTTACACTACTGTACTTTCACAGTTCGCTTGTGTCTGGTCTCTTGTGGGCGTGGCCTGTCCAGTCCTGTTTTATTTTTTTCTCCAGTGAGAAATGGTAGGAGCTATAAATCACTTCTGAAGCTAATTCACAAATTAAATAACACACTAATCAGTGTGTAAATATGCAGTTATATGATTTTCCCACAAATCGCGGTTTATTAAAGGAGCAATTCATCAAAAAATAAAATGTCTCTATAAATGGGGTGAAGGGAAAACTGTGGACATTTCATTTTTACACTGAAATTACATTAAAAAGATGTTTTACTAGTACAGACGGTGCGTGGAGAGGGATATTTAGCTTGTTTAAGCAAGTTCACAGATAGGGGAGAGCGGGGTCATTTGTAACCGTGTGTGTGTGTGTGTGTGTGTGTGTGTGTGTGTGTGTGTGTGTGTGTGTGTGTGTGTGTGTAAATCTTATGATTAAAACATTTCATAATTTCATTTTTCCAACACGTGATAGTCACATTTGTGTGTTAAATATTCAAAATATATATATTCGTATTGATAACTGGGTTACAGCCGAACAACACCCCTC
>CM042554.1:20613194-20618194 GCA_023630585.1 Cranoglanis bouderius
TGGTTGCGTAGCTTCTCCTCCCTCCTCCACTTAGCTCTCCGATTGGAGAACCACACCTGTCAATCATCCATTAGAGCATGGGTCAGTGGGTGGATCCAGTCTGATTCCACTGATGCATTATTTATTGACTCGTAGAACCAAAGAACAGGAAATTTTTAAAAAAGAGCTTCATATACACGTTATTAGTAGCTTATTAAAGGCTCATGTGAGGTTCATAAGAGATCAGAGACGGGTTCGAACCTGGATACGAGCTTCAGGAAGGTCGATTTTGGAGGCCAGTCTCTCTCGGGCGAAGACGTCGGGGTAATGAGTCCTCTCAAACTCTGAGAGAAAGAAACAGGAAGTAGAAATTTAACACGAAGAGGAGTGGAGAGGACTCCATGTTCTGTCCGTGGGTTCTAAATGAAGGAGTGAGAACCTTTCTCCAGAGCGTCGACCTGCTCCTGGCTGAAACTTGTGCGGTTCCTCTGCAGTTTCCTCTTCAGCTGGAGGTGAAGCTGAGCCTTGTCCATGTCGTCCCTTTCTCCCTGCTTCCCCCCGTCTCCTCCTCGTCCTCCTCGTCCCCCCATCCTCCAGTTCACGTCCTCCACACAGCCGTCTGATACAGAGAGACAGAAACAGGGTCTTCTAGGCTCTATAGAAGCTTTAAAAGATGCTGTATTCATCCTGACTGAAGAACATAGCGGTGATAAAGGTAAATAATTTAACAAACATTAGCTCACACAGAACCTTAAAATATGACCAAAGTTTTTTATATTCAGTGTGAAAGGGAACCAACATAAATGTAACAAAAATAAAAATAACAAAGGAACCCAAACACTAATGCACCAGAACCACCGCCTGTACATTTCACAAAACAGCAGAGTACACTCTTTAACAATTTCAAACCTTTACGGTTTCCTCGTTTGTAGCTCTGACGGAACCCGTAAAGTTTGGATGTAAAACTCTAAAACAAGGTGTTTCCCTATTAAACAGATTTCCAAGTAGAACCATTTTCAAAAGCTAAGAGCCCTTAATTATCCAGTGAACTAAGAGTGTGTGTGTATTAACCGGGTAAGTGTGCGGTACAAACTCCAAATTATTGCTCATTATTTTTCTTCTAAATATCAAGAACCTGTCAGGAGTTTAACATGTAGAACTTGGTACTCGGTACTTGGTACAGTTTTAGAAAAGGGTTCTTTATTTGTTCTTTAAGGATTCATTGGATAATTAAGAGTTCTCCACCTCCTACTTGGAACCATTTCTGATAAAAAGACACTCTGTTGCAGGGTTCTACATACAACCTTTAAAGAGTTCCCCAGATGGGCAACCGAAGAACTGTTAAAGGTTCTAAATGTTCCAAGAATATATATATCTGTATGAAAAAAATCTAAATACTGTACAGATCAATACAAACGTTAACGTAAATGAAAATGACTTAAAATCTCTCTCTCTCTCTCTCTGTCTCTCATGCTATCTGAGTCTGTCAGTGCATGTCTCTCTCTCTCTGTCTCTCTCCCTGTCCATCTCTTTCTCTGTGTGTCTGTGAGTGCATATCTCTCTCTCCTTCTCTCTCTCTCTCTCTCTCTCTCTGTCTGTCTGTCTGTCTTTCTGTCTCTCCGTACCTGTCCCATGCTGTGTGATGGTGTTGTTCTGATGGTACCAGGTATCGGGGCTCATCCAGTCAGAGGTGTGTTGGAGATTCAGCATGTTGCGTCTGTCATACACGACACTCCACCTTTTTGTGGACATCCACCACCTCCTGTCTCGCCTTCTGTCTCTGCTTAAAATGGCAGAGACACATAACAGGGACAGGGGAGACAAAGAAAGAGAGGAAAAAGAACTATTAACATTAAGGAGTGTGTAGGATTAAATAATCACCATCAACAACACCAACGTCGCCAACACCATCACTAACACCACCACCAACATCACCAACATCAACACCACCACCAACATCACCATCAACACCACCACCAACATCACCACCATCACCAACATCAACACCACCACCAACATCACCATCAACACCACCACCAACATCACCACCATCAACATCACCATCAACACCATCAACACCACCACCATCACAACCACCACCACCATCACCATCAACACCACCATCAACATCACCATCAACACCACCACCAACATCACCACCATCACCAACATCAACACCACCACCAACATCACCATCAACACCACCACCAACACCACCACCAACATCACCACCATCACCAACATCAACATCACCATCAACACCACCACCATCACCACCATCACCACCACCACCATCAACACCACCACCATCACAACCACCACCACATCACCATCAACACCATCACCAACATCACCACCACCACCAACATCACCAACATCACCAACATCAACACCACCACCAACATCACCATCAACACCACCACCAACATCACTACCACCACCAACATCACCAACATCAACACCACCACCAACATCAGCAACACCAATGTCACCATCACCATCACTATCAACACCATCACCAACATCAACACCACCACCAACATCAACACCATCACCAATGTCACCATCACCAACATCAACACCATCACCAACACCAACACCAACATCACCACCACCACCAACATCACCAACATCAACACCACCACCAACATCAACACCATCACCAATGTCACCATCACCAACATCAACACCATCACCAACACCAACACCAACGTCACCACCACCAACATCACCACCACCACCAACACCAACACCAACATCACCATCACCAACATCACCAACATCAACACCATCACCAACACCACCAACATCAACACCATCACCAACACCACCACCAACATCACCACCACCACGAACATCACCACCACCACCACCAACATCACCAACATCAACACCATCACCAACATCACCATCACCAATGTCACCATCACTAACACCATCATCATCACCATCACCATCACCAACACCATTTCCAACACCACAAACACCATCAGTGAACAACAGCAATGTTTTATTTTTATTTTTAACAGAATGACTTCTCACTTTAACATGAGATGAGTTATGATGGAAATTTTTTGTTGAGTTTTTACTGAACTGATTCCCAAAACAAGTTCATCTGTTATTTTGTAAATTTGTAAAAAAAAAAAAAAAATTAAAAAAAATAAATAAAGACTCACCTGGTGGATGAACAAATGCTGGACCTGAGAAAGCCACTGTGCACTCGTTCCTCTGTCTCTCTATCACTGTGCACTCGTTCCTCTGTCTCTCTATCACTGTGCACTCGTTCCTCTGTCTCTCTATCACTGTGCACTCGTTCCTCTGTCTCTCTATCACTGTGCACTCGTTCCTCTGTCTCTCTATCACTGTGCTCTCATTCCTCCTGGCCCCCTCGCTCTACTTTGTTGATGTTGGACTAAGAGATGGAGAGAGAGTTAGATGGAGTGAAAGAAATGAAAAAAAAGAGAAGGCGTGGTAGGGAAACTTATCTGCAGGCACTCAGAGAGAGAGAGAGAGAGAGAGAGAGAGAGAGAGAGAGAGGGAGAGAGGGAGGGAGGGAGGGAGAGAGATTGGGATGACACACAGAGTCAGTGTCAGTGTCAGATCTGCACTTAATGCCAGTAAAAGGGGGAGCGATGTATTTGATGAGAGAAAAATAAAGTGGCTGAAAGAGACGGCGCCGAGGCCAAAGATCACCTACAGCTATTTACTAACGCGGCCCGCTGAAGAGACGAGTGTGTGTCACAGCTGGATATCAGCAACGGCTCACAATTACACAGCTGGTCATCACACGACCTCCAACACACACATACACACTCCACCTTTACCGAGAGAGAGAGAGAGAGAGAGAGAGAGAGAGAGAGAGAGAGAGAGAGAGAGAGAGAGCGCAAAACCTCTCAACCATAACCTCCCTCCCTGTGTCTCTCCTTTACTGCTCTCTGTCACAGTCGTGACGCTTCATTTACATATTTTATTGGATTAACTCAGAAAACCAAAGAACTCATCATACAGATAAATACCAGAGTACAAACCTGGTAGAGAGAGAGAGAGAGAGAGAGAGAGAGAGAGAGAGAGAGAGGGAGACACACACACACACACACACACACACACACACACACACACACACACACAGTCTTCTTTTCCTTTCGGCTGTTCCCTTCAGGGGTCGCCACAGCGAATCATCTGCCTCCATCTAGCCCTATCCCCTGCATCCTCTTCTCTCAGACCGACTACCTTCATGTCCTCCTTCACTACATCCATAAACCTCCTCTTTGGTCTTCCTCTCGGCCTCCTGCCTGGCAGCTCTAACCTCAGCATCCTTTTACCGATATATTCACTCTCCCTCCACACACACACACACACACACACACACACACACACACACACACACACACACACACACACACAGAGTGAAAGATAATAAAGACAGAACTGAAGTTTCAGGAATGTAATTAGTGCCAAAACCATGTGAACTGTTTGTGTTTGTACTTCTGGAGAGGTTTTTACAGACACTTGTTTTATTTCCTCAGTAAATCCAACACAGTCTCACACATACAGATTCATGACAGTTGATACGACTCAGTTTAAATGTTATGAAGGTTAATGTCAGGATTTGGGGGCGGAGTTAGAGCTTTATGTGGACGGTAAGCTGATGGGACTAATTCCAAATCGCTCTGTGGGAAATTATTTAAATGCTCAGTATGATGAATCACAGACAGACAACCCCTAGTCCCCACTCTAACCCGCCCTGACCCCCACTCTAACCCGCCCTGACCCCCACTCTAACCCGCCCTGACCCCCACTCTAACCTGCCCTGACCCCCACTCTAACCCGCCCTGACCCCCCACCTTAACCCACCCTGACCCCCCACGACCCCCACTCTAACCCGCCCTGACCCCCACCTTAACCCACCCTGACCCCCACCCTAACCCGCCCTGACCCCCACTCTAACCCGCCCTGACCCCCACCTTAACCCGCCCTGACCCCCCACCTTAACCCGCCCTGACCACCACCCTAACCCGCCC
>CM042554.1:20620694-20633194 GCA_023630585.1 Cranoglanis bouderius
TAAACAGTGGTGTGTCCTCCCTCCATCTCTCTCTCTGCTCTCCTCTCTCCGGCCCTGTCACCTTCAATCGCTCCAAACAAGCAGACACACGGCCTGAGGGCAAGAACAAGACAGTGCTAGAGAAAGAGAGAGAGGGATGTAGAGAGAAAGAATGAGATGATGGAGCTAAAGAAGAAAAACAGGTGATAGCTTTTAAAGTTTTCTCTTTTTACATAAACTACACTCTTAAAGGGTCTTTGAGTGGTTAAAAGCTTCCAGTTTCCTGAAGGGAGGTCTACTGTTTTTCTGAACGGGGAACCTCCTGTTGTATGGTTCCCCATAGACCCTTTAAGGGATAAAGGGTGCTTAATTGAAAGCTTTCTCTAAGTGTAATGTTTAAATGGTGTTTTTCCATTTAAAAAACACCAAAAAGAGGATAAAAGTGCTTCCTGTCTGGTCCAAACTTGAGGGTTTTTGCAGTGACGGCGTGAGAGTACAAGTTTTTGATTAAGGACTGGATAGAGTTTAGATGCTATGGGGGGGGAAAAAAAAGGGGGGGGGGGGGTGAGACCTAGATCACAAGTATGGGAGCATATCCACCTTGATAGTCCAAAAAAGGTGCAATGTATGGTATGCAACTAATATCTGTCATATTCTAACAATACAGCTTCAATGCTCCAACACCAACGTTCCAAACATCTCCATATCTTAACCGACAATGATGCAACTACAGAGACTAGGACACCTTAGAGAAGGTAACACATTATTAAAGCGTAATAAAATATAAGAACCCTACTAACATAATGCCATTTATATTTTAAAACTGCATGTTACATTCACTTGATTGTGTTTGTACGCATGTAGGTGTGTAAATAATTAGCTCTAGCTGACACTTCTGTACCTTGTGAGCTTTTTTTTTTTTCCTTCAAAAGCTGGGGATGTCATAAGTAAATGTATTTTATAGCTTTGCATGCATGTTCATGCAGGTATACGCAGGTACGCGAAAACTGTCTTCTCTATTTTTGGTTTACAAAAATCTACTGTGCATTGCAGACTAATAACTGCATAAAATAACATGCAGTCAAAACCTTTAAAAACTATATAGCGTCATATAAATATAAGCCAAAACCACTGTGTTAGTTTACCCAGACATGAATACTGTGTTTATGGTATAATTCTCAGAGAAATGACTCAGGTGAAACTATAGTGTATTTTCATATCAGTACTATCATTAAGCAGTATTATCATATATTAACCAATAAATCAGTTATGTTGCAGTCAACCACTTGATGAAATTAATCAGGAAATGAAACCTTTCAGTATAAGGTAAAAGGCTTAAAGGCCTAAAAGCAGGCCAGGTTAGTGTATGACCTCAGTCTGTGTGAAACTCACCGCCTGTACCACTCTGTACTGTCTTTAGTTGAAAGTGTATTGTTTTTGTGCAGCAGAGCATGACGATCATGACCCCATGGTGCATTGTCGAAACCAATGAAGTCCATGAACATTTTTAAAAAAATAAACTGGTGGACTTCGCGCCACAGTTATTGACGAGACCTAATGAATTGATGAAACATAATTGTGGCGAGCCGCCAGAGGTGTGATTAAAGAAAAATGGCGAAACCCCGCCTAAATGTGATCATTGCTTTAGAAATGTATAAAAACTGATGCATTGACTGTATTTGTCAGATGGTCTGCAGTCATATCGGCTTTATGGTGTTTCAATAAAGTCTGATTTTTGACATCTTAAACCCCGGACTCTCGAATACTTTTTTATAGAATAACCAGGACATTTTCCACAATAAAACAAAACACATTCAATGTAAGGTTTTTTAAAAATGTGTGCTTTGGTTTTTGTGTGTAAAGTTTCTCAGGGACACTCAGTTGACACAGACAGCTGCTGTAAGAATGTTTATTGTGCAGCAGGGGCATTAGGGCAGCAGGTGTCATTAGGCCAGCAGGTGTCATTAGGGCAGCAGGGGCATTAGGGCAGCAGGTGTCATTAGGGCAGCAGGTGTCATTAGGGCAGCAGGGGCATTAGGGCAGCAGGGGCATTAGGGCAGCAGGTGTCATTAGGGCAGCAGGTGTCATTAGGGCAGCAGGTGATGTGTAATTAAATTGACTGTATGTACAGATTAAAACTTTGGCAACCGCTGTTAACTACAATTAATGCCAATAAAGCTGCTTTAACAGTTGCTCACATAACTAGCCTAACCTATAGGCAGTGTCAGTCAGTCACTTCTACATAAATCACTTAACGTATGGTATATTCATATTTAAATTATATATAACTTCGTACTTATAATGAGTTATTTCCTTAAATAATATTTACAAGTCTTCGCCTTCACAGCTCACTTCTATTCTAACTAGCGCAAGCTAACGAGTTGACGAATTTAAGTCAGGCGAACACCAGAGCTACCCCCAAGGAGGAGTCCTTCAAGGACGCGCACGCACACGCACGCACACACACACACACACACGCGTCCCCTGCGCTCGCGCCGCTTCAGTTTCAGATGCGCGTTCGCGTGTCAACGTGGCGTCTCGTAGCCAGTCGCGTTCACGATTTCGAACAGGACCGCCCACTGCTGATCTGTGATTGGTCACTTTGGGTGTCAGTGCGGGATTTGGGGAGTGACGTGTAAAATCTGGACCGCCCCCTCCTGCGCGCGATTTAAAGAGGCAGAGTGCCAGCGCAACTGAATCCGTGGCGAAGAAAAAATACATATATACACATCGCGTGCAGGAGAGAGAGTTAAAAACTTTGGGTGAGTTAGTTTTGTTTTTAAATGTGAAATATTTATTAGAATTATTAATCTGCACACAGATAAACATTCACTGTGTATTTTCCTCCTGTTTATGCAGATTAGTTTGAGTTTGTATGAAAAGTTTTTGGGGCGTTTTATCCGTTTAAAGCATCTTTATGATTTAATTTCATTTTAATATTGTTCAAGATTAAAGCACAAGAACTGCTTGGTCAAAAAACAAACACAAACACATTTGCACTGGTTTACACTGAAATAATGAAGAAATGTATGGAAGACATGGAGTAAGATGTGATTTATTCTCCACTTCAGTTATTTCTTTTCATATTAGCGCCGCAGTTTTTTTAAATTAAATCTACTGTCTGTTTTTTCCTGTTGCTTTAAATCTGGTTGATCGAAACTGACCGTTATGTGTCACTACAACATTTATACACATGCATTAATCAGCCAGTAAATCTGTCATTTTAAAAGCTTTCACTGGGAGGAAAAAAATCAATATCAAATTCTATAATTAAAGTTATTTTTTGTCTATTTCAGGCTACAATTGAGTGCAAAAGTTTGTACACCCTTAGGATAACCTTAGGACGTAGGAAATGTCTGATTTATAGAAACAAGACAATGTGTTGGGTTGCACACGAAAGAAAAATAACTTGTGTTCACCTTTTACCTTAATAACCCTCTTTATAACCGCTTTCATATCTTCTAAACAGCTTTTAAATCTTCTCATATTGCCTTTACGATCAGTTATTTCTTATTTTATTATTATTTTACATTTATTTATCAAACTATCCTATTCTTTCTGTTGTGGAGATTATTATTGCCTCATTTTAGGATGCAGCCACATGGGAATGTTTCTTTATGTTAATAAAATGAGAGGACTCTATGGAGTTTGATGGGGTGTGCAAACAACATGACATCATATCAGTGTGTCTCTACAGGAAATGCAGCTGTTTATCCTCTCGGTGGTTTTGGCGCTCGGCCTCGCCGTGCCTCCTCAGGAGAAACGCGTGCACCACCAGCGTGATCTGAGCGACCATGACCACGACGACTCTCACGGCTACCAGTACGACCACGAGGCCTTCCTGGGCAAAGAGGAAGCCAAGACATTCGACCAGCTGACGCCTGAGGAGAGCAAAGCCAGACTCGGGTACAGAGCCGTTCTTACGACGACTTCATTCTAAAACGTTCTCCCTGTTTCCGTGTGCGTTTATTTCCTCTCCCTCTTTCAGGAAAATCGTAGACCGCATCGACACGGATAAGGACGGCTTCGTTAGCCACGCCGAGCTGCACTACTGGATCAAACACAGGCAGAGGAGGTACATCGAGGAGAATGTGGACAAGCACTGGAAAGAGTACGACCAGAACAAGGACGGGAAGATCTCCTGGGTCGAGTACAAGAACACCACCTACGGAACTTACCTGGGTGAGGATCATCGAAACCACTGATCATTCTGAGCTCGTATACGTGCCTCTGAGTCGTTGTGCACTGATGCTGAACTTTTATGTTTGTTTTTTTTTTGTCCTAGATGATGAGTCTGAGAATCTGGAGGACAGAGAGACGTACAAAGCCATGCACGCCCGAGACCAGCGGAGGTTCAAGATGGCGGATAAAGACGGAGACGGCATCGCGACGAGGGAGGAGTTCACCGCGTTCCTCCACCCGGAGGAGTTCGACTACATGAGGAGCCTTGTGGTGCAGGTAGTGAGTCGTGTAGAAACACGTTACCATAGCAACCACGATCTGTTCATCGCCGATATTAGCCAACGGGTAGCACGTCGTCATCCTCTAATGACGTTTATTCGTTCTGTCCCAACAGGAAACGATGGAGGACATCGACAAGAATGGAGACGGCAAGGTCAATTTAGAGGAGTACATCGGTGAGTTCGGACACAAACGATGTAGAACAGCGTGTGAGAAAATAAACGTGATGCGCAGCGTGAAGACCAGAGTGAGTGTGTAACTCGGTGCTGTGTGTCCTGTAGGTGACATGTTCACTCCTGAGGAGGGTGAGGGTGAGCCCGAGTGGGTGGCCACAGAGAGGAAACACTTCTCAGAGTACAGAGACGTCAACAAGGTGTGTATCATCACCTTCATCAGGAGAAAACTCACAGTGAAGAGTGTAAACGACTGGTTTAAGAAGGATGCGGTGCTCACACCAGGTGCAGCACACCTGATAAACACAAAGAAACAGGTCAAAAATGTTTAAAAAGACATCAATTAGAACTACAACATAAGTGTCTCAGGGACAGTGAAGGGGGCGTGGCCTTTATCTGTCTAAGTGAAGCAGGCGTGGCCTCTGTCCCTGTCAGTCTCAGCGAAGCAGGCGTGGCCTCTGTCCCTGTCAGTCTCAGCGAAGGAGGCGTGGCCTCTGTCCCTGTCAGTCTCAGCGAAGCAGGCGTGGCCTCTGTCCCTGTCAGTCTCAACGAAGCAGGCGTGGCCTCTGTCCCTGTCAGTCTCAACGAAGGAGGCGTGGCCTGTGTACCTGTCAGAGGCGTGGCCTCTGTACATGTCCGTCTAAATGAAGGAGGCGTGGCCTCTGTACATGTCGGTCCAAATGAAGGAGGCGTGGCCTCTGTACATGTCCGTCCAAATGAAGGAGGCGTGGCCTCTGTACATGTCCGTCCAAATGAAGGAGGCGTGGCCTCTGTACATGTCCGTCCAAATGAAGGAGGCGTGGCCTCTGTACATGTCCGTCCAAATGAAGGAGGCGTGGCCTCTGTACATGTCCGTCCAAATGAAGGAGGCGTGGCCTCTGTACGTCCGTCCAAATGAAGGAGGCGTGGCCTCTGTACGTCCGTCCAAATGAAGGAGGCGTGGCCTCTGTACGTCCGTCCAAATGAAGGAGGCGTGGCCTCTGTACGTCCGTCCAAATGAAGGAGGCGTGGCCTCTGTACGTCCGTCCAAATGAAGGAGGCGTGGCCTCTGTACGTCCGTCCAAATGAAGGAGGCGTGGCCTCTGTACGTCCGTCCAAATGAAGGAGGCGTGGCCTCTGTACGTCCGTCCAAATGAAGGAGGCGTGGCCTCTGTACGTCCGTCCAAATGAAGGAGGCGTGGCCTCTGTACGTCCGTCCAAATGAAGGAGGCGTGGCCTCTGTACGTCCGTCCAAATGAAGGAGGCGTGGCCTCTGTACGTCCGTCCAAATGAAGGAGGCGTGGCCTCTGTACGTCCGTCCAAATGAAGGAGGCGTGGCCTCTGTACGTCGGTCCAAATGAAGGAGGCGTGGCCTCTGTACGTCGGTCCAAATGAAGGAGGCGTGGCCTCTGTACGTCGGTCCAAATGAAGGAGGCGTGGCCTCTGTACGTCGGTCCAAATGAAGGAGGCGTGGCCTCTGTACGTCGGTCCAAATGAAGGAGGCGTGGCCTCTGTACGTCGGTCCAAATGAAGGAGGCGTGGCCTCTGTACGTCGGTCCAAATGAAGGAGGCGTGGCCTCTGTACGTCGGTCCAAATGAAGGAGGCGTGGCCTCTGTACGTCGGTCCAAATGAAGGAGGCGTGGCCTCTGTACGTCGGTCCAAATGAAGGAGGCGTGGCCTCTGTACGTCGGTCCAAATGAAGGAGGCGTGGCCTCTGTACGTCGGTCCAAATGAAGGAGGCGTGGCCTCTGTACGTCGGTCCAAATGAAGGAGGCGTGGCCTCTGTACGTCGGTCCAAATGAAGGAGGCGTGGCCTCTGTACGTCGGTCCAAATGAAGGAGGCGTGGCCTCTGTACGTCGGTCCAAATGAAGGAGGCGTGGCCTCTGTACCTGTCGGTCCAAATGAAGGAGGCGTGGCCTCTGTACCTGTCGGTCCAAATGAAGGAGGCGTGGCCTCTGTACCTGTCGGTCCAAATGAAGGAGGCGTGGCCTCTGTACCTGTCGGTCCAAATGAAGGAGGCGTGGCCTCTGTACCTGTCGGTCCAAATGAAGGAGGTGTGGCCTCTGTACATCAGTCCAAATGAAGGAGGTGTGGCCTCTGTACATGTCAGTCTAAATTAAGGAGGTGTGGCCTCTGTAGCTGTTTTTTATAACCTGTTTTATAAACATGGTCAAATTCATAAAATAAAGTCTTTCACCGTACAGATGTAATGAAGTTGAATCTCTTTAGGACGGTTTCCTTGACGCTGAGGAAGTTTCTCATTGGATCCTGCCGAACGACGTCGATCACATAGACAACGAGGCCAAACATCTGATCCGTGAGACGGACAAGAATAGCGTGAGTTAATACAACCTTAATACAACCTTTAAAAACTACATCATATAAACTGAACTAATTTATATAATTAATGCACGGCTCTAATTAATTCTTTAATCGACACCAAACCAAGTAATTCATTCTCTTTCTCTCGTCCCTCATCCCTCCATTTCTTTTACCCTTTCATTTAATTATCCTCATTATTTAACCAATGGACCTTCAAATCAACGCTCAATCAGGACGACAAAATTTCCAAGAAAGAGATTCTGGATAACTGGAACATGTTTGTCGGGAGCCAAGCCACTAATTACGGAGAAGATCTGACGAGGAAACACGACGAGCTCTGATCTGATCTGAAGAAAACAGCATCGGGGGTGAAAGATTTAAATGTACAGAGGGAGAGATTGGTATTTCATTCCAAAATGAAAAGACATGACCGTTACCTTTTACATTAACAGGTGGGAGGGGTGGATTATTAGGGGCGGGGCTAAAGGTCAGGGGTCAAAACAGAAGGGTCAGTGATGGGGTCAGGATGCTGGGAGGGAATTTCAGTTTACCTGAAACAGATTGTATTTATTTAGTCACACACATTTTACTCACTAAAAACCAGGTTTACACACACACACACACACACACACACACACACACACACACACACACACACAGTTGGATCAAAATAGCACATTTTTTTTGCACCCCGAGTGTGGTTGATGTTTCTGTGTAGATGAGACGCCACAGATAGAGTTTGTGATATGATTTAAATATAGACGATATTAAAAATGACACCACTACGAATTTAACAACAGAAAGAAGGTATAGTTGGATAAAACCATCCTTCAAACAGGTAGGACATTTTCCTGAATCATGTGACCATCAGCCACTGACTCCTCCCACTCCTGTGCTGCTTTAGTGCAGTCTGTAAAAGTTAATTAATAATGCTTATTTCCTAAAAGCATTAAAACAAGTACATTCAGTGACTGATGAAAACGACACACAGAGCACCGCATTCAAACTACGGACTACTCAGAGTGCTTTATATGTATATAAATATATACAAGAAATAAACATGAAATGCAGATCCTTACCACAGCGTTCCTGTCTGGAAGCTGAGTGATGACATCACACGATCACGCGGCTAAAAAAAGAAAAGAAACGCCGAAGCAGACCTGCCAACCTTCCTGCATTTACTGTACGAGTACAACAGAAGAACAGTTACCTCAGGATCAAGGGTCAGGATCACAGTCAGGATCAGGGATCAAGGATCATGATCAGAATCAGGATCACGGTCAGGATCAAGGGTCAGGATCACGATCAGAATCAGGGATCAAGGGTCAGGATCACGGTCAGGATCAGGGATCAAGGGTCAGGATCAGGGATCAAGGGTCAGGATCACGATCAGAATCAGGATCACGGTCAGGATCGGGGATCAAGGGTCAGGATCGGGGATCAAGGGTCAGGATCGGGGATCAAGGGTCAGGATCGGGGATCAAGGGTCAGGATCAGCCACACTCGGGAATCAGTTTGTGTTTGTCCATTAACGCACCGGAGTTACGCACTGAAGCGTGTGAACTGAGCTGTTACACACCGAACACACACAATAAACACAGCTGCCTGACATCTCACACACCTGTAGAGGGACCACTCACAGGGATGGAGGGAGAGGAGAGAGAAGATATAGAGAAGGACAGAAGGTGTTTGGAAGGAGACGTGGTTTTGTCATTGTTTACTGGTGAAACATTTCTCTGTGAAATCCAAATCAAATAAAGCCAAATCCTCTTTTGTTTTTTTTTAATTATTCCTGCGTTTTAATTCTGAATATTTTTGTTGTCCGCACTACACCGTGTTCCAGGAGTGACAGGGCCGTTACAGAACCTGAACTCATCACTGGTTTCACTACACTCAACACTTCCTGCAGTTTTCATGATTAAACCTAGTCGTGTGCAGTGGGAACACGGTCCGGCTTTTAAAGGTGCTGTGTGTAATGTTTAGAGCCCTCTGCTGTCTGTGAGGTGAATTACAATGACAAGTCATTTTCACTTTCTTTTCAATCAGCAGGCACCTACCGAGTTTACCTTTAAGACAAAGGGGCGGAGCTAATTTACAGGCTAGAAAAATGTTGTGTACAGTGTTTTAAGGTGTTATATAATTACAGGTCTGTAAACACTTCTTTTTTATTTTTATAAACATCACCCTGAATTTAAAGAAGCATGGGGTTTAAATAATTATTTGGGTCAAACTGATCACATTTGTGCACTTTTCTATTTAAAACAGACTTCCTCAGCATTTCTGTACAAAACTGCTTTGAGGGGCGGGGCTTCATATGAACACAGTTTATGATGTCACTACGTAAAATTACTGACATCTTAGACTTTAAGTAAAAACACTTATTTATGTAAACAGGAGAAATGATTCGGTGTTGAAAAATGCGACGCAGTACGGCGTTATAGTAAACGTGAACGTTATGTCGTATATGCAAATGTATTCTGTAGGTATTCCGCATGTTTCCTATTTGCATATTCATGAATCCGGGTTTGTGGATGAGGGTAAAATTTAACAGCCAGTTTCCATGTCTAAAGATATATTTTATTAAACACAAAACAAAGTGTTTTAACTGAGAGTATTTTTTTTGCATCTATTTACTCTAAATGTGAAACCTTTAGCTTCCCTCTTACTTATTAAGCAGTTATACATCATCAGTTTCTTTTTGTGGGGGGGGGGGGATGCTCTTTAGGGGTTCTACTGCTTTTCTGAACACCTGTCACCTGCACTGAGGTGTGTTCTGGATACGGGTGTGTGTGTTTTTCAGGACGGTCGTCTCTCCGTCAGTGAGATCATGGACAAACTGGACGTGATTAAAATCAGCACCATCACAGACTACGGCGCTCTGTTACTGACGGAACATGATGAACTTTGACCTCTGCAAATGTTCTGAAAATGATGAGGTTTAAAAAAAATAAAAAATAAAAAAAATGCACACAACTGACAGGATTTGTATGGAAATAAAATTTATTTTACAAAAACAAACAAACAAAAATATGAGAAGTGTGTCTAATGCATTTAGCAAAAAAAAAAAAAAAGTAATTTATCATCATTACACTGCAGTTCTACATCATCAGTGATAAAGTATTAATGTTAAATCTTATCGCGCGTAAACTAAAGACAGAAAGAGGAAGCAGGATTAAAGGTGATGTTACATACAGGTTTATAAACCGCAGCTCTCTCGCTCCGGATCTCACGCCTGCATGACGGGTCGAGCTTCTTTAGCACAGAGGCCTACTCCAGAACCAGCGAATCCTGTCCCACCCTAAAACACACACACACACACACACACACACACACACACACACACACACACACAACTGATTAATTCTCTATTACAGCAGCTCTGACTGTAACACAGCTGCAAATCACAGGTTTATTTATAATTAACGCGCTCGTTCTGATACGTTATCGTTTCTATAGCAACAGCTCATTCACAGGGACACTTATATGTAACATTTATGGAAGGAGTCTCCAGTGTCAGCGCTTTGTATCAGTCGGAGGTTAAAGCTGTAACTTTCAGTTTTCCGAAGTTTTCTGTCTTCGGGACAGAGGAGTTTACGCTTCTTTGCGGTTTCTCTTATTAACTTGAAGAGGGAGAATAAAGAGAGGCTGTTTATAGCTGCTATAACGTAAGCGACAACTTGTTTCCTGAACATTCCAAATATTAAATGTAACTAGAAACAGATAAAAAAGTACTGAATGGTTCTTTAATACATTTTTTAAAAAGTGGGGACTGAAACACTCAGGGACATGCTGTTAGAGGAAAATAATCAACTTCAGGGTGGTAACAGTAACTCTGCTTCAGCACACCATAATTTTACTGTAACTAACACACACACACACACACACACACACACACACACACACACACACACTTACCCTCTGCAGGACTATTATATCTTTCTCTTTCAGTTTGTCTCCAGTCACCGGGTCGATCATATCTTTACGTATGAGTTTCTCTACACACTCCAGAGTGACCACTGATCCTCTGAGAGAGAGAGACAGCGAGAGAGAGAGAGAGAGAGACAGCGAGAGAGAGAGAGAGAGACAGCGAGAGAGAGAGAGAGACAGCGAGAGAGAGACAGTGAGAGAGAGAGAGACACCGAGAGAGAGAGAGAGAGAGACAGACACATGGCTGTAAAATTAGGAAAGCATAACTTCCCCATCCAATAAATATAAACAACCAAGCATATAAAAAAAAAACTCATTAAAATAGAAATAAATAAAAATTATTAAATACGTAAAAGTTCTAGACACAAACAAATAAATAAATAAAAGCCTTGCTGACTCACGAGGGTCTGAGCACTGCGCAGGGTACGGAGTTCCCCAGGGTGTCTTTGGTCACTGCACACACATACCTGTCCTGAAAATAATGTAGAATTGTTTAAAAACTTTATTAAAAAAAAAAAAAAAAAAAAAAGACATACAAACAAAAGTTGAGGCAAATATTCAGGACGTGACTTTTATATACACACAGTACTTAAAATAAAAGTCTTAGACACGTGCAAAGAAATGCTGTAGAGCAAAGATGCCTTCAAAATAATGAAATTAAATGTTTCTACATTAAAAAAAATACAGTAAAGAGCAGTAAACAGTAGTAAATGAAACAAAGTCAATATTTGGTGACAAAAAAAATTAAAATAAAAATAAAATAGTAGTCTCCGGTACAATGTGTGCGGTTTTATAAGGAAATGAGCTGGTAAGTTTTATTGAGCATCTTGCAGAACCAGACACAGTTCTTCTGGACACTTTGACTTTCGCACTCGCTTCTTATTTTATAATGATAATGTAATGTAGAATCATAAAATAAAAAAATCTATAACAAAGTTTGTACTAAAAAAAATGTTAAAAAATTAAAAAATAGGGTGCCTAAATATTTTGTTACACAAAAGTTGAGACACAGTCCTGTGCATCTCAGTATAATATTTTATTTTATCCTTTCAAAATATCTGATAATTTCAGTCCCAGTAAACCTCACTGTGATACACACACTGATGTGGCTTACTGCAGTGTGTGTGTGTGTGTGTGTGTGTGTGTGTGTGTGTGATACCTGGCGTGTGAGCAGGGCCACTCTGTCCAGACTGCGGTCCAGTGGAGTGAAACGCACTGCAATCAGCTCACTCATCTTCAGAGGAAGACCTGACATCGGACACATCACTGTCTTAGACTGAGAGAGAGAGAGAGAGAGAGAGAGAGAGAGAAATAAATAACAGAAGAAAAAAGAAAATGTGTATAAGATGGAGAAATAAACGAATAAATATATGAAAGGAAGGAAGGGAAGAAGGAAGAAAGAAAATAAAGGCAATGCATTCAGAAAGCGGTGATTAATCATGAGGAACAATCAGGAAACTGGTGTACGTTATTATTAATTATGACAATAATAATAATAATAATAAAATTATTTAAAATGTAAATACATTTATTTCACATCTGTGTAAAACATCAATCAATAACACACAAATACTAAATTAAATTAAATAAAGCACATGCACATACAGATACTTTTAGTGTGTGGTTTATATTAAACATAAAACGTATATTTTAGTGA
>CM042554.1:20638194-20645694 GCA_023630585.1 Cranoglanis bouderius
AATATATGGGTTTAGTGAACATACCTTGGTTGTTTATCTCAGAACTACGACGAACCGGAAGTAATCCATGTGACGTGACGTCAGCTATTTCTATTTCCAGGTTGTAATACGAAATAAATAAATACATTTTAGTCTCTAAAATAAGGCGACAGACACAACTTTAATAAGAATTATGTTTATAAAACATAAATTAAAGTTACGTTTCCATTTCTTTTGATGGAACCATGGCTTTATTAACATTTAAAATTATATATATATATTTCTTCTTTTCCTTTCGGCTGTTCCCTTCAGGGGTCGCCACAGCGAATCATCTGCCTCCATCTAGCCCTATCCCCTGCATCCTCTTCTCTCAGACCGACTACCTTCATGTCCTCCTTCACTACATCCATAAACCTCCTCTTTGGTCTTCCTCTCGGCCTCCTGCCTGGCAGCTCTAACCTCAGCATCCTTTTACCGATATATTCACTCTCCCTCCTCTGAACATGTCCAAACCATCTCAACCTGGCCTCTCTAACTTTGTCTCCAAAACATCTCACATGTGCTGTCCCTCTGATGTACTCATTCCTGATCCTATCCATCCTCGTCACTCCCAAAGAGAACCTCATCATCTTCAGCTCTGCTACCTCTAACTCTTCCTCCTGTCTTTTCCTCAGTGTAACTGTCTCCAAACCATACAACATCGCTGGTCTCACTACTGTCCTGTACACCTTTCCTTTCATTCTTGCTGGTACTCTTTTATCACACAACAGACCTGACACTTTTCTCCACCCATTCCAACCTGCCTGCACACGCTTCTTCACCTCTTTTCCACACTCCCCGTTGCTCTGGACTGTTGACCCTAAGTACTTAAAATCCTGCACCTTCTTTGTCTCTTCTCCCTGTAACCTCACTGTTCCACTTGGATCCCTCTCATTCACACACATGTATTCTGTCTTGCTGTGACTAAACGTCATTCCTCTTCTCTCCAGAGCAAACCTCCACCTCTCTAGAGTTTCCTCCACCTGCTCCCTGCTCTCACTACAGATCACGATGTCATCCGCAAACATCATAGTCCATGGAGATTCCTGTCTGACCTCATCTGTCAGCCTGTCCATCACCACCGCAAACAAGAAGGGGCTCAGAGCCGATCCTTGGTACAGTCCCACCTTCACCGTGAACTCCTCTGTCAGACCTACCGCACACCAATGTAATTATATATTTTCATGTTTAATTTTAGCTAGAAGTTATAATTATACATAAGAATATACATAAGAAAGATCATTTTAACTTTTTTTTTTATATCAGACTGAAATGTAACTTATTAAAAGCAGATCTATAAATCAAATTTCTTCCTAATAACACACCCAGTGGTCAGACTTTAACGTACCCGTTTATAAATTTTTTTATAATTTTAAGGATTTTATTTTTTTTTTTTTAAACACCAGTGTTCATATTCTGTGCGCATGTTGTACAATGTCATGAATAAGATTTAATTTTAAATTATAAGTATTCAAGATATTAATTAAAACCCCTTTGTGAAAGTCTGTTTTATGAACAATTGTGTGAAATAATGTGGATAATTATCGTAATAATGTTCCTCTTCCTTTCATTCTGAGAAAGTGGAACATAAAGAATAAAATTATTTTCCTTTCAACGCAAATCTAAAGAAATGTCTCGGCAGAAAACACACAATGTCGATATTACAGCTTAAGAAATAAACTTTCCAACAAAACATGAGATTAAAAAAATGTCTGTTGAGGGTTTATGTACTATTTTAGGTGTTTTTACTGGTTTAATGGTGTTAACATATTTTGCATTTTAAATGGTACTGTAAATGTTAAAAATAAAACAACCAGTAAAACCTTTTATCATTTTATTTAACACCACGCAGCTGCAACAAAAGCCAGTTAATCTGCTCAGTTACAGGTCATATTTCCTGCTAATTAAACAGTGAACCAAGTGACAAAATCTCATCAGATTATTAATAAACTCATTAATGATCAGTTTATAAATAATAATTAATTCCTTGTTCTGTTTCCCGAGCCCCTGATTTACACTCTGGGCCACACGGTGGCGATGAAGGCTTTTTAGTTATCATCATCATCATCATCGAAGATATCAGTAACCGTCCTGAAAAAATAAAATTAAAAAAATAATTAATAAATAAATAAATAAATCAGTGCACAGACATGGTGTAAATGCTGTGTTACAGCTTTATAACACACTGTTATAACGTATTAATAGAGTGTTAATGTAGAAAAGCAGTGTGTTTGTGCAGGAACTGAGTCATACTTATAGATGGAGCCGGTTACAGAGTCCAAGAAACCACCTGAAAGCACAGAAATAAGTTCATAAATAAATAATTAAGACGTGTATATTTTATAGTAATATAAATGAAAGAATTTATAAATAAATGTGTGTTTAATCATCCTGTTTCTGTTACCTGGCTGGCACACAGTGTCACACACAGGACACACGGCACACATACTGCAGGACTGAGGGGAGGAGAGGGGAGGAGAGGGGAGGGGAGGGGAGGGGAGGGGAGGGGAGGGGAGGAGAGGAGAGGAGGGGAGGGGAGGAGAGGAGAGGAGAGGAGAGGAGAGGAGAGGAGGGGAGGGGAGGAGAGGAGAGGGGAGGGGAGGGGAGGAGAGGAGAGGAGAGGAGAGGGGAGGGGAGGAGAGGGGAGGGGAGGGGAGGGGAGGGGAGGAGAGGAGAGGAGAGGAGAGGAGAGGAGAGGAGAGGAGGAGAGGAGGAGAGGGGAGGGGAGGGGAGGGGAGGGGAGGAGAGGAGAGGAGAGGAGGGGAGGAGAGAGGAGAGGGGAGGAGAGGGGAGGAGAGGAGAGGGGAGGAGAGGAGAGGAGAGGGGAGGAGAGAGGAGAGGGGAGGGGAGGAGAGGAGAGGGGAGGGGAGGAGAGGAGAGGGGAGGAGAGGGGAGGGGAGGAGAGGAGAGGAGAGGAGGGGAGGAGAGGAGAGGAGAGGAGAGGAGAGGAGGGGAGGAGAGGGGAGGGGAGGAGAGGGGAGAAGAGAAGAGAAGGTTTTAGTAGGTAAAAAAAACACTTGTGGAAGGAGTTGTATTTCTTAATGTTAACCAAAATAAAAATAATCAGTATAACACTGCAGCGCTGCTGATTCCTGGACTGTGATTGGTCAGAAGATGTTGATTAATTCTCTATAACAGCAGCTCTGACAGTAGTGCAGCTGCACACCACAGCTTTATTTATAATTTATGCGCGCGTTCTTATACGTTATTGTTTCTATAGCGACAGCTCGTTCTCAAAGACGTTCTCTTCTTACAGCGGGCGCTCCACATAAACTCATCATTGATATTGTTTACATATCATTTATGGAAGGAGTCTCCAGTGTCAGCGTTTTGTAGCAGTCAGAGGTAAAGCTGTAACTTTAAGGTTTCCGGTAACATGACGTGTGTGTGTGTGTGTGTGTGTGTGTGTGTGTGTGTGTGTGTGTGTGTGTGTGTGTGTGTGTGTGTGTGTGTGTGTGTTGTTCCTCACCTCACAGAATTCACAGTGCTCAGATTTGTCTCCTTTTTTACATGGACACTTGTCGCAGCTGTCGCAGTGCTGAGGAACAGAAACAAACACACAGTGAAACACCGCGGCGACGGACATCTCGTTACGAAGGAACTCAAAAACACCACGACAGATTATAGCAGGAACCAAACACACGAGCTTTGTGCAGTCCTGATTAAAACCACGCCCGTGCTGTGACTCAGTAAAGTCGTTAAAGTTTCTTCGGTTGTTCCTTTGGGAAGACTTACATTCCTACATAGAGCCCTACAACAGAGTGTTGCCCTGTCAGAAAAGGTTCCAAGCTGAACTCTTTCAGGAAGATAAGAACCCTTAAAGAACTGTTTTTCCTAAGAGTGACCAAATACCAAGAAATGTTAAACCCCTGACACCTTGTAGATATTAAGAAGAAAATAATGAGCAATAATTTGCTAATGTACATTGATGTAAATGTATAATGTTGGGCTCTATATCTCTATATAGAGCCTTAAGGGGTGTGAAATGATGTGAACTGCAGAATATGATTCAATATGAAGATTTAAACCACGTGATGAATGTGTGTAGTGTAGCTGTGCTGGAATTAAAATGTGTAAAATAAAGACTTTATTTTAACAATTAACCGTTTAGCCGGACCCAAAATGGCGGTACTCTACCTCACAGTGGGCACAGAAGCTGCAGACGGAGCCATCATGGTATTCTTCATCTTCATCATCATCATCATCATCATCATCATCATCTGTAAGAAACGTTGTTAGTTCACTCTGTGAATATTTCCAGATGCAGTGTAATAGAGATTATAATCAGCCGGAGTGATTTTATTGGATGAACGAAGGAAGGAAGTTGTAAGAAAAGCTAAGCCCTGCCCTCAAACACTAAACCCCGCCCCTGATGGGTCACTGTGGTCCAATTCCCCAAAATATATACATGTCCATCCATCCCATTTCTAGAGACTGTTGTGTGTGAAAATCCCAGGAGATCAGCAGTTTATGAAATACTCAAACCAGCAACATGGTACCAACAAATATGCCACGGTTGAAGTCACAGAGATCAGACTTTTTCTTACTTTTTAGCTCCTGACCTGTATCTGCATGAGTATATACACTGTGCTGCTGCCACATGATTGGCTGATCAGAGAACTTCATGAATGTGGAGGTGTACAGGTGTTCCTAATAAAGTGGACGGTGGGTGTATATTCAAAATGGTGCTACAGCACCCTCTTTTGGTGGAGTTGAGTGTGAGATGTGTTCTGTGTTATAATTAAACAAAGTTTTAAATAATTTTATTTTATATATATATATATATATATAAAGCATTTGCTACAGTCCTCAGTTATGTTCAGAATGTCAGACTGTACATTACACACTATTCCTCTGGCAGGATGCAGTATGTGAGAATTATCGCATAAGAATTAAGAGATTTTAGGGAATAAATATTTATATTAAATGTATTAATCTGTTAGTAACTGACAGCCACAACAATTCAAGTAAAATTATTTAGCAGCTTCTAACTTGTGTCTGTTAGCATTAGCTTGTACACGCCATGTCATTCAATACATTTCTACATGTACCTGCTGCAGCTTTAGTTTGTGCACTTTAGCGCTAGTGTAATTTATAGACAATAAAGAACAAAGCAAAACTAGAAACAAAACAAAAACGAGTACAAAATTTTTGTATCATGCTATATTTAATGCTATCTGGGTAGGCTGTTAGCTGTGTCATAGTAGCTGGCTGGTTTTTCTTGCATGTAGCAATATTAGCTTAACTTAGCGAACTGCAAGCTTTAATTAGCGTAAGCAACAATTTTAGTGGTTAGTTTACTGTATTAACTACACTATACTAATATAACAAAGCTGGAATTTATTTTGTGCTCTTTACACCTAGTTTAAGCTTTCAGCTTGATAGCTAGGTAGTTAGCTTCTTGCTAGCTAGCTTGCTCATGTCTTGTCTAGCTGCTAGCTGGGATCATTTAGCTACAAATTTATTATTTCACATCGAGATTTTATAAATGCAGTCAACTTTTATAGGTTTTTGTGTGTGTGTGTGTGTGTGTGTGTGTGTGTGTGTGTGTGTGTGTGTGTGTGTGTGTGTGTGTGTGTGTGTGGTTTGGAGTTTTGGGCTGTAATGTAGATTTATTGTTTTATCTATCGAGTTAGCAGTTTGTGACACAGTTGTCAGATCTATAGCCTTTAGCCTGCCATACTTACAAATAAAGATGCAGTTTGAGGTGGTTAGATGTTTACTAGGTCCATACTAGAGAGCTGTTCATAATAAACTGATAATGTTGTATCTTTAGCAGTAACATACTTATTTTTCCACATTTATATAATTCTGAGTTGATATGAAAATACCTTTCTTCTAATACCTAAATAGAAACCTTTGGGAGATGAAGTATATCCAAATCCTACAACATGTAATATATTGTAAATCTAAGTATTGGCACCCCTCTAAGTCTTATGTTTTCTGCTAAATTTAATTTGTTATGTTAAATTACATAATTGCTGCAATGGACTGGTGTGGAGCGGTATTCCCACCTCACGCCCAGTGTTCCCAGGACAGATTCCAGATTCACTGCCACCCTGACCAGGATAAAGCTCTTACTGAATATCCATCCATACATTTTCTGTACCTCTTGTCCTACACAGGGTCACGGGGAGCCTGGAGCCTATCCCTGGGAACTCGGGGCACAAGGCTAGGGACATAGGACGGGGTGCCAACCCATCGCAGGACACAATCACACACACACACACACACACACCACGGAATGCCAGTCAGCCTACAACGCATGTCTTTGGACCGGGGAGGAAACCAGAGTACCCAGAGGCAGGCTTCGAACCCCCAACCCCAGAGATGTGAGGCAAATTTCTCTTGTTTAAAACTTACTATTTCAGATTACTATTACTAATTTACCCCCGGGGGGGAGGGGCGGGGGGGGGAGGGGGTAAATAGTAATATTTGGCACACTGACTGACTGAATGATCTTGTTGTTGGGATGGTACCATCATGAGAACATATTTTGTAGATTTAATATGAACATTTTACCTGAGAAGATGTTTGAAGTGTACTTTTAATTGCCTTATAGTGTAAAGCTTTAAAGGTACATTAGTGGTCCAGTTATGTACCTTAAATTATTTTTAAAGATACAGACTAAAGGAACAAAAAAATGTACTCTTGATGGAACCTCTTGAGAGTGTACAGTAGGCGTCACTGATAAATCTCTGAACGGATCTCGGAGAAAAACAGACCGTATTCTATAAAATCGTATTCAATTTCAAAATGGACATATATTTTCAACCAACAGGTTTTATATATATATATATATATATATATATATATAAATATATGCATTCTAAATATCAGTGGATCCTCTGGATCCCTTACTGGCCTGATGGTGCTACAGTGATGTGCAAAACATCTCAAAGGTTTGCTTGGGAGAAAGAAGTATTAATTAAAAAAATATTAGTAAATAATAAATAAATAAATAAAAACGTATTAGTCTGTTTGTTTTGTTCTCAAGAACATTCTAGTCGACAACACCAAAGAGATGAGTTAGCCAAAGCTTTGCTGTTTCATGTAGTTGTGTTATTTGCTTAAAATATTATTGTAAAGACGTATTTAAAGTGTGGATGTACTGGAGTGTGAATGACATTATTCTGGCCGTGAACTTCTATACTCATCTAGCTCACAGGTCCGTGGAGAACCCTGTGTCCTGTCCTGCACATTCTAGTGTTTTTCCTGCTCTAATACACACACACACACACACACACACATTTCACTGTTAATTAGCTGATTGATTGATTTTGAGCAGGAAAACAGTGAAATATGAAGGACAGTGGGTTCTCCAGGATCAGGGTGGAGAACCTGTGCTCTAGATGAGTTTTTACTCAGCAGTGAGATCTTGAAGATCGCTCAGATGTTACCGTCCCATGAGAGATTTCCTGAAACAGAAGCGGCGTCTCCGATCCGTTGTTTTTCGACCTGCCGGCCTCAGAGAGCAGACAG
>CM042554.1:20650694-20683194 GCA_023630585.1 Cranoglanis bouderius
TGCAACTCGGAACAAATATGAGAATTTTTTTTTTTTTTTTTTAAAAACCCTTAAATCACATCCCCCTAAAAAAAAACAAACAAAAAAACAGATTATAAAACTTTACATTTCACCCATAATCACTGTGTTTCATTAACTGACTTCTGAAATCTATAAAAAATGTTATACAAATTATATATATATATATATATATATATATATATTTTTAAAAGAATAAGGGAAACAGAACTTTCTAAAGAGATATGATTCGGTCAGACGTGTGAACAGCAACGCTGAGGTTTTCACACTCGGTGTTTATTATTTAAAAAAAAACAAAAAACAAACATTGAAATGCAAGAGAGTCCGTGAAACATGTTTCTCTCCCAGTCTTTTCCAGAAAGGGAGAAATCATCATCATCATCATCATCTTCTTCATCATCATCATCTTCATCTTCGACATGTTTGTGTAAATGGAAATCCTAAAGCTCCTTTGGTTTGGAGGTCATTTGCGAGAAGATGGTGGGGCCGAGTCTGAAACACAGAATGAAGACACGTCAGCACTCGAGGTGTCGGTGATCACTTTATAAACATCGGCACACTGGGAAGAAAAGAAATAAAACAAACCTGAACCCAGAACCGGAACCTTCACTCATGGGGAAAACGTTAAAGTCCACATGAAACGGTTTGAGGGCCGTGATTTGGGTGAACAGTGTGTGTGAAGACGAGCAGGCAAAAATGCAACGAAAACACGAACCATGTTTACTGCTAATGAGCTGCTCCTGTAGAGCAGGACACGCCCCCGGGTGGGCATTTAATTGGAGGAAGAGCATTTTAATTGGATGAATTGGTTTCCCAGAAGTGACAAACTATAAAAATAAAATGAGAATACTATTTTTGTATTTTTGTTTTTTCTAGATATACGGTCATATCAGCGTCTTTGGCGAAACTTCAAAGCTTGAACAGAGAATTCCTCTTTAGAACATTCAGAAACTTTAAACAAACAAAGAACCCTTAAGGAACTTTTCATTCCACTGATAGTCTTCCTTAATCTTCCTCTAACTTCTGGATGAGTTTAATTCCCTCCTCAGGTCCAGCAGCTGCATGTCTCTCCATAAACTGTTCAACATCCAGCTCTCTTCCTTCACTTTGAGATCTTTATTAACGTTCCATTAAACTGCCCACACCTTCTTCTCACTTACAGATGCCCTTAATCCTCTCTTCTTCTTCTTCTTTTCCACGATTTACTTTTCATCCTCAGTTCCTCCACAACTGGCTTCTTCGCTGTCCCTCCATCTAAACTCAGTAGTTTTGGAGAACTTGTCTCTTTTGGAACGCCTCCTCGGATCTAGAACTCTATTCCCCTTATTTAATTTATTCCCCTGATAATTAACAATTATTTTCTAATAATAATAATAAGAAGAAGAAATAATAATTTGATGATAGAATGCAAAAGATGACTGAAGTGAAGTGTGTATTGTACGTATGTGCCGAGGCAGCAGAGCCGTGGTGTTCTGATTGCAGTCATCTATAGCCATGCTGAATATAAATCAGTTCCAGGAGCCTTCAGGAGCTCAGCTTCAGCAATGTGCAGATATAAGGCTGATCTAAATTAAGCCCAACTCTGTTAAGTCACTGAGAAACCTAAGCCCCGAGACGCTGTCGCAGTAAGACGGATCGAGCACAGTTGCAACCAGGCAGCGAGAGACTGAGGGAGAAATGGTGGGGTGTTTGGGGGGGGGGGGGGGAGTATGGGGTAGGGGGGGGTCATACCGGGGTGGAGGGGGGGGCGACGGGTGTGTTTGATCAGGTCACTCTGTGCCAGTTGTTCCATTATCCACGAGAGGGAGTTAGAGCAGTACTCCAACTGGGAGAGAGACGGATAAGGAGAGATGTAAATGATCAGTGCTCGTGGTCATGTGACCGTGAAGAACCTCAAAAATAAGACACAATATTTATTATTAATAATTCTTTAATAATTATACGATTTGGCATCACTTATTTGTCGAGCAGCCCGGTTTTTACAGTGTTTTCCAGGGAACAGTGCTAGAGTTAACAAAACAAAACACACCCTTCCAATATAGACCACGCCCACTTCTGGTTTAAATACAAATACAGATATTAATATTTTGACCACTAAACAGATACAGAGAATGGTATCGTGGTACACCCTTACACTATATGTCCAAAAGTATGTGCACCCCATGACCATCACACCATTATAATTAGTCACTCTTTTTATAATGAGCTCCACTCTTCTGGGAAGGCTTTCCACTAGATTTTGGGGCGTGGCCATGGGGATTTGTGTTGATTCAGCTACAAGAGCGTTAGTGAGATCGAGGTCAGGCGCTGATGTTGATGTGAGGAGGCTCCAGTTCCAGTTCATCCCAAACATGTTCAGTGGGGTTGAGGTCAGGGCTCTGTGCAGGACACTCCAGTTCTTCTACCTTCTTCCAGCCTTCACACACCATGTCTTCATGGAGCTCGCTTTGTGCACTTTGTGTCATGATGGAACAGGTTCAGGCCTCTTAGCTCCAGTGAAGAGAAACTGTAAATAATGCTACAGCGTACAGAGACGTTCTGTACGGCTGTGCGTTTGGGGAGGAACCACATACGGCTGTGATGGTCAGGGGTGCACATACTTTTGGCTGTATAGTGTATATAATAAATTAATTAATATATGTCTTGTGTGTTTATTTTATACATGCTGACTTCATCATATACCTGCAGCAATATTGTATTAGTACAGAAAAAGCACATTTTAGCACTTTTAAAAGATAAACTCCTCATGGAGGCTGCTCAGGTTTTACTGTATATCAGTTTAGTCATTTTTTTTACTGCTCTTTATATATTCAGATTTTATATTTAACGTCTTTTCATTTCATTTTGAAAGTATCTTCACCTTACAGAATTGCTTTTGCACAGCACGGTATATGGAGTAAAACGTATTTAAACAGCCTATATATATATATATATATATATTCACCTCATTTTAAATACTTTAACATTCAGAAATCTAATCAAAGCAGAGGTGTGTAAGTGACTGGAGAAATGTTTAGAAATGGATTTCATTCGGTGCTGAATGATGGGACGTTGATGTCTGCGACCCCACGTCACGTTTTCACCAAGTTACTACATCGGCTTACTTTCTATTGGTTAATTAGGAGTCATGTGACACTACAGGAAACGGCTAGAAATATATTTTAAAGGAATATGTTTGATTCTTTTTATGTACTTTTTCTGTTCTGTTCACTTTACACCCAACATTAGTGCAGTAGTCCTCTTTAAAAATGTATTTCTCTCTCTTTCAGCACTCGTGTATTCTTACTGTACTTATTTTATTCCATTTTGATCATTAGTTTAAGCTCCTGTGTGTGTACATCTTATATATATATATATATATATACACACACACACACACACACACACACACACACACACACACACACACACACAGTATATATCTCCTGAGCCTCGATATTTCATCTCATCTTGACATTCTGCGCAGATAATAAAGAAATCCGACTAAAACTATTTTCTCTTCTTTTTTTTGTTACTTCAAACAAGCAGGTGTTTCTGATTTTATAAGATTATTAGAGAAAACATTACATTACATTAACATGAAACAGAAACAGTGTGAGTGTAAGATAAGAGATGAAACGGCGATCACCATCAAAACCACAATTCATTTTCTTAATTAATAAAATGAACAACTGTAGGAAGAAATCATTTAATTGATTTAATTTCATTAACTTCTGGAAAATCCTCATTGCTTGCTGTATACATATACGTTATACCTACTCCTTATATATTATATATATATAAATAAATCTCTGAATCAGACTCAGACGGCTCCTTTAATAATGACCTTCACTCAATGTTAATCTTTTCATTTATAAACACAGTTCGCTTCTTAATTAATAACAAATATAAGATGAATTCATTAAGAAATATAACACCAGAATATGTAAAGAAACAGACCGATAAAACATTTTAAATGTGGTGCTGGTAAATATAAACATAAATATAAATATAACCATTACACTAATGATTATATTAATTAATTATAGCAATTAATTCGTTAATTATATTACAAAAATCATGATGAAAATAATTCATTGTCCTACAGCCTAGATACAGTCAGAGTGTGTGCGTGTGCGTGTGTGTGTGTGTGTGTGTGTGATGACAGATGGTGTGTGCTCTATGCTGAGTACGCGAACAAACAGCAGCTGCTGTACACACACACACACACACACACACACACACACACACACACACACACACACACACACACACACACAGGTTCTGCTTAAACATCTCTATAGAGGTTCTCCACTGACCTCAGACTCCAGCGTTCTCAATCTGCGGTCTTGATCTCGAATCTCTGCCATCTGCTTCAGCATGTTGTCCACCCTACACACACACACACACACACACACACACACACACACACACACACACACACACACACACACACACACACACACACAGCACCCAATTCAGCAAGCCTGGACATTCTTTATGTCTCCTGTTTTCACACACATACGTAATCGGAGCTGCCACAGCGAGTGTCCTGAAATGGTGCGCATTTTGTGCTCGAGGCTCGGAGCCTGAAATGAAACGTGGCACTTACAGGAAGCTTCTTTACCCCCCACGGAGACGGGACACGGATCCCAGCACAGTGTAATGTAAATGTAGTGCAGTGGAAAACAAGTAAAGCTTGTGAAAGTCCGGTTCCATAAAAAAAAAAACTCAGAAAGAGCTTACGGTGTTGTAATGGATTATCCTGTCTGATCAAACCGTCCTCAAACCGTCCTGCTGCCGCGTGCAGCTTATACACCATCATCACACAATAAAACAAATTTCAGTCTATTTCAGTCTACTTTATTACTCTGATCTGATCAGAAAACACCTCCAGCTTTAAAGCATGACCTGGTGTGCAAAAGTGAAGGAGATTAATACGACAGTTTATCAGAACAGCGGATAAGGACAATTTAATATTTTATTACTGAACCATTAGTCATTCGTTTATTTCTACAGATAAAACAATTTGAAGTGATTATGTTTTGCTTCACACTGGTGAACACTTTCCCCCCTAATTTTCTGCTAAAATGTGATTTGATTGCAGTGTTAATGAGGGTTATAAAGGAACATGACGTGTAGTTCATAAGGATAATAAACTAAACACATTTTACATCTCTTCAGGGATATTTGACATGACCCGACTGTGAAGTGGGCGGGGCTTGAATCCTTCTTCACATAATGTGAGTGGTCATGAGTGGACAAAAACAATAAATGAAATAAATGAATGAATTTTTCTGTTCCGATATTATTTTATTATTGCAGTCTGGGAAAAGGTGTTTTTTTTTTTTTAAATCCAAAAATCTGCCAAATTATTAATGTGATCATTTCTCTGCACAGAGTCTCTCCTGAAAGTGCCATTCTGTGTGAAACGCATTTTAGTGTTTACTACTGAAACGTTTAATATTTAGACTTCATAGTTTATAATACTTTTAGTATTTCAGTGTCATAATAATGTTTTAATTATAAAATAATAATAATAATAATAATAATAATAATAATAATAATAATAATAATAATAATTCCCCTGGGACAGTGACAGGTCATGTGTAGACGTGACAGGGAGAGATACTGACTTGGCAGACGTGCGTCTGAGTCGCTCGGTGTCGCTGTCTTTGAGTTTCTTACTCAGAGTAGAGAGCAAATTCTCCTTCTGTACCGCTTCCCACGTGTTCAACCTGCTCGCCTTCCTATCCCTCAGATCCAACACTGAGAGAGAGAGAGAGAGGGGGAGAGAGAGAGAGACAGAGAGAGAGACAGACGGAGAGAGAGAGCGAGACGGACGGAGAGAGAGAGAGAGCGAGAGACGGACGGGGAGAGAGAGAGAGCGAGAGACGGACGGAGAGAGAGAGAGAGAGCGAGAGACGGACGGAGAGAGAGAGAGAGAGAGACGGACGGAGAGAGAGAGAGAGAGAGAGAGAAAGAGAGAGAGAGAGAGAGAGAGAGACAGACGGAGAGAGAGAGAGAGAAGATGGATGAGGCATCAGTATCTTTACATCTTTCATTGATTTAAGAGTCAATCCAAGAATTATTGGCACCCTTCATTAAAAAAAACAAAAAAAAAAAACAACAACACTGTATAGTTTTAGACAGAAAGAAACAGACATACACACAGACAGGAAGGCAGACAGACAGGAAGGAAGACAGACAGGAAGGCAGACAGACAGGAAGGCAGACAGAAACAAAGACAAACTGGGAGAGACAACAAAAAAAAGCTTTATTAAATGTTCTTTAATCTGTTAAACAAACTGAATTACAATGTGTGTAATGTGTGTAATGTGTGTAATGTGTGTATTGTGTGTAATGTGTGTAATGTGTGTATTGTGTGTAATGTGTGTAATGTGTGTATTGTGTGTAATGTGTGTATTGTGTGTATTGTGTGTAATGTGTGTATTGTGTGTAATGTGTGTATTGTGTGTAATGAGTGTAATGTGTGTATTGTGTGTAATGAGTGTAATGTGTGTATTGTGTGTAATGTGTGTAATGTGTGTATTGTGTGTAATGTGTGTATTGTGTGTAATGTGTGTATTGTGTGTAATGTGTGTATTGTGTGTAATGTGTGTAATGTGTGTATTGTGTGTAATGAGTGTAATGTGTGTATTGTGTGTAATGTGTGTAATGTGTGTATTGTGTGTACTGTGTGTAATGTGTGTATTGTGTGTATTGTGTGTAATGTGTGTAATGTGTGTAATGTGTGTATTGTGTGTATTGTGTGTAATGTGTGTATTGTGTGTAATGTGTGTATTGTGTGTAATGTGTGTATTGTGTGTAATGTGTGTATTGTGTGTAATGTGTGTATTGTGTGTAATGTGTGTATTGTGTGTATTGTGTGTATTGTGTGTATTGTGTGTAATGAGTGTATTGTGTGTAATGTGTGTATTGTGTGTAATGTGTGTATTGTGTGTATTGTGTGTATTGTGTGTAATGTGTGTATTGTGTGTATTGTGTGTATTGTGTGTATTGTGTGTAATGTGTGTATTGTGTGTAATGTGTGTAATGAGTGTAATGAGTGTATTGTGTGTAATGTGTGTATTGTGTGTAATGTGTGTATTGTGTGTAATGTGTGTATTGTGTGTATTGTGTGTATTGTGTGTATTGTGTGTAATGTGTGTATTGTGTGTATTGTGTGTATTGTGTGTAATGTGTGTATTGTGTGTATTGTGTGTAATGTGTGTATTGTGTGTAATGTGTGTAATGAGTGTAATGTGTGTATTGTGTGTAATGTGTGTATTGTGTGTAATGTGTGTAATGTGTGTATTGTGTGTATTGTGTGTATTGTGTGTAATGTGTGTATTGTGTGTAATGTGTGTAATGTGTGTAATGTGTGTATTGTGTGTAATGTGTGTATTGTGTGTAATGTGTGTATTGTGTGTAATGTGTGTAATGAGTGTAATGTGTGTAATGAGTGTAATGTGTGTAATGTGTGTAATGAGTGTAATGTGTGTATTGTGTGTATTGTGTGTAATGTGTGTATTGTGTGTAATGTGTGTATTGTGTGTATTGTGTGTAATGTGTGTATTGTGTGTAATGTGTGTATTGTGTGTAATGTGTGTAATGAGTGTAATGTGTGTAATGAGTGTAATGTGTGTAATGTGTGTAATGAGTGTATTGTGTGTAATGTGTGTATTGTGTGTAATGTGTGTAATGAGTGTAATGTGTGTAATGTGTGTATTGTGTGTAATGAGTGTATTGTGTGTAATGTGTGTAATGTGTGTATTGTGTGTAATGTGTGTATTGTGTGTAATGTGTGTATTGTGTGTATTGTGTGTATTGTGTGTATTGTGTGTAATGAGTGTAATGTGTGTAATGAGTGTAATGTGTGTATTGTGTGTATTGTGTGTAATGAGTGTAATGTGTGTAATGAGTGTAATGAGTGTAATGTGTGTATTGTGTGTATTGTGTGTATTGTGTGTAATGAGTGTAATGAGTGTAATGAGTGTAATGTGTGTAATGAGTGTAATGAGTGTAATGAGTGTAATGTGTGTAATGTGTGTAATGAGTGTAATGTGTGTAATGTGTGTAATGTGTGTATTGTGTGTAATGAGTGTAATGAGTGTAATGAGTGTAATGTGTGTAATGAGTGTAATGTGTGTAATGTGTGTAATGTGTGTAATGTGTGTATTGTGTGTATTGTGTGTATTGTGTGTAATGAGTGTAATGAGTGTAATGTGTGTAATGTGTGTAATGAGTGTATTGTGTGTATTGTGTGTATTGTGTGTATTGTGTGTAATGTGTGTAATGTGTGTATTGTGTGTATTGTGTGTAATGTGTGTATTGTGTGTAATGTATGTATTGTGTGTAATGTGTGTATTGTGTGTAATGTGTGTAATGTGTGTATTGTGTGTAATGAGTGTAATGTGTGTAATGAGTGTAATGTGTGTAATGTGTGTAATGTGTGTATTGTGTGTAATGTGTGTAATGTGTGTATTGTGTGTATTGTGTGTATTGTGTGTAATGAGTGTAATGTGTGTAATGTGTGTAATGAGTGTAATGTGTGTATTGTGTGTATTGTGTGTATTGTGTGTATTGTGTGTAATGTGTGTAATGTGTGTATTGTGTGTATTGTGTGTAATGTGTGTATTGTGTGTAATGTATGTATTGTGTGTAATGTGTGTATTGTGTGTAATGTGTGTAATGTGTGTATTGTGTGTAATGAGTGTAATGTGTGTAATGAGTGTAATGTGTGTAATGTGTGTAATGTGTGTATTGTGTGTAATGTGTGTAATGTGTGTATTGTGTGTATTGTGTGTATTGTGTGTAATGTGTGTATTGTGTGTATTGTGTGTATTGTGTGTAATGTGTGTATTGTGTGTATTGTGTGATGTGTGTGTATTGTGTGTAATGTGTGTATTGTGTGTATTGTGTGATGTGTGTGTATTGTGTGATGTGTGTGTATTGTGTGTAATGTGTGTATTGTGTGTAATGTGTGTATTGTGTGCATTGTGTCTAATGTGTGTATTGTGTGTATTGTGTGTATTGTGTGATGTGTGTGTATTGTGAGTATTGTGTGTATTGTGTGATGTGTGTGTATTGTGTGTATTGTGTGTAATGTGTGTATTGTGTGTATTGTGTGTATTGTGTGTAATGTGTGTATTGTGTGTATTGTGTGTAATGAGTGTAATGTGTGTAATGAGTGTAATGAGTGTAATGAGTGTATTGTGTGTATTGTGTGTATTGTGTGTAATGTGTGTAATGTGTGTATTGTGTGTAATGAGTGTAATGTGTGTAATGTGTGTAATGTGTGTAATGTGTGATGTGTGTGTATTGTGTGATGTGTGTGTATTGTGTGTAATGTGTGTAATGTGTGTATTGTGTGTATTGTGTGTAATGTGTGTATTGTGTGTATTGTGTGTATTGTGTGTATTGTGTGTATTGTGTGATGTGTGTGTATTGTGTGTAATGTGTGTATTGTGTGTATTGTGTGTATTGTGTGTATTGTGTGTATTGTGTGATGTGTGTGTAATGTGTGTATTGTGTGTAATGTGTGTAATGAGTGTAATGTGTGTAATGTGTGTAATGTGTGTATTGTGTGTAATGTGTGTATTGTGTGTATTGTGTGTATTGTGTGTAATGTGTGTAATGTGTGTAATGTGTGTATTGTGTGTATTGTGTGTATTGTGTGTAATGTGTGTATTGTGTGTATTGTGTGTATTGTGTGTAATGTGTGTATTGTGTGTATTGTGTGTATTGTGTGTATTGTGTGATGTGTGTGTATTGTGTGTAATGTGTGTATTGTGTGTATTGTGTGTATTGTGTGTATTGTGTGATGTGTGTGTATTGTGTGTAATGTGTGTAATGTGTGTATTGTGTGTATTGTGTGTAATGTGTGTATTGTGTGATGTGTGTGTATTGTGTGTAATGTGTGTATTGTGTGTATTGTGTGTATTGTGTGTATTGTGTGTATTGTGTGATGTGTGTGTATTGTGTGTATTGTGTGTATTGTGTGATGTGTGTGTATTGTGAGTATTGTGTGTATTGTGTGATGTGTGTGTATTGTGTGTATTGTGTGATGTGTGTATATTGTTGTACAGTCCCACAGGACCTGAGTGTTCCAGCACACGTACTGAAGTGTTTGATTTTGACAGACGGAACTTTGCGGATGGTTCTCTTGATGAAGAGCCGCAGGTGAGAGAGGATGATGAAGGGCGGAGCCAGGCAGGGGCGGGAGTGGTACTCCACTATCAGGTTATAACGCTGGAACTTCCAGTGGACATCACTGTGCTCCTGTACCTTACTGAATGTGTAGCTGTATACACACACACACACACACACACACACACACACACACACACACACACAAAGACCAGCTGTTATCCCACAGCACTGTTGAGTTCTCGAAACAGAAGGTGTTGATTAATTCTCTATAACAGCAGCTCTGACAGTAGTGCAGCTCCACATCACAGCTTTATTTATCATTTAATCACTTGTTCTGATACAGTATCTCACAAAAGTGAGTACACCCCTCACATTTCTGTAAATATTTTATTATATCTTTTCATGGGACAACACTGAAGAAATGACACTTTGCTACAGTGTAAAGTAGTGAGTGAGAACTTCTTTGGTGGACCATGGTGAGGCCTGTTCTGAGTGGAACCTGTCCTGTTAAACCGCTGTATGGTCTTGGCCACCGTGCTGCAGCTCAGTTTCAGGGTGTTGGCAATCTTCTTATAGCCTAGGCCATCTTTATGTAGAGCAACAATTCTTTTTCTCAGATCCTCAGAGAGTTCTTTGCCATGAGGTGCCATGTTGAACTTCCAGTGACCAGTATGAGAGAGTGTGAGAGCGATAACACCAAACTTAACACACCTGCTCCCCATTCACACCTGAGACCTTGTAACACTAACAAGTCACATGACACCGGGGAGGGAAAATGGCTAATTGGGCCCAATTTGGACATTTTCACTTAGGGGTGTACTCACTTTTGTTGCCAGCAGTTTAGACATTAATGGCTGTGTGTTGAGTTATTTTGAGGGGACAGTAAATTTACACTGTTATACAAGCTGTACACTCACTACTTTACATTGTAGCAAAGTGTCATTTCATCAGTGTTGTCCCATGAAAAGATATAATAAAATATTTACAAAAATGTGAGGGGTGTACTCACTTTTGTGAGATACTGTACGTTATGGTTTCTATAGTAACGGCTCATTCACAGGGACGGGTACAGCGGACACTCCACTGATAATAAACACATTTTTAAAAAGTCATCGACATTATGAAGTTTTCTGTACGGAGACACTGACGTAACGTTTTCCGACATCTTCAGGACAGAGGAGTTTACGCTTCTTTGCGGTTTCTCAGTAACAAAAGACGACAAGATGCATTTTTTTGTCTTATTAACTTGAAGAGAGAGAATAAAGAGAGGGAATAAAGAGAGAGAGAATAAAGAGAGAGGGAATAGAGAGAGGGAATAAAGAGAGGGAATAGAGAGAGAGAATAGAGAGAGAGAATAGAGAGAGGGAATAAAGAGAGAGAATAGAGAGAGGGAATAAAGAGAGAGAATATAGAGAGAGAGAATAAAGAGAGAGAGAATAAAGAGAGGGAATAAAGAGAGAGGGAATAGAGAGAGAGAATAAAGAGAGGGAATAAAGAGAGAGAATAAAGAGAGAGAATAAAGAGAGAGAATAAAGAGAGAGGGAATAAAGAGAGAGGGAATAGAGAGAGGGAATAAAGAGAGGGAATAAAGAGAGGGAATAGAGAGAGGGAATAGAGAGGGAATAGAGAGAGAGAATAGAGAGGGAATAGAGAGAGAGAGAATAGAGAGGGAATAGAGAGAGGCTGGTGAGGGAACGAGTGTTTATAGCTGCTATAATGTAATTCTCACAATCTTCTACGTCAGTGTTTTTTTTTTGTACAAGATAAACTAAAGCTCGGAGGCAGTGTAACACCTGAACATGGCGATCAGCAGGTTGAGCAGCAGGACGTTGGTGACCAGCAGGTAGATGGACAGCAGGATGAGGACGAGCCAGTTGGCTTCAGACTGCGGACACGGTTCAGCTCCCTGCTGGATCAGACTCACGTTGTTGGTGCAAACCTTCTCTATACGCCTATGAGCTGGAAAAGAAAAGAGAAATAACACACCTGGATTAGCATTGCATGTTAAACAACACCATGAGGATGTGATAACACACACACACACACACACACACACACACACACACACACACACACACACACACACACACACACACACACACACCGTCTATTTCGTCCAGTGGTATCTGCCCAAAGATGTGCAGGTACGGTCTGTAGAAAACACGGCGAATCACCCAGTAGGGTCGAGGGTCATAGGCGTATATCAGCGCCTGATTGGCCACACCGTAAGCCAATAGCCAGACTCCCAGGAAGAACAGGAAGAAGAAAACATCCTTCACCTGATACACAAATAAAACACACTGCTAAGAGAAAAGTTCACCATGTGCGACAATTTTCCTCTTTAAACAAAAACCTGATCAGCTGAGACACGTTTGAATGTAAATGTTCCAAAATCACACATAAACACACCCCCAGGCTTCATATCGCTCCATATGTGTGTGTATTTACACACTTATTAACATCCACATCATGTCCAGCTTTGAAGGTGGTAAGATTAGGTAAGATTTGTGAATAAAAAGGTTAAATGGGCGGAGATGAATAAGATTTGAATGTTGTTGTTTTTTTTTACTCATTGAGCCCGCCCCCATTTCCAGCCATGTACACAAAGCCCCGCCCTGCCCTCAAAACTTATGACGGCTTAACCAGAGTTAGCATGAGCAAGGACCGTCATGACATCACATTCACGCGCACTCAGACATTCAACTGCTTTAAAGTCGAGTTACAACAAGGAACTTCTCCTCATAATGATTTATGGGGATGCGAAAGGGCTGTTGGGGGCGTGGCTATAAAATGACTAGAAGCCAATCCAGACACAATCAAACATTCTGGACCAGAAGACAGGTTTTCAAACGTTTTTTTTTTTTAGCTACATAATACACTTGTTCTGAAACAACGACTCAAACTATTATTATTTATCATTTCTACATCATTTGTACAAGCAAGAAATTACTATTTAAAAAAAAAAAAATCAACTACTGCACCTTTTAAAACAATTCCAGCTTCAAATGTGTTGGAGGTGTGGCCAAAGAGGGTGTGTTTTAAAGGGTGGAGTCATAGCAAACTGCGCTAATGGAAAGCAAACCCGTTCTGAGTGAGGAAAACCCGTCGATGTTTTTCTCACCATTTTGCCGACGATGATGATTTTGGGTCCGAGGTGTTTGTTAACGGCGAAGATGTGGATGAGTCGAAGAGTGAAGACCATGTAGTCCACACACAGCATCGAGCGACCGAACTCATACGACCAGTGGAACATCCTGTAACACACACACACACACACACACACACACACACACACACACACACACACACACACACACACACACACATGCACTGAATATGAAAACTCCTGTCTAATACAATAAGGTACTGAAAACATGTACACTGCAGAAGTCCCGCCCTCTCACACACACACACACACACACACACACACACACACACACACACACCTGCAGGTGAGGCCGAGGATGAAGAGCAAGATGGCGGTGAGGTCGCACTTGTTCCACATGTCCTGGATGTATAACCCCATACTCTGAGAAAAACTCCCTGAGCCGCTGACAAATGACTGTCAGAGAGGAGAGACACAAACTCAGTGTGTGTGTGTGTGTGTGTGTGTGTGTGTTTGTGCGTGTGTGTGTGCGTGTGTGTGTGCGTGTGTGTGTGTGTGTCTGAGAGATGTGTGTACCTGTCGAATCTCCTCACAGACCAGAGTAAACACCCAAAAGTACAACAAATACTCGATGGGGGCGGGGCCAATCGGAGGTGGAGGTTTGAATTCGACCAATAGGATGTAAGCGAACAGCATGAGGAAGAGAAAGTACATTAACACGTTGCCTAGAAACGAGGTGACGGGAGCGAACCAGAACTGCCGCCATCGGTGTACGATGTATGGGTGTTTGTGGGGGGAAGCATGTTTCTCTGAAAAACACACACACACGCAAACACACACACACACACACACACACACACACACACACACACACACACACACACACACACACACACACACACACACACACACACACACACACGCATATTCAAATCCAGACGTCTGGGTTAAAAATCAATGAAAGAGAAAGTACTCTTCTGAGCTCACGTTTATGGTCTCTGGTTAAAGCAGTGAGTTCCTCCATATCCTCCTCCCTGTGGGACACACACACACACACACACACACACACACACACACACACACACACACACACACACACACACACACACACACACACACACACACAGAGCTTGCTACACACACTTCTGATTTAATTTTGCTAATGTGTGAGATGTTAAAGAGAAGGCGTTTACGTGTGTGTGATGTCGGAGAGAGAACAGACGTGACCACTGTCACCGGCATTGTCCCCGTCTACACCATGAGCGTTATCCTCCAGTTTACTATCATCGTCCCTGAGAGAGAGAGAGAGAGAGAGAGAGAGAGAGAGATGAAAGATAAACATGGTGAGCTTTACAGGAGAAAAGCAGTTATGTGATAAAGGAAGAGTAAAGCGTAACGTGTGTGTTACATGTGCTTTGTGATATCAGCCATAGAGAATGCTGTGGTGCGAGACCCCTCCAAACCATCTGCATGTCTGTCATGATGCTCTCTGAAATGCACACACACACACACACACACACACACACACACACACACACACACACACACACACACACACACACACACACACGGAAAATAGTGAACATTACAGCAAAATAAATAGAAACATCATGAATATTGCATTTACTGGAATATCAGTCACTATATACTATAACAGACAGAAAAAAGAAGATGGAGATGGGATAGAAAGAGGACAGACGGACAGACAGACGGACGGACGGACAGACAGACGGACAGACGGACAATGGCAAGAAGATAGATTTAAGATAGCGAGAGGATGGAAGCAGATGAAGAAAGGATGGAGAGAAGAAGTAGAGGAGATGAGGAACATGGCTCCTGACCTGAAGGTGATGAGGTTGGTGTAGATGAGAGGAGGCAGGAAGAACGTTATGATGAGTTTCCACACTTCGGTCCGACTGTGCATGTCTCCCCACCAGATCTGAGCCAGCAGGGTCTGTCCCAAACACACCGACAACACCGAACAGTCAGAGCTAACACTGTAACTTTACATTATCTGTAAAGAAAAGTGTCCTTATGTAACATTTACGGAAGGAGTCTCCAGTGTCAGCGCTTTGTAACAGTAAGAGGTAAAGCTGTAACTTTGTGTTTTTTTCTAACTTCAAGAGAGAATAGAGAGAGGGCTGGTGAGGGAACGACTGTTTATAGCTGCTATAACGTAAGCGAGAACAGGTACTAACTTGTTTCACAGATGTTCCACAACATGTAATGTAATTCTAAATGGATAAAAAGTATGACGCATCGTTCTTTAATAAATTAAGAATTGTAATCGGTGGTTAATTGCTCAGATCTGCTGACCTGCACACCATCGTGGCTGAAGAAAAGTCGTGCGTCGGCCACCGTGGCCATCTGTAGACAGGTAGCTCCACCCCAAAAAGGGGACATCCTTATGAGCAGCGTGAGGGAGCGAGTCTCGTTGCTCTGGTAGCAGGCGCTAAACATGTCTACAGGATCACAATCACACACACACACACACACACACACACACACACACACAGTTCTTAGTTTACACACACATTATATATATATATATATATATGCCTAAAAACAAACATTTATAAATAGATTTTTCTATATAGTGTTAAAGCTGCAGTATGGAATTTTCAGGGAATTTTGGAGACCTCTCTGGTAGAAAGGTGATATTACAAACAACTTGCAGATGTTTTTTTTTTTTTTTTTTTTTTTTTTTAAGGTCAGTTGTTCTGCGTCCTTCTCCTGCGTAGATTTATCTAACAGATTATACAAGTATTCACACCGACACGTACTCTATAACAAGGTCCTCCTATGCTATAAAACACTTTCCTCCACTGACTCTGTAATGTTCCTTATTCCAGCTTTAACAAAAAAGTTACATACTACAGCTTTAATTCACAGCCCCTGCATCAGGAAGGTCACGCTTGGAGGTTAAGTGTATAATGTCCATTTAGTTGTGTTTAACGGTGTATGGCAGGTGGAAAGCTCTGTGTGTGTGTGTGTGTGTGTGTGTGTGTGTGTGTGTGTGTGTGCATGCTCTCTCACCATGAGCCAGGTTCTCGAACCTCTGTGCCAGGTCCTTCATGGACTGACAGGTCTCTGTCTCGTTTTCCAGCTTGGACAGCTCTCGGAGGATCTTACACGCACTGAGAGCGCTCATTACAGACTCGCCCGCCTTGGGGAGGGAGGGAGAGAGAGAGAGAGAGAGAGAGAGAGAGAGAGAGAGAGAGAGAGAGAGAGAGAGAGAGAGAGAGAGAGAGAGAGAGAGAGAGAGAGAGACTTTTGACTTTTTAGGTCTCTTTTTATTTACTCAATACAAAACCAGACACCTATATTTTTATGGGAAACATAAATACAAAAGTAGATCTCATCGTAAAATGTGTATAAATTTAAATGGGAAAAATTGAAATAAATAAATAAGAGAAATAAACACAATATAAATAGAATTTAAATGAAAAATAAAACATAAAACATAAAATATAGTTCCATAATACCATCAAAGTAGATAAACAGCACTTCATATGTTTAGTTTAAAACCCTCATCATCAGGTTCACATATAAGATCATCAACACCCCAAACATAGAAAAAAGAATTCACATCTTTCACAAGTTGATAAAAAACATATTCTATAGTTAACCTCTTCTTTATAAAACCCTTCACCATTAGTACTGGATCAACTCCTCCTCTTCCTTCTACTTTATTTTTCCTTGTGCACCATATCGCCAGCTTTGCAACACCATATAAAAAGTTAAGTAAAACCACTTTTTGTTTGTTTTTCACACAGTATTTTGGACCAAAAATAAATAATGCTCGATTAAAGCTACCTGTGAACTGCAAACCCCAAGTTTTCACTAAATCTAAAATCCGATCTAAACGAGGACACTCAATAAAAACATGAAAAACAGTTTCAGGGACTCCACAGAAGGGACAACCCTCCTCATGTGAAGGGTTCAGGTGTGCTAAGTGTCTATTTGTGGCTAATATCCCATGTACAGTTCTCCACTGGAGATCTCCAACCTTCTTTTCGATGGGTCTTTTGTACAGGGATCTCCAGCTACCTTTCGGGGAAGAGCCTGGATCCAGCACCTCTGTCCATCTTGTGTTCCTTACATCCTTGAGGCGTTGATAATTGATAGACTTTACACAAGCTCTGTAGAGAGTTTTCCTGTTTAGGTCACTGAAAGGTTGTAGTTTGGGGATATCCATGGATAGTAATTTTCCAACATCCTCTTGCCAGCCCTCTTTATTCAGAGAGACTTGGAGTTCAGGAAAGTGAGGAGGTTCGTTTGTATTCTCAATGGGTGTGTCATTCAGAAAGTCTTTTTACTGGAGCAGGAAGACCAGCCTCCAAGTCATCAAGAATATGTTGAGCGAGACGCACTGATTTAAAGCCTGCCTTCGCAGCCAATTCTTCAGGCGTCAACCAGCTCACTTTCTTCCTCAGATGACCTATCTTTGAGAAGCCTGCTTTCATCAATGCAGTCCTGATGGTAGTTGAGCGCAGCATCTCAGTGGTGATGGGCGGGTTGAAGAACAAAGGCTCTTCAAACAGCCACCGGGTGGGTCTTTCCCATTCCCTCGAAAAGGAGAGGGTCTGTCTCGCTTGTAGAGCACTCTGATAGAACGCTGTGAGTCCTTCCAAGTCCACGCTCTCTAGACGCAGGGTAAAAAGGTGTTTGTCTAGACCCAATCTCCCAGCTTTGTACAACAGTGCACATGCCACATCCATCCACTGGTGATGTTGATGGTATAGGAGACGATGTACTGCTTGTAGACGAAAGACCGCCACTCTACTGAAAATGTCAATCAGCCCTTGTCCTCCTTCTTGGACTGGGAGGTAAAGGGCAGCAGCTCTTAGCCAGTGCTGTCCTGACCAAAAGAAGTTCACAATAGTCCTTTGAATTTCCTCTATCAGAGTTCTTGGTGGATTTAGAACCATGAATCTGTGCCAGAGCATTGAAGCAATGAGGTTGTTTACTACCAGGACTCTTCCCCTATATGATAGCTGGGGTAGTAACCATGTCCATTTAAGTAGCTTAGCACGCACTGTCTCAATCAGGCCCTCCCAGTTTTTCATTTTGTATTCAGTTTTTCCGAGGTATACTCCAAGGCATTTCATACCTGTCTTTCCCCACTGAATGTTTTCTGGGAGATCCGGTGGGTCGCTCCTTTTGGGGCCGTACCATAGTGCCTCTGTTTTCTGCCAGTTGAGTTTTGCTGACGAAGCTCGCTCGTAAACTCTCAGAGCATCGATCAAGGCTTGGATATCCTGTTTTTCTTGGATTATCACAGTGATGTCATCGGCATAAGCCGAAAGCTTAATGGCTTCAGCTCTCATACTCCCTCTGATAGACATCCCTGTTAGATTTGTCCTCAGAAAACAAAGCAGAGGTTCTATTGCCAGACTGTATAGTTGACCAGACATTGGACAACCTTGTCTGATCCCTCTCTTGATTTGAATTGGGACGCTAAGCCCTCCTCCAACTTTAACCATGGATGTAGCATCTGTGTATAAAATTTTGATCCATGATAAAAAGTAGCTACCAAACCCATAACACTCCAGAGCTTTAAATAAATACTGATGGTCCACACGGTCAAAAGCTTTCTCCTGGTCAAGTGAAAGCAGTCCCACATCGACACTGTAGTCTAAAATGTCCCGTATTAAAAACAAATTATCATAAATGGACCTTTTTGGTATACAGTATGATTGGTTTTTGTGTACTAACACATCAAGAACCCCTTTAAGTCTGTTTGCTAAAACCTTGGACAGAATCTTGTAGTCGGAACATAAAACAGCAACTGGTCTCCAGTTTTTGAGCAGACACAGGTCTCCTTTTTTGGGGAGTAAGGAGAGAACAGCACGTTGACAGCTTTTTGGGAGTATTTTAGCTTTAAAACTTTCTTGTAAAACTTCATAAAAGTCTTTGCCTATGGTTCCCCAAAAGGATTTGTAGAATTCGATAGGTAGACCATCGATTCCTGGTGCTCGGCCCGAGGACAGCTGATGCACTGCTGTTGTGACTTCCTCAAAAGTCAGTTCTGAGTCCAGAAGCTTTTTGTGTTTTGTATCCAGCGCAGGCAGGTTTTTAAAAAGTTCATCTGAGCATTGTTTTTCTGTGAGTTCTTTAGCATATAAGGCTGAGTAAAAATCAACAGCTAGTCCTCTCATCTCCACCGTGTCTGAGGTAACACTTCCATCAGACCTTCGTAAAACATGCATAAAGTTATTAGCAACACTCTTTTTTTCCAGGTTAAAAAAGTAGGATGTAGGAGCATCCATGTCACGCACAGAGGTAAAACGTGCTCTAATAATCGCTCCTTTGGCCTTTTCTTGTAAAACCCTTCTTAATTCGTGTCTCTTCTGAATAATATTTTTCTGCATATTTACATTGTTTTGTTCAATTAAGGTGTTTTGGATAGCTGTGAGATCCAGTTCTAGATTGGACACTGCTTGTTTAACCTTAGCTGAAGTGTGTGACATAAATTGTTGGCAGAAGAGCTTTATCTGAGCCTTTCCCACCTCCCACCACTGGAGAAGGTTTTCATACTCTTTCTTTTGGTTTGCCCAGCACCCCCAAAAAAACGTAAAATTCTCATTAAAATCCAAATCTTGGGTTAACTTTGTATTAAAACGCCAATAAAAATACTGTGGTTTTGTTTGTGATACAGTTACATGTGCTGTGATGAGGTGATGATCAGAGAACCCACAAGGCGTAATGCATGTACTTATGACTCTATTACGCAGAGTGTTATTCATATAAAAGCGATCCAGGCGTGCAGCACTAACTCTCCCTGCTGCCACTTTAAGCCAACTGTATTGTCTTACACTTTTATTCTTTTCTCTCCATACATCTACCAACCCTGTCTGTGTAATTACTTCCTCTAAAGTTTTAGCAGATAAAAGATGAGGTTCTTCACTGTTTCTATCGAGAGTAAAATCAAGTGTGCAGTTAAAATCCCCACCAACAACCAGAAAGACATCTTGTGTGAAAGAAGCAAATTTATCATTGAGAGTTTTAAAAAGTCTGATTTTTTCTCTTCCGGTATTCGGAGCATAAATATTAATAAATACAAATTCCATGTCTTTTATTTTTGCCTTGACCATGAGCAAGCGCCCCTTTTCCACCTCATTAACAGTTAAAATCTTTACATTTAATCTAGAAGAGAAAAGTATTGCCACCCCTGCACTGAGATTGGTCCCGTGACTGAGGAAATACTCTCCCTCCCACCGTAGACCCCAATCTACTTCATTACTCACATCACTGTGAGTTTCCTGTAAAAATATTACATTTAAATCTTTCAGAGTTATATATTCTTTTAGTAAAACCCATTTATTATTATCTCTAACCCCATTTATATTTAAGGACCCGAGTCTTAAGATGTCCATGATAAAAGAGGGTAGGATGATAGTAAAGACAGTTGTAATAGGAAGCAGAACAAAAGAGAAAGAGATCCCCATGTGCACTTATTTAGGTGTACCTTTACCTTTAGTCTTGACCGATTTTTTCTTTTTTCTGACTGCTGTTAGGTATTTTTTCAGTCTGAACCTTTTCAGTAGTGGTAACTCATCTAAGCTGCTTTCCTTACGTGCTTTCTTGACCGATAGTATGAACTTGTCTAGGTCTGGAAAAAACTTCACTAGTTCAACACTCTTCCCCTTAGTTTCATCCAGGAAGGCATTAATCTGATCCACTGTGTATAAATCACTATCAGCATCATCATCTTCAGTAACTGAATCGTCATCACGGAAACTATCTTCAGTTACTTCTGAAACTGTGTCCATTTCATCACACTGTTCTTCATACATCTTAGCTTCCGGATCGGCCTCACTACAGACAGAGGAGTTATTGCTCTGATCCACACACTTTCCAGCATCACTGCAGCCTGGCTGCTCATCATCAGCACTATGCACATTATTATCAGCAGCATTCTCTAGATTATCAGCAGCATTCACATTATTGTCAGCCACATTTGTATTTGTCTCAGCCACATTTGCTCTTACCTTTATGTTAGTATCACTCTGTACCTTCACCTGGTCAGGATCCTTCACTGTATCCTCCTGTTCTGAGCTGTGTTCTCCTGTTACAGGTGGGCCTTGCTGATCAGCAGCGCGCGCTTTATGCGGGCAAGTAAAGCGCTTGTGTCCGATATCCCCACATTCAAAACAGCGCAGACTTTCAGTGCTGGCGTACACCATGTAGGAGTTTTCTCCACTAGTGACCCGGAAAGACACCTCCAAGGATTTATTGGGAGAGTTCAGGAACATGTACACCTGTCTCCTGAATGACAGGACATGTTTAAGTGTGGCGTTTTTACAGCCTAGCGGGATCATTTTCATCGCTCCGGTGATTTTCCCGAATCTGGTCAGCTCTTTGACGATGGCCTCGTTAGTGATAAATGGGGGGACGTTTGAGATGGTGATTTTAGAGGCCGGGGTGGATAAAGGTGTAACTGCCACATACGTCTCCTTCACCCATATACCACTCCCAATTAACCCGCTGACCAGATTCTCGGTTTTCAGGAAGATCACGACCGCTTTGTTCATTCTGGAGGCCGAGTTGATGTTATCATGGCCCACCTGTTCTCCTACAGCGAGGAGAACATCTTCGATAGATGCGCTCACCTCCGGAACACACCTGATCCCATTCCGGAGGGAGAGAGGCGACGCTACCCCCGAAGGGGTAGACGCCATGTCACCCCACACACACACACACACACACACACACACACACACACACACACACACACACACACCCGGACTTCTAACTAGTATCACTAACTTACAACAAACTAAGTGCTCAAGAAAAAAAGGAAAAGAAAATAAAGACGAAAGAAACTGAGTAAGAACTCAGCAAGCGCTCTCACACGCAGCTCTCACGCTAACCACACCCACTCCCAGCATGCACCAGAGAGAGAGAGAGAGAGAGAGAGAGAGACAGAGAGAGAGAGAGACAGACAGACAGACAGACAGACAGAAAGGATCGGCCAAAATGTGAGCAATAGGTGGAGGATAATATAGAGGAAGATGAAGAAGGATGAAGGATTGTTTACCATCTCCCAGAATAAAATGGCCATCTCACTGCGGTTCTGCAGAACGGCCCAGATGAAGAGAGAGGACCAGGGGAACGCAACCTGCTGATGACGGTACGCACAGTCACCCTGTAAAATCTTATTCACATGCTGAGAGTGAGACAGAGAGACAGACAGAGAGAGAGAGAGAGACAGAGAGAGAGAGAGAGAGAGAGAGAGAGAGAGAGAGAGAGAAAGAGAGAGAGAGAGAGAGAGAGAGAGAGAGAGAGAGAGAGAGAGAGAGAGAGAGAGAGATGTTTAAATGATTAGCTCCTCTTGAATGGGTGGATCTGATCATACAGATTTCAATGTATAAAACTGGTCTGGGGGCGGGGCCACTTCCGAGCTCAGCTTGTGAGGTCACTAAATGAACTCCACGGCTCTGACCCCGTCACACTGAATATGCAAATAATTAAACTATCACAGTATGATTCTCTGTGACTTTTAACCACAGGACCGGTGTGCTTCGCTAGCTAGATAACTAACTTAGCTAATATTAGAGATGGTTGTCATGGTAACACTGAAATGTATTCTGACAGATTGGAAAATGAGACTAGCAGTTAGCTAACCAGCTAGCTAAGTTAACTAGTGCGGAGGACATGGGGGGAACCGGTTACAGACGGTAATGTTTGAGCAGCGTGTGCACGTGTTCGTACCTTTGCTGCTCTCCTCGAGCTCACTCCAGGCTGCAGGCCGAGGGGGACGTAATAAAACGGTTGGCACATGCCTCCGAAAATTCCCCCTAATAAGCGTGAAACCTGGAACACAAAAAAAAAAGCGTTTAAAACAAAGAACCGCAGCGTGTGTGAAGTTCTGAGACGTCCTTTGCTGAGTGACCTCTGACCCCTAACCTCAAACAGGCTGAGCCCACAGGCGCTCAACGGCCCCGGCAAGGGATTCTTCAGGTCCTTGCAGCTCTCGTCGGCCGAGTCGGGTGAACAGGTCTGAGAGGAGGCCAGGTGGTGTCTCTCCCTCAGCCACGTCTGCAGCAGTGTGTAGGCCAGCGTGCTGCTGGAGAGAGACTTGTACAGGTTCTCCAAACGCTCATACGTCAGATACTCCAGAATGTTCAGCCCGTTCTCAGTGAAGAGACGAACAAACTGAGGCTTATCGTTCACCAGAGCATCCGTCATGGAGCCCTCCAGATCATCATACTGCAACACACAGAGAGAGAGAGAGAGAGAGAGAGAGAGAGAGAGAGAGAGAGAGAGAGAGAGAGAACATAGACATATGAAGGGTCAGTATCTTCACAGCTTTAATTGATTTTAGAGTCAATTCCAGAATTATTGGCACCCTTCATAAGTTTGCCAAGATTACAGACACGTTGATTTCTGTGTTGCTATTTATCGCATTTGTGCGATGAGATGTAACCTCCTAGCAGAGGCAACCAGGTTTTGGTTTGAGGAACTTTACATATTTTTCCATCATGTGTAATGCTTAAATATACTGCCTTGTTCGATCGTTGCTTTGATGGGTGCCAATAATTCTGGAGGTCACAGTAAATAATAATTACACAGTACACTACATATTATTACTACTACTACTACTACTACTAATAATAATAATAATAATAATAATACAATATTTACTACATGTAATTTCCTTGTCCAATTCTTTCCTGTGTTCAATATTTTATTTGGTTTTAATTACTAATTTATTCCTGTATTAATTTATTTGGCATAGTGTGTATACAGTGGGTGTAGAAAAGAATCCCCCATTTAAAATAATCACATTTTGTTGCTTTTCAGCCTGAAATGAAGACGGAAAAAAGATTTTTTTTTGTTTTATCCAGCTGTATTTACTCAGTGCAACTTATAACATCCAAGTGAACAATATAACACCAACATGTCAGAAAAATAAATAAATAAATAAACAAACAAGTAAATAAATAAATAAAATAGAATCACTGAGTTGGAAAAAGGATCACCTCCTTGCTTTAATTTGCCTTAATTTTTTAATTCCAGCCTTTAGTCTGTTGGGATATGTCTCTACTAACTTTGCACATCTAGACTTTGCAATATTTGCCCACTCTTCTTTGCAGAACTGCTCAAGTTCAGTTAAATGTGATGGTGACCGTTTGTGGACTGCAGTCTTCAAGTCATTCCACAGATTTTCAGTGGGGTTTAAGTCTGGGCTCTGACTAGGCCATGCAAGGACATTCACCTTTTTCTCCTTCAACCACTGTGTGGTCAGTTTTGCTGTGTGCTTTGGGTCATTGTCATGTTGGAAGGTAAACCTTCTTCCCATTGACAACTTTCTGGCAGAGGGCAGCAGATTTTCCTCGAGAATTTGACGGTATTCTGCCCCCATCCATTTTCTTTCTATCCTGACAAGTGCTCCAGTCCCTGCTGCAGAGAAACACCCCCATAACAGGATATTACCACATCCATGCTTTACTGTAGGAATGGTGTTATTTGGATGGTGAGCTGTATTGGATTTCCGCCAGACATATCGTTTGGTGTTGAGGCCAAATAATTACATTTTAGTCTCATCTGACCATAACACCTTTTTCCATGTGGCCTTTCTTGAGGAGTGGCTTTTTTTCTTGCAACCCTCCCATACAAGCCACATTTGTGGAGAATTTGTGATATTGTTGTCACATGCACACAATGACCACTCTGTCATAAATTCCTGCAACTGGAGCGACGTCCTGATCCAGGGAGGGTCTGTGTTGTACCAAATACCTTCCACTTCTTAATAATAGACTTCACTGTGCTTCTAGGCATTGGTAAAGCCTTTGAAATGTTTTTGTATCCATCTCCTGACTTGTGCCTGTCCACAACTTTATCCCAGAGATCTTTTGACAGTGCCTTGCCACCCATAGTTGATTGTTTGCTTCAGTTGCACTACAAAATGCTCCAGGAAAGCTCTTTTCATGCTGAGCTAATCAAAATGACCACAGTTGAAAGTCAAATGGCTTTGTGTGCCATTGAGAAGGTGATTAGCTACACCTTATTGAATTTACAAGTCATATTTAGGAGGGGGTGATCCTGTTTTTTTTTTTTTTGTTTTTTTTTCCCTGACATGTTGGTGTTATATCTTTCACTTGGATGTTATAAGTTGCACTGAGTAAATACAGCTGGATAAAACAAAAACTGTGTCCGTCTTCATTTCAGGCTGAAAAGCAACAAAATGTGATTTATTTTAAAGGGGGGTGATTCTTTTCTATACCCACTGTATGTGTGTGTAAAAGTGCTATATAATATAGTTCTGTAATAATGCTGTAATCATAGAGACATTAATAAACCAGTTCAAGAACAAAATGAGGGATTTAGAGAGAGAAGTGTTAGGATCTGTTTTCTGTTTTCTCAGCAAAAGACGATCTCCAACTTAAATCATCCTAATCAGAGAAACTTGGTGAGATCGACGCTGCTCAAGTTAACCGGCAAAAACACAAAAAAGCACTCTCTTGTTAAACAGCACTTGAGAATTGCAGGAGGTTGAAATGTGTGTAATTATGAGTAATGAGAGGTTTTTCAGGAACGTGTTAGATAAAATGTTCACAAATGAATATAAAAGTTGCCAAATATAAAATTGAAACTACACAATTTTTTTTTTTTGCTATGGGTCTTAATGTGTGTTTAGATGTTTAGATGTGGTGATCAGAGTCAGATATATCTGAAGTCGAAGTACAATTGAAAAGAAAAGAAAAAAAGCATTTAAAATGTACAAAGTGGGTGTAAAGGCGCCTGCAATTCCTCTGACCTTCCACTGGATGTCGCCGTTGAACAGCTCGCTCTTGGCGATGTCCACTCTGTTCCAGGCCACGGCCAACTTCAGCTCCTCTGTGTACTCACTGGAGTTACTGTTCACCTGCTTACTGGCTACACACACACACACACACACACACACACACACGTATATAAATACCAGGGATATTGAACATGTATATATTCAAATAGAACTCTAGCATATGTACATACACACTGATCTATTTTGTTGTTTCTATTATTTTTATTTATCTTATATATATTTTTATACTACTTCTGATGTATAGGTATTCATGGAAATTCTTTTCTTGTTCTCCTACTTGTGCTGCTGTGTCAACTTGAATTTCCACTACGGGGGATCAATAAAGGTACATCTTATCTAATCTCTTAACAGGTGGAAAATCAGGAAACAGGAAGTGACTCTTCAGTACTCAGGGAACTGAACGAAGGTCTACAGTCAGCACTCGAAAGAAGATTATCCATCAGTGTTGCACTGTTCGCTCGTCACATATCAGCATCTCCAGCCCCATGACTCACACAGCATTTGCAACTCAAATCAGCGTCTCTAAATCACGTCCTCGCCGTGACCCGAGGACACTGTGGGGCGGAGCTCACCTCGCACCAGGGTTCTCAGGATGACCGTGTCGAAATCATCAGGACCGTCCTGGTCTCCGTGGAACACCGTAATCAGAGATCTTTTCTGGTAGATGCTCAGAGCCTGCAGACAGGCAGACAGACAGGCAGACAGGCAGACAGACAGACAGGCTTTGATTATAAAATCCTTGACTGATTTATTCATTTAGAATCTGAAATACAGAGAGAACTTTTCTCTCTCACCTGGTCCACCAGCTTCTCCAGCGTTTTCTCCGAGGGGAAATGTCTCTTGATGATCTCTCGCACTTGGTCTCTGAGCTCTTGGCTGGAGCTGTCTTTGCCCTCCCCGTCCACAGGGGTCGCCGCTCGGCTCAGGTCAGTCAGCAGCTCCGTGATCATGTCTGCCGCAGGACCCGAACCGTTCAACACCAGCCAGGGCGTGGCCTTCTTCAGAGACATGTCCATCCTCTGAGCACACATAAACTTCACTTAGCAACTTAGCATGAGGACTTGTACAGATGAGTTCAGAGAGAGTGAGAGAGAGAGAGACAGACAGGCAGGCAGGCAGACAGACAGACACAGATTCAGAGAGACAGCCACACAGACAGAGACAGACATACAGACAGGTAGGTGGAGAAAGGCAGACAGAGAAAGTGAGACAGATAGACATGCTTTCTTCACCACCGTTTACGGTCACACGTCTAATTTAAAGCAGGGATGAGTACAAAACAGTAATCATACTTAATAACACACCTTCAGCACAGACGCATCACCAGAAATCAGCATACACAGCACGGGGATCTCGATACTCCCACTGCCTGAGGAGGAGGAACAGGATAACAGGACAGAATAATATACACTGTATAATATTTACACGTTCAGTGCACCATGCTAATCTGGAGGCTATACGCTTCTGTTACTCGCTAGCAACATTAGCCTCACACGCAAAACTTGCTTTAATTCACTTGAATAAATTGAAGGCAGTCATGCTCTGTGAACGTTAAAGACAGATAAAGTCTGATTTTTCTGATGTTAATGTAAATCTTGATCAGACTTTTTACATCTTCTTCCGATCACATCAGGTCTATTAGTAACATCACACATTCATCACACTTCCGTTTATAAACAGGAGACCAGACGGATGAGGACCACTGCGCATGTCGTTCTCCGGAGGTCCCTCCCTTCCTCTTCATCCTTTTTTCCTTTTGCTCATGTTTACTTTATATCTTTAATGAAAGAATTAAAGGAAGTAACCAGTTTGCTTGGTCACTCTGAGCAGGGAGCAGGATGTACTGATCACATCAACAAGAAAGGACTTTAATATCGGGTTCTCTGGTTCTCTGGATAGTTAAGCGTTCTTGGCTTGGTTCCTGGAACCCTGTATTTATTGGTGGGAAAAGGTTCAAGGGTTCTTTCAGAGTTAGGTGAATAATTAAAACTCTGTCTCCATGTGTGTGTGTGTGTGTGTGTGTGTGTGTGTGTGTGTGTGTGTGTGTGTGTGTGTGTGATCTTTTCATCATTTTGAACAGATGATTTGGATATGAACACGAGGAATTATTGATTCAAACTTTGGATTAGAAATGCCAAAGAAGTGGGAATTACAGTAACCTGAACATGAGGTTATGAAAGCTTGAACCGGCTAACTGTGTGTGGAAACACTGCTGAGCTCGTGACCTTAGTCAGACGTGTGTTTGGTCAGGGTTTAAGAAAGTCTAACAAGGTTTTTAGATCATACAATGTGAGACGAAACTCTGTAGTCCAAAATAATCAGGTCAAGAGGGAGAGGAAACACTCGAGTGACAAATTAAAGGAAAACCCAGAGTCTTGTTCTCCTGGTTTCAGTCAAAAATATTGACTTTCTCAAAGCACCATCATGTTCACACCATGGGTTAATGAGGTAAAGCTGGCTCACTCCCAAACTGAGGTCTGAGCTTCCATTTCCGATATGTTCATTTACACCGATCAGCCATGACATTAAAACCACCTGCCCAATATTGTGTCTCCAAAACAGCTCTGACCCGTCGAGGCCTGGACTCCACAACACCTCTGAAGGTGTGCTGTGGTATCTGGCACCAAGACGTTAGCAGCAGGTCCTTCAAGTCCTGTAAGTTGCGAGGTGGGGCCTACACGGATCGGACTTGTTTGTCCGGCACATCCCACAGACCCTCGATCGGATTGAGATCTGGGGAATTTGGAGGTCGAGTCAACACCTTGAACTCTTTGTCAGGTTCCTCAAATCGTCCCTGAACAGTTTTTGCAGTGTGTCAGGGTGCATTATCCTGCTGAAAGAGGCCACTGCTATTAGGGAACACCGTCACCATGAACTTGATCTGTAACATTGTTTAGGTAGGTGGTACGTGTCAAAGTAACATCCACATGAATGCCAGGACCCAAGGTTTCCCAGCAGAACATTACCCAGAGCATCACACTTCCTCCGCCGGCTCGCCTTCTTCCCATAGTGCATCCTGGTGCCATTTCTTCCCCAGGTAAGAGACGCACACGCACCCGGCCGTCCACATGATGTAAAAGAAAACACGATTCATCAGACCCAGTCGTCTAGCCATCAGAATTTGGCTCAGATTGCTCAGATCCTTACACTTGCCCATTTTTCCTGCTTCCAACACATCGACTTCGAGAACTGACTGTTCACTTCCTGTGTAATATATCCCACCCCCTGACAGGTGCCACTGTAACGAGATAATCAATGCACCCGTCAGTGGTTTTAATGTTATGGCTGATCGATGTACACATATTGTGGACTCTGTATGTGGATAATATACGTTATGGCAACACATTAACTACAGTATATTGGAAGTGAGACACCACAATCAATCGGTCCGTACAGGATTTCGGAGTCTTTTTGTGATTGTTGCGGCCAAAAATGCTTGAATTTGCTGCTGCTTTTTTCAAAATTTGCAATCGCAGGAAACAGTCATGCTCACTCTTTCACACTGAAATGAGAAATGAGAGCTTTTAGCTGTACTTGTGTTCGACGCACGTGAATCAAAGAGGGCTTTGGCTGAACGCGCGTTGTGATGACGTCACGTGACGCGTCTCGGCCCGAATCTGCGGAAAATCTGTATTTTTTTATTAACTGGAGGACACTGGGAGCATCGGATCTCAGCTTTGGAGTGGGGTAGGACGAAACAAAGTGCACTCCTGTTTGTGTCTTGAACACGCAGGTTTTGGACGCACAAATTTAAACATTTTAATGATTGTTAGCGGTTAAGGGAGACGTGCAGTGCAAGAAATAATGATTGGTAATGTGGGTCCCATCTATTGTGCCATATAGTGTGAGAAAGAGCGATTGTCTGTATACTGCACATGAACTTACTACTATAATGTATTCTGTAAAATATTTAAAATATTTTTAAAAATGCAGATGTTCTGGAGAAGAGCAGCAGGTGATTTAATAAGCAGTAAATTTCAGGTTGCAGGTCATTTGTTAAAAAGAAGAGCATTAGATCCTTCTATTTATTTAACTCAAAAGTCAGTCAACACTTTCACTGGTTGCTAGGTTAAACCAATCGCAATCATTTCTGCCACCAGTTTTGCAGTGTTTTTCACACACACACACACACACACACACACACACACACACACACACACACACACACACACACACACACACACACACACACGCCCTGGCTCGATTCTCTCACCCCAGATCCCGGTGCGCTGATGGGAGATGAATTTCTCCAGGTTGGTAATGAAGCTCATCTCTCCACCTCGCCTGCTGATGCTCCCATCATCCACCAGGAGGAAGGCCTGATAGTTACTGTCCAGGAAACACGAGTCCTGCGACGTATTCTGAACATAATATCTGGCTGGGAAGCTGCCCTGAGAGAGGAACCAGCGAGACACGGGTCAGTTAGTGTGTTACAGAGGGAAGTGTTTACAGAACACGCCACAAAAATGTGTGTGTGTGTGTGTGTGTGTGTGTGTGTGTGTGTGTGTGTGTGTGTGTGTGTGTGTGTAAACATGTGTATTTAAGCCTTTATAAATGACTCATGAGTCCCGCTCCAGTTCTTATGAATGGATGCAAGAGTTAAAATACACTACAGCACATTTCAGTGCGATGAGTAACCGTGTGTGGGAAACAGATGACCGAGTGATCCTCAGGTCTGTTCAAACACTTCTGCACCTCCGCCTTGATGAGTTGCTGGCGGTTATCCACCAGTCCCCAGGGGGCCACGCCCAGAGCTACCACTTTGGACTGGGACGCAGCCGCAGCTCCGTGATCCCTCACCGCCTCGCCGACACAGCGACCCACGCCCTCCCTCAGCCCACCTGTCACGATCCAGGCACCTGAAACACACACACACACACACACACACACACACACACACACACACACACACACACACACACACACACACACACACACACACAGAGCTGATTAATACAGGTGTCCCACAGGTGTAAATGTCACTAAGATAATTAACAATATTTGATTTGTATTTGAATAATCATAATAATTATTATGGTAGACAAAGCAGACTTACTGTCAGCACCTCAAATATTATTTTCCTATAGCTGCACATCCTGAAGTATTTTATTCCTCTTATACCACAGCAACTATTACATTTTTATTTATTTATTAAAAAATGAAACTTTCATCCATTTACAGTATTTGCCCCATCCTGATTTCTTCTGTTTTTGTGTCTCGTATACTAAATAGTTTTCAATCTTCAAATGAAATACAACATAAAACAAAGGCAACCTGAGTAAACACACAATACAGTTATTATTGTTTATTTATGCATTATTGAAGCAAAAAAAAAGTTATCCATCACCCATGTGAAAAAAATAATTGCCGCCTTAAATTTAAAATCTGATCGTGCCACCTTTAGCAGCAATAACTGCAACCAAACGCTTCAGATAACTGGAGATCAGTCTTTCACAGCACTGTGGTGGAATTGTGGCCCACTCTTCTTTGCAGAACTGCTTTAGTTCAGCCACACTGGAGGTTTTTCGACCACGAACTGCCTGTTTAATGTTCTGCCTCAGCATCTCAATTGGTTCAAGTCAGGACTTTGGCGAGGCCACTCCAAAACTTTAATTTGCTTTTTCTTTTTTAAGTCATTTAGAGGTGGACTTACTCCTATACTATGGATCGTTGCCTTGCTGCACAATCCAGTTACGATTGAGTTTCAACTTACGGACTGAAGACCAGACATTCTCCTTTAGGATTTTCTGGTAGAGAGCAGAATTCATGTTTCCCTCAATTACTGCAAGTTGCCCAGGCCCTGAAGCAGCAAAGCATCCCCACACCATCACACTGCCACCACCATGCTTGACCGTAGGCATGATGTTCTTTTTGTGGAATTCTGTGTTTGGTTTACGCCAGATGTAACGGGACACCTGTCTTCCAAACAGTTCCACTTTCCACTCATCAGTCCACAGAACATTCTCCCAAAAGGTTTGAGGATCATCAAAATTCAGATGAGCCTTAATGTTCTTCTGGGTTATCAGTGGTTTTCACCTTGTCACTCTTCTATGGATGCCATTTTTGCCCAGTGTCTTTCTGATAGTGGAGTCATGAACAGTGACCTTTATTGACGCAAAAGAGGCCTCTGTAGGTCCTTCGATGTTGTCCTTGGCTCTTATGTGACTTCCTGGATGAGTCATTGCTGTGCTCTTGGAGGAATTTTTGAAGGTTGACCAATTGTGGGAAGGTTCAGTACTGTACCGAGTTTTTCTATTTGGAGATAACGGCTCTCACTGTGGTCCTTTGGAGTCCCAGATCGGTTGGAATAGCTTTGTAACCCTTCCCAGACTGATGTATTTCAATCACCTTCTTCCTCATCATTTCTGGAATTTCTTTCAACTTTGGCATAGTGTGTTACTGGGTAAGAGCTTTTAACCAACTTCATG
>CM042554.1:20688194-20715694 GCA_023630585.1 Cranoglanis bouderius
TGAAATGGATTTTATTGTATTGCTTTTGTCACTGTTTTCTAACAGCAGTAACACACTCGAGAGTGTTACGGAGATTCTTGAGATGCAAAACAACATCCTATCCCATGATAAAACCACTAGAACACCTACACCCTCGAGAGGATTAGTGCTGTAATAAACATGAATAAGTCACAAGCTGAACTGAGAGTAAGACAGCGGGTTTTAGATCACCTGAAGGCGTCTGGACTAAAGAGCAAACTGTGTATTGTTTGAAAAGGAGATTAGTCAGATTTTTCCAGACGGATGCAGAATGGAGTTTACTGCAGAGTTAATGTTCACCCTCCATCCAGCACCACAAATTTCCAGAACACCTGTACACCCTGAGCCGGGGCAAAAAAAAAAAAAAAAAAAAAAAAACAGTTCACGTTTAATCCGTGTGCTAAGTGGGCAAAAGTATGTGCACCCCTGACTGTCACACCCATACGTGGTTCATCTCCAAACAAACAATTGTACAGAACGTCTCTGTACGCCGCAGCTTTACAATTTCCTTTAGAACTAAGAGGCCCAAACATGTTCCAGCATGACGATGCCCCTGTGCACAAAGCGAGCTCCATGAAGACATGGTGTGTGAAGGTTGGAAGAAGGTAGAAGAACTGGAGTGTCCTGCACAGAGCCCTGACCTCAACCCCACTGAACTGGATGAACTGGAACTGGAGCCTCCTCACATCAACATCAGAGCCTGACCTCGACCTCACTAACGCTCTTGTAGCTGAATGAACACAAAGTCCTCAGTGTGTGTGTGTGTGTGTATGTGTATGTATATATATATATATATACACATACACACACACACACACTGTATGTATTTAAGTATATACAGTAAGTATATATGATCCGTGTTGAGGAATGTAAGCGTGTCTGAACACGGCCCCTGATCACCTCAACACGCCGGAGTCTTTGCTTTAAAGGAAGAAATGAGCTATCTTTACGTTAAAGTCTGTAATACTCCTCGCGTATTTCACACTCGGGCATGATGGGCGCCTGTAGCGTGTTCACTCCCATCTCACAGATCCCACTCACCACGAGTCGTAAACTTACACACAGCACACACTCAACAACGCTTTAAAAACTACCATTTACACCTGCGACTTTCTCTAATGTCTCGTTCCGTCAGTCACCTCCTCCTACACCTTCACACCGTCCAGATTCAATCAAAGCAGCACTGCAACGGTGTTCCTGATCACAAAAAGATCCAAGTAGAACTTTTTTTAGGAGGCAAAGAACCCGCAATCATTCGAAGAAGAACCCAGTTCTCGAAAACTGTACACTCATTAGGATCATTAGCTTCCTAAAAGGGTTCTTACTTGGAATTTTACCTGATAGGAAAACACTGTTGTAGGGTTCTACACAGAACCTTGAAGCGTTCCCACAGAGGAACCACCACAGTACCTTTCAAGGTTCTCTCTTCTATAAAAGTGTAGTACCCACGTCTATTGGATTTATATATTTAAATAAGGGAGTATTTGTGATATATATATATATATATATATATATATATATATATATATATATATATATATATATATATATATATATATATATATATATAAAGCCTATATAAAGTAAATGTTTACAGTGATTAAAAAAGGGTGTGCCTCATTGCTCTGGGGCAAAACTAAAGTCAAACACCTGACGTCTCTGCTGAAGTGTGCGAGGCTGATTATTTCCCCCCACAAATGTAAATGTTATCAATGCATTACTGTTAAGCACATAAATCACAAAATGATGATCTGACAGCGCGTGCATTTTATATTAACCGCTTCTTTATTTCCACTCTAACCTCATAAACATTACTCTACGCTCTCAGGCTGTCGTTTTGACCAGAGGGCGTGACCTGGTGTGGTCGCTTTGATTTTCCTTAATCGAGCCACACACCGTTAGCTGGCCAACTTCATGCAAAATGCGAAAAAGAAAATGTCTGGCTTGAGTGAGGGTGATGAAAATGGATTTTTTGGGTTTTTTTTTTTTGAGAATTTATGAGCGTACTTTCACGCAGATCAGCTCCTGACCCGTGACAGTAACTATGCTAGTTATGCTAGCTTGATTGTGTCACCTGTCACCTACCTGCTCTTATCTTCCCTGCAAAAAAGTAAGTAAATCTGATTTATAAAGCACATTTAAAACAACACATGTTGGTGAAAGTGATGTACATAGAATAGAAACAGATGTAGAGTAGAATATCTAGAGTGTATATATATATATATCTACAGAGAAACAAAGACGTTTAAAAAGGAAAGAGCAGAAACACACAACCCTAACAGCAGAGGCAGACACACACAGATTACCAAGAACGTCGAAATCTGTGTATGGTTTCAGACTATTTTAGCTTTATTAGGTAAATCCGATCTTATTTGTGTGCACTGTGTGTCATCCTGGTGCAGCTTAACGTCATTTCAACTTTAAACGTTATTAGTTATTTGTGTTTTTATAAAAAGCCACACTGGAACCACAACGTCTCTGTACACTACCCCTCCCAGCTCTACATCAGATTTATTCAGCTTTATTTATATAGCACTTTTAACAACACCGTCAAACAGCAGCTTCACAGAAACTAGATTTATAGGCAGAGTAAAAAAATGTTTAAAAAGGTCATAAAACATATGTTCCGATTATACGTCATAAAATATTTCATATAATATTTGATATTTCTTTTAACTGTTTGCCAACAATTACAATCAAACAACCCTTACATACATAATTAATATTCATTTAAACAATGAGAGTATAAATTTCCCCTTCAGTAAAGTGCACCTGTCTATCTATCTATCTATCTATCTATCTATCTATCTATCTATCTATCTATCCACCTATGGGAAACCTGTATGCAACTTTTTCTTACATTTATTATATTTTCTTTTCTTTTGGTCTGCATGTAGCCACAGTTTCCTCTTAAAATGAGACTAACACACTTCTGCTGGTATTATCAGACCGGAGATGTGTGTGGAAATTTGTAATTTCTCACGTTTCATTAATGCACACGTGAGAAGTGAATACGAGTCTCAGAACTCACACACTCTCAGAAATAAAGACCCCAGGAGCATGTGGCGGTGATACTGAAACCGATACCCAAACCATCCTATATATATATATATATATATATATTCTTTAAAAACTGCTAAGCTTTAAAATGATATTTTTTGTATATATTTCTGGAAGCACTTCACTCTGAAAAAAAATACATGGCTAAAAACATGACCCACAAAGCAGCAGTTTTCAGTTCAACTTTTCCACTTAAACGCCAAATACTATGTAATAAACATCATAAAGTATAAATATAATAAAATCAATACTAATTATATATATATATATATATATATACAGTATTGTGCAAAAGTTTTAGGCACCCAATTTTTTTTTTCTTTATGACTTCTACTGTATTTTTTTTTTTTTTTAATGTAGAAACATTTAATTTCATTATTCTGAAGGCATCTTCGCTCTAAAGCATTTCTTTGCACGTGTCTAAGACTTCTGCACACTTCTGTACATGTAAACATTTCCAGTTCCAAAAACATCTTTTCCATCTGTTACAGGATCGGAATGAATTCTTCTCAGATATCCAAAGCACTGATTCTACTGGTTTAAACTCGATCTAAAAATCACTCATAAAGGTATAAACACATTAAAAGCTACAACATTAATGTTACGACCCAAGCGACAAGAAAAAGTACCGTTCGGTACCTCTTATTTCTGAGGGTGTGTGGATGGAGGAGAACTCCGACACGTCCCTGATTCTTCTGATTAATATTTCTCTCATCTGTCTGTCCACAGTAACATCCCCAAATCTACAGCATGTCTACATAATGAACACTAAACTATTCATATTTGACACAGTGTGTGTGTGTGTGTGTGTGTGTGTGTGTGTGTGTGTGTGTGTAAAACGGAAAGCACGTGCTCGCAGATTCCTCTTAAAACCAAACAAACACACTTTTCCTGATCGTAATATTTTCATTAATGCGCGCGTGCAAACTGAACATGAAGAGTTCACATTAAGAGAAAAGATTTATTTCCCGCATTACAGCCGTCCTGCTGTTACTGAGCGCGCGCGCATACACACACACACACACACACACACACACACAATACTGCTGTACTACACTCTTGAGCACTGGAGTATAGTGTAGAGTATTGGACGGATCCTGATGGCACGCGCACTCACGGTGATGGTGAGATCAGGGGAGAAAGAAGAAGCTTCCTTTATTTACCAGACAGAAATAAAAACCAAATCAGCGGCCAGCCGTAATAACTCCAGACCAACCTGATCTTTTTCTGCTGTTCTGGACCCGTCCCTGAAAACCTCGTTCTCATTGGCGGCTGGATTCATGTCTCCTTCCTCGTGCTCGCTTCTCCTCCGGTTCCTGCGCGCGCTTTAATAAACAGTCGCGGTGCTCTGAGGAGCTGATCTTCGAAAAGCCATAGAAAAGTTCACTTTCTCCGTCTCCAAATCTTCTTAACCCCCCACGCTGGCTTTCGTTAGGAGCTACATGCACGAGCGCGTAACCCCACCCGCGCGCCGCTGCCACTTGCATTCACCTTTCCAACGCATTTCCGTCACGAGAGCCTCCGCCATTTCCCGGCGGGACAGGTAACCACTGACACGGCTCGGCCACGCCCACTACAGGAGACTCTATTACTTCATGAATGCAAACAGAGCAGAAGTTCATGGAAATGTGAAGCGATGAAATAGTGCCGTGAAGGCCTTAAAACAGTAGAGTGTCCTTTCTGAACTACTCCTCGATTTACTTGTCTTTTCCTGCCACTAAAAACCCGCCTTATGTCTGTTCCCTTTCTCTTCCTCATGACATCACCAGTGTTAAATGAAATCTGAGTGCAGAAAAGGCCTCTGTTATTTCTATGTGAAAAGGTCACTGCATTAAGTTTGTATTTATGACCGACCTAAACTACACACGGATAAACAGACATTCGTGGCTAAAGGGGTGTGTCTTACACAATGGTATGGTGTTGGGATCGAACAATTTAGAAAAGAAGAACAAAAAGAATCTGTTTATAAACACCACAGTTTCTGTATGAAACACCATCTCAGTACGTCTGTTATAGTGAAGTGACTCCTAACCATTTCACCACTGAGTGGATGATAGCTTACCGTTAGGACGTAACTCCCACGCGTGAGCACGTGCGCCATTTAACACACGCCCTGATTAACGTATTTGATCTAATTGACATTTTTCGTGGTGGTAAATTATTTGCTCAGATTCAGAGTCGTGTGTTATTTTAATTATCAGTTTGTTTCATTCACACTCGAGACCTGAAGTGACCTCAAGACATCAGCTAAACTTCACCTTAATCATCTCACCATAAACATTTCATTTTTATGAACTGTGGGGGAAATATATGCTTGAGATACAACTATATTTATATTAAGACATTTATTTTCCAAGAGGAAGTGTCTTTCCGACACTTACGGTACCTCACGTGCACAATTGTGTGTTATTTCCCACATTTACTCTACTCTACGCGCTCGTGCATTGACATGACCCGTTTTAGGGGAGGTCACATTTATATTGAGATTTTCTTTTTCACTATTAAACTTAGTAGTATTTGGAAATTTCAAGACTCCACTTTTGATGTCATTCGGGGGATCAAGCCAAAGCCCCGCCCCCCCCAAACCCCGCCCCCGCCACACACAATTCACACCCTGCTTTTAACACACATGATGTGTATATACACACATCATCTAAAAACATTTCACAGTCATGAAATCAAAAGGAATAAAACACTCAGGGACGTGTTGTTACAGGAAAGTAATCAGTGCCAGGGTGGTGTGGTGAAGACAACAACAACAACAATAACAACAACAACAAAAACCAGCTTGGCTTGTTACCCAGAAACTGCAAAGAAGTGTAAACTCCTCCGTCCTGAAAACCTAAAGTTACAGCTTTACCTTTACCTGTTCCAGTGCACTGACACTGGAGACTCCTTAAACTCAGCTCACACTCATGATTGGGAAACCGAACTAAAAACATAATCTAATGACCAGATAAAGATAAAATCATCTTAACAGCTGTGTGTGTGTGTGTGAGAGAGAGAGAGAGAGAGAGAGAGAGAGAGTGTGTGTATGTGCATGTGCGTGAGAGAGAGTGAGTTACGAGAGCGAGAGAGTACTGTGAGAAAGTGTGTGTGTGTGTGTGAGAGAGAGTGCTGTGAGAAGGGAGAGTGTGTGTATGTGCATGTGAGTGAGATAGAGAGTGTGTGAGTGAGTGTGTTACGAGAGCGAGAGTGTGTGTGTGTGAAAGAAAAAGAGTATGTGCATGTGAGTGAGATAAAGAGTGAGTGTGTGTGTGTGTGTGTGTGTGTGAGTGAGAGTGTGTGTGTGTGTGAGAGTGTGTGTGAGTGTGTGTGTGTGTGTGAGTGAGAGTGTGTGTGTGTGTGAGAGTGTGTGTGTGTGAGTGAGAGAGTGTGAGTGTGTGTGTGAGAGTGTGTGAGAGTGTGTGTGTGAGTGTGTGTGTGTGTGTGTGTGAGTGTGTGTGTGTGAGAGAGAGTGAGAGATTCAGTGTGATGCTCACTTTACCATGTCATGATAATCCTTTGGGTGTCTCTGCCTTGTATTGAGCAGTAAAGTCATCGGACTGCTGGATTTCATGTTCTGGGACTCGGAGCAGCTCCCGTGGATCAGGAACGACACACTGCTGAATCGGAATGCGACGCTCTTCATTATTTAACTCGTTAGCTAATTACAAGCTTCCGTGAGCTCACATGGGTGGGACAGAAGACAGAAAAAAACCCTGCAGAATGTCCTGTTTACACACGTTTATTCCCGAACTTTCCCAACACCAGCACACTTTTCTCATTTTCTTTTCTTCATTTGATTTCTGCCCTGATGAGTGTCTGCACTTCCTGTCTGCTAATGATTATGGTTTTTATCACGCACACAGTGTACCACATGCACTTCCATATTCTATTCTCCTCTTACGACGTCTACATTCTCAAGTCATTCTCAAGTCACTGATTTTTTTATCCGGTGTAAACTGACAGTAAATCTAAATTTATAGCAGGTTTGTCGGAGTCCATTCTGTACAGTCACATGACACGCAGCCCGTATTATTGTTTTCGTGTCATTTTAATGCTTCAGGAAGCCATGAAGGTAAAATATCTCAGAAAATACAATGATTTGGGCCCTGAATGATTCTCACACTCAGGTGCAGCTCTCGCTGTTTTGTCTGAGCTTTGTTCGAGCTGTTGTGGGCGTTTTGTCTGACTCAGACCCGTATGACCAGTCCTGCTTGTTTCAGGAGCCTTGTGCTCACTACATTCAGGAAGAGAAGAAAAGGGGAAAAAAAAAAAAAAAAAAAGGTTCTCAGACGTCCTGGTGCTCGGTTTCATATTTAGAAAACTGTAGAAAGCCCAAAATTCAGGATTATATAATGCGACACGGGGCTTGGAGGAGCTTGTGCTGTATATAAACATCCATGTTAGTGTTGATTTACACACTGCAGCAGCGACTACCTGTGTGTGTTTTCTCGGGTGGTTTTTATCCACTCCACAAGTTTTAGCTTAAATAATAAATCGCACAATGGTGGCAAAGTCCAACACAAAATCTCATTAAACACCACACAAAAAAAGCACATCATCACCTTCGCTTCCTCCAAAAGAAACACAAACATATTTTCGTCCACGTCTCGTGACGCATTTCCCGGTGAAAACGCACGCGTGTGGGTGTGTCCGAGACTACGGCGTTCGGAGATTCACATTTTTTAAAAAAATGTCAAACGTTTTCAAAAACACTTCCGTATCAGCACGAAGATCTCTCAGCGATCTCTGCCGTCGCCCGTAAGCAGGAAACTGAAGAAGTGTCGCACCACACCTGCCATACGATTGGTCCGAGGAATCGTTCGAGACGATCGTGTGGAAGTGTCGCTTTAGAGCGTGATACCCGACTTACACGGACGTGAGAAAGTCCTCGCTTAAATGTCGCTGAAATGGCGGCTCCGTGTTTCACACGGACGCAGAAGACTAACGATCGCCTGTCGCTTTATCGCTCACGAGCGTGAACACAGAGTGAAGCTGCGTTCACACATACGGCGATTTTATCGCCAGTCGCTGTACTAAGAAGTCGCCAGTAGGCGTTCCTACTACTGGTTGCCATAGTAACATGGGCGGCGCAACTAGCATTCCACTTTCGACAACTAACCAGTTTTCTCGCCGCTAAAATGAAACATTCTGGAGGGAGAGAGATCTTATATAAAATTCACCAGTGTATATACGCATCATATCCTACGAGATGAAGGAGAAGCGGTGTGAGCTCTTTGCCGTTGCGACCGTCTGTCTGCGGAAAAAGCGCTAGCGCCAATTAGCTTAGCTTAGCTTATGGCCTTAGCGCGTTTAAAGCAAAATAATACTAATGAAAACACACTGACTTTTTGTTTTAATTGAGTGAATTCGCAGTGCAGCTCCTCTCTCAGTGAGTGAGCGTCACCATCAGGGTGTCATTCACCATATGTTCGATGGTGACCGGGAGCCGGACCGCAGCTCTTCCTGGGTGAAGTGTCCGGCTCGGGCTCGGTGCTGCTCGCTCCCGGGTGCTGAAGGGTAAACCTCACCTGTGATTGGAGCTACACTGGGATTTTTTTTGTTCGATTGCAACAAAAAGTGAGAGTGTTTCATTATTATATATATTTTTTTGCTTTAAACCCGCTAAGCTCCTACGCTAAGTTAAGCGAAGCTAATTGGCTACCGCTGCAATGGCGCTGCTTCTGCTAGTGAGCGCGGGAGGCTACGGATCACGTGCGCTCTGCTGTCTTCACTCCCATTGGTAGTCGCTGCACCAAACCGCTCCAAATTTGCATAAAGTTAAACTTTTCTCAACTTTGTCGCGTCACTGGACACGCCCACATCTAGTCTCCGCCGGTCGCCGTCGCTCATGTCGCCGGAAGACATGGTTTTCTCATTGAAAACCAAAGTTCTCCGGTCGCTTTGTCGCTACAAGCCACTGTATGTGTGAACGCACCTTTCTCCAGGACCAGGAAGAGGAACCTCGTTCCCACAGAAACTCCTTATTGCTGCTTTAAGACACAGTGATGAAGTTATCAGAGAGAGACACAGACGCTCCGACATCACCAGAGCTACGACCAACTGCATCATTACAAACAGCTCAAAATGAATCGATAAAAACAAGTGAATTTAAAATATAACCTAAACAACGTGATTAAAACATGGCGGCGTCTATCAGCTCGGAGTCGCACTGATCACCGCGTTTAATGAGAGTTAATGTGAGGAATAAATATCCTCTGATGTCCCAGTGGTTTCTGTTACTCCTTGTTATTGTTATAGATGTTTTATTAGGATTGTTTAATCATTTCATCTAGGAACCTTTCCGTCACACAGAGCTCCAAACAGATCCCTTTTAGAGAGCTGGATCCCGTAACGCAACAAACAAAGTACAAACAAACGAACAAATAAAAAAAGAAAGAGTGAAAGACCAAATAAATGAATTACAAACTAACAGACAAACAAAAAAAAAGGGCACACCTTTTAGAAAAGGTTCCAAGTAGACCGCCTTTAAAAATCTACAAATGTTAACCATCTTTAAAACAAACAAAACAAACAAACAAACAAAACAAAACAAATAAACACAACCTCAGGAGCCCTTTATTAGTGTAGTGCCAGTTCTCATTAAAATATATTGATTACTTCCTGCACATTTATGATAGTCTTGTGGAATTTAATGATAAATGATGAACGACAGGGCGCGGGGATTGATGATAAAAGTGACTTGTGTTTGATTAAATCTGCAGTTTTTACTCAAATCATCTCGGACTGTTTTTTTTTTTTTTTGCTTCCTTGCATCCATTCAATTTTTTACATCACATGCAAAACAAAAACAAACAAAAAACAAATACTTGTTCTGTAACACAGTCACCTTTCGTTAAAGGTTTAATAATTTATTTCAGAGTTTCTCACATTCCTCCAGCTGCCTCCTCACCACTTCTCTCTCGTTCATGTAGAATAAACATTTACTGTAAAACAAAAACTCAGCTAAAGTGTCAGATTTCACATGAACTACATTCGCTGCAGTTTTAGACGTGGTGTAGGAAAAATGAATTGTTTCCCCAATTCAGCCTTTTTGAGGACTTTTATAGGTTCTAGAATTCATATAGTTTGTTTTTCGTTCTTTTTCTGAGATGCTGCGCTGACTTTTTGTTTATATACTGCCAGCACAGATCTACTAACACATTATTTATTTCAGACAGAAGGTTCCTCGCCGCTTAATCAGGCACTGCAGCGAGTCCGATTCCGTGTTTTGTTTTTTATATCGAGTTTATCGTCCGCTGATCCTCCCGTCCCGAAGCCCAGCTCGTGAGACGCCGGCTGCGTCGCGTCGGGAGCGACGGCTTCGCTTTCGTACGTCTGATTTAGCACATCGCCGTCCTGGAGTACAAATAAAGTCTAAAACACATGCACGTCTACGACCACAAGTCTGAGAACCTGCTAACGCGCCTGTAGAGTCCGACATGAGGAGATGGCGTCGAAGCGCGGTCACAGGAAGAATCCGTTTTCTCCACATCCATGACTACGGAGAACATCGGACACGTGAAGGACCGCAATTCAAAAAAAGAAAAGCGTTAAAAAAAAAAATTTTAAAAAAAAGTCGTCAGGGTTCAAACATGCACTCGTCTACCTCTGATCACCGAGTGGGAGGAGTCTGTAATTATTTCTATTTTAATATTTTAACATTCTTCATTCAGAGGGAAAGAGAAAGCACATCTATGTAGTGTCCTGAATCATGACAAACAAACAAGTACAAAAAAAAAAAAAAAAAAAACACTCTCTCCCTCTGCACTCGTCTTTAATCCCACATTTAGATTAAACACTCAGGAAAGGGGCGTGGCATCGTGTGGAGACGGAGTTCAGGACTTTACATTGACAGCACGTAGCACGGCGGCGGAGAATCGCAAACTCTCGCAGAGGGTCCGTCAGAACAAAGCGGTCCCGACGTCCAATCACGTGGAGCCGTGCAGGGAGGCGGAGTCTCGCTCTTCCTTGTCCTCGTCGTCCATCTTGCGGCCGTGCTTCCTGAAATACTTGTACCTCTGCACGTAGAGTTTGACCAGGTTACTCACCTTCACCGGGTTGATCTCACCTGTCCTGCTGTGACAGATCTGAAAGACACAAAGGCATCTTTAGAGGAAAAGTTTGTGCACCCTCATGACTCGGATGAAGATGAAAAGTAAGGCATAAACACCGTGTGTTTGTGTGGTAGTTACCATAAAACACTAAGCTGGCACTGGAGACTCCTTCCATAAATGTTACATAAACGCTTCCTCACATATCAAAGTTTTTTTTTTTAAATCCATTTATTATTAGTGGAGCGTCACTGTGAATGAGCTGTTGCTATAGAAACGATAACGTATTTGAACGAGCGCATTAATAACGCGTCTAATCTCGTTCTGATCAGCTTCTGGACCCTCCTTGTTGGAAACAAAGTTCTGGGTTGTCGTCTTATTACAGGATATATTTATACTCACTATATTTCATTCTTTAGCTTCTTGGAATTCTGTGTTTTGTATATAAATTGAACAATACAGGCACATTTTCCTGTATCCCTCACCATGGGATTACACACATGAACACACACACACACACACACACACGCTACATACATACATATATATAAAATAAAGTTTTGTAATACACATGACTCCTGAAATCTGCCCTCTTTTCATTTATAAGAGTCAATGACCCACATACGAGCTGTCAGGAGACAAATGGAAATATAAATTGGTCATTGCGTGAGAGCTGTTCGTTTCTCCTGCGCATTACAGAATACCTGGATTACATTTGTCCTTTATCACACACTAAAAAAGCCTGGGAAAGAAAGGAGGAAACCTGATCCCAGATCAGTCTTACATCATCAGGTGCTTTGTGAATGTAAGCACAGGTTTTTTTTAAGCCTTTCACCTGTTTCACCAGAGGGCAACCCAAGGTCATGGTTAGCTAGGTGCTACGGAACAGCTTTACGGAGAGACGGAGTGTTTACCTTGTGCACAGCTTTCCTCAGGATGTCCTTGTACTCTTCTTTGTTGATGTCTTTGCGCTGGTAGTACGGCTTGATGGCCAACTTCACTTCCTCTACTGCCCTCTCCTGGGTGTGCAGCTTCTTCAAATACTGACAGGAAGAGATTCAGGGTCATGTTTCATTTTATTATTATTTTATTATTATTATTATTACACATTGTTTCTAATGCTGTTATTATTATTAATAATGTTTATTATCATTATTATTATTATTATTATTATTATTATTATTATTATTATTAGCAGAGAAGAGAGAAAGAGAAAGTAGTAGTGATACCTTGTCAGGGTCTTTACTGTCTCCATCCCAGCCCGTCTCACTGGCGCCCCCTGCTGCTCCGGACAGCCCCGTGGGCAGTGGAGGAGGTGGAGTCTGAGCACATCCACCACCTAATGAAAGTCCAGGGTGTAGGTGTGAAGGAGGGGTTTTGGTGCAGCCGACCAACGGGAGGGAGCCATGGAGAATGAACTGGGCGGGAGTTGGACCCGGGGGCGGGGCGTGTGATGGAGGAGGAGGAGGAACTTGTGAGGTGGAGGAGGAAGATGTAGAATGCGACTGGTTCTGGTTATTTTGAGAGAGAATCTGTTGTACATATAAAATAAGACAGAGAGAATTAGCCAACACTGTACATTAATATTATAATTGATATGAATTAATTAACCAATGGAATTGCAGTAGGGAAGAAAGAGAAACACAGATCTCACCTGGCTTGTGGCCTGAATGAACTCCTGCGCTTTGGCTCGACTGGCGATGTTGGCTTCCTCCATCTTAAACAGGAGCGCTGTCACTGGAACAGGACAGAAATTAAGAATTAGGCTTTCATATGGAGAATGATAACATCCCTTATTATCCTGCATCATATCCGACTCTGACTCCAGCATCCTTACAATCTGAGATATGTGAAGAAAAGGGTTTTATTCTACTGTACTTGTATTATGCTGCTTTCACGCTAGGCGTTTTTCCTCAATCCCCTACAGGAGGCGGCTGCATTCCACCTACCTTTAGCTCCCAACCAATCAAGTCACTAGTTGAGGGGCAAGCAAGCAAAACAGACCAGGGTGACAATGTGCCAGTGACGTTTATATATACACTATATGGCCAAAAGTATGTGCACCCCAACCATCACATATGTGCTTGTTGAACATTCCATTCCAGATTTATTCCCCCTTTGCTGTTATAATAAGCTCCATTCTTCTGGGAAGGCTTTCCAGTAGATTCTGGGGTGTGGCTTTGGGGATTTGTGTTCGTTCCGCTACAAGAGCATTAGTGAGGTTGAGGTCAGGCGCTGACGTTGGGTATGGAGGCTCCAGTTCCAGTTCATCCCAAAGGTGTTCAGTGGGGTTGGGGTCAGGGCTCTGTGCAGGACACTTGAATTCTTCCACTCTAAACTTAACACACCATGTCTTCATGGAGCTCGCTTTCTGCATGTGGGCATTGTCATGCTGGAACAGGTTTGGGCCTCTTAGTTCCAGTGAATGGATATTGTAATGCTACAGCATACAAAGACATTCTATACAATTGTTTTCCTCCAACTTTGTGGCAAAAGTTTGGGGAAGAACCACATATGGGCATGATGGTCAGGGGTGCACAAACTTTTGGCCTTATAGTGTATAACTCTACAGTGAAGGCAAACAACCTCATCATCACCATAGTTGCAATAATCTTTATTTCTGCTGAGAATGATCAATCTAATCTAGAGAGCAAGCTAGGCTAGTCAGTCAGTTGATACTAGCTAGGTGTGGCAAGAATGTTTTTGTTGTTACTGTGTGCGCATCACGTGAGGGATATTTCTTGATAAAAAAAAGACAAGTGTGATGGCTGTCTTTCTTTCTTTCTTATAGCCAGGGTTTCCATCTTCACTTCTGGAGGTCCACTGCCCTACAGAGTTTCCCTACACCCAAAACTTGACACTCTCTAGCGTACTGGACTGAGAAATGCTCTTCCCCCAGTACATCTGATTCAGTTAACTAAAAAGCTAAGTGTTGGAGAAGGTAGAATGATAAAAATTTGAGAACCCTTCAGTATGCACAAAGAACATTTAAGGAGTATAAAACTCACATGCTAGTACGCCTCCAGCGGTGCAATCTACGCCTGTCTGCAGACTCCAGGGCAAAGGTGGCACGGCAGAGGGCGGAGGAGGAGGGGGCGGAGGCTTACTGACCGTTGATGAAGACACCGAAGCTGAGGAGGATGATGAAGGTTCAGCAGCCAGAGGAGGAATGGAATGAGCAAGAGAAACTGCAGCCAATGCTGATGAAGAAGTGGAGCAGGGTGGTGACGTCTTCTGGTCATCCACTGGGAGGAGCTTGGAGACAGACTGTGAAATTCCATCTCCTCTTGAGGGTGGCGGGCTAGGGGGTGACTTTGCAGGCACAAGCAGCGTGGACTGGGATTGAGCAGGGCACTCTTCTGAAAGGAAAGAAGCTTCAGGAGTCTTGCAGCTGCTGTCTACAGTCTGAGAATCTGGAGAAGATTCTCTAGTGTCTCGAGAGGGCGGTAAAGACAACGGAGGAGTGTGAGGGGGCGAGGAAGATGGGGGAAGAATGCTGGTAGATGAGGACGATGATGATGATGAAGATGAAGAGGAAGGCGTGGGCCCAGGATGTGTGGAGGGCGGACTTGATGGTTTTGGACCGATTCCACCCAAAGGCTGAATATCTGAAGCTCCAGTCCAACCTGATCCCAAAGCACTGCTGTTGGCACCTTTGGCGTTGGGCCCGTCAACTGCTAGACCCTTCTCCCGGGGTTTCTTTCCTGGCCTACGTCTGCGCTTTGCCGCTGAGGATGATGTGGGAGAGGATGCGGATGACGATGTAGAAGTGGTGGAGCTTGGCTTGGCTTTCTTTGACTTGAGTCCTGTTGTGTTTGTTGAAGACAGGGATGAAAGGGTATTCCGTTGCTTGCCAGTCTTGTTCAAATCTTTGACTCTGCCAGGCAGGGAAAGCGGTTCTGAGCAGGGCTTCAGGAACGGAGATCGGCTTTCATTGTCCCGACGGAAAACCACAGCTATAGACCCGCCCACCACTGAGGGTCCTGTTGTTCCACCGGGTCCAAGGAGATCAATACCCAGTTTACCAGTGTTTCCCGTGGTGCTGCTTACTCCCTCCCGGACCAGCACTGAGACTTTAGACTGTAGTTTACCCTTCCTGCTGCTTCCTCCAAGCTTCTTGGATCTCCCTGAGCGACCTGCTTCTTTCTTGTTTGGTTTATCTTTCCCGGTCTTCCGTACTCTTTTAGCAGAGGATGAAGAAGCAGTGAGAGGAAGGGAAGCAGTGTTGCCAGAGGATGCAGAAAGAGGTGAGGACAGTGAAGGCAAAAGGCTTTTACTTTTGCTCGCTTTGGGTCTGTGAGAAGAGGAGGAAGTGGACGACTCAGACTGGCCCAGTTTTTTGCTCCTAGATCTGGATTTCTTCTTCTGATGGTGCCTGCTACTTTTAGGAGCTGTGGATTTAAGTTTGGGGCTTGGCAGAGGAGGCTCAGGGGGAGGAGGGAGCAGAGGGGAGTCCTCGAGTGAAGGGTAATCCGAGTCCAGTGCCTCTCCATCCAAAGAAAGAATGTCTGGCTCGGGGTGGTCCGAGAGCCGGTCCGATTCATAGCCATGGTATCGACGAGGGCTTAGAGAGGTGGGACGAGATCTGCTCCTGCGCTCCTCATCATCATCAGAGCGTCTCCTCCGTTTCCTCTTGTGCTTGCGGGCTTTGTCTGAGCCTTGCGTAGGACTCCGGGCCCGATCCTGGGCATGGGAAGGAGAGGTAGGGATCAAGGTAGTGGTGGGTGTAGTGGTAACAGTGATTGTACGTTTGATTGCGAAAAGGTCCGAGCCATTCAGGTCCTGAATAGACGGCGGTACGACAGGCCGTCCATCTCTTCTCCTGTCTCGCTCCCTTTCCCGTCCTCTTTCTTTTTCCCGGTCTCTTCTATCACTGCTTTCTCTTCTCCTTTTTGCGTCCCCCCTCTCTCGGCTACTTGACCTCCTGTTTCCTTCATCCCGATCTCTCTTCCGTTCTTCTCTCATTCTGGAGTCTTTATCTCTCTCTCTTTCCCGGTTTTCTCTTCTCCTATCTCTATATCGATCCCTTTCCCGGTCTCTGTCCCGATCTCGGTCACGGTCCCTCCCTCTGTGTAGGCCTTCCGAGGGGCTGGACAAAGACCTGCGGCTTTGTGCATGCCGAGAGGTATTATGGGAGTGTGACGCCGGCTCAGGGGTACTGTGATGCGTGCTCTTCCTTGTTTGGCTATAACTTCTGCTACTCCTCCTCCTGTCCTTCTCTTTCCCTTCTCTTCTGCTCCTCCTTTCGTGATCCCTCTCCTTGTTTTCTCCACTCGCTCTTTCCGACTCCCCCTTTTCCTCTTTCCTCTTTTTGCGCTTCTCTTTTTCCTGGCCTTTCAGCTTGCGTCGGTCCCTCTCCTTGGAGCTTTTGGAAGATCTGCGACTTCTTACCTTCTCCGTGGTCTGGGGTTGGGACGCCGGGGGGGAGGGAGATGGTATGGGTAGGACGGACGCAGGAGGCGGCGATATGGATGCTGAAGAAGGGCAGGACCTGAATCTCTGTTTTCGCCTGTTAGTGAGTTTCCTTCTCAGGTCTCCCATGCCAATAGGGGGCGCCGGTTGGTGGTCCCATTCACCCTCTGCTCGAACCGATACAAATCCTTCGCCGTCCAGGACTCGCAAGATCCTCTCAGGTTTGAGACCTCCTCCTTGCAAGAATGAAGGACTCCCCGAGGAGGGAAGCAGCACCTCCCTTCTTATCTCAATCTCTCTTTCCCTTCTGCTCTCAGCGACACCCACAATCTCTCCTTCTTCTATTTCCGAGTGCTCAGAGTCATCATCTTCTCTTCTGTCTTTTGCTCGCTGTCTCGTGTGTTTGATCCTGTTCACCTGTGTGGCCATGTGCTGAGACACCAACAGTCGCTCTACCGCCTCTGTCGAGTCCGGAGGTGGACCCTCTGGCTCGGGAGCTGTCTCCAGGTCCACCTCTTTAGTGTCCTTTATGTCGCATGCTATCCGTATGCTGTTGAATGAACTTTCTTCCTCGCCGTCTTGCTCCCCATCCGTCTCTTTCTCTGATGCTGGTGATCCGGTGGGTTCGAAGGGGTCGTACTTATCTCCTTCGCCTCCGGCCGCTATGCCTGGTAAGCCCTCTCCCTCTGTGGGTTGAAAGGGGTCATATATCTCTGTGTCCACGCCCTCTCTCTGGCCATTGTCGTAAAGATGGGGTGATGAGGACAGACGATGTAAAGAAGACGAAGGAGGTGCAGAGAGGAATGACTGAGCCAGAGCTGATGAGGTCGACGACACGCCGTCCGCTCCCGCTTTGTTCCCGACCCGATTGTTCCCAGCATGGCTGCCATCCTCGTCCTCGCGATATCCCGTTCCCATTCTTCCGGGAGAGGTTGAGCAAGGAGAAGTGGGGGAAGAAGGATCAGATGAAGGTGAGGACGGAGATGTGGAGGGAGAAGAAGGGAGAGGGCTTTTTGCAGACTCAGCAGCCCTCTGAGAGGTGTAGAGAGGAGACGGCCTGGGCATCTGTGCCGCGGTTCTACGGAGCGCTGTATAAACCACTTCTCTACCCAGAGGGATGTAAGAAGGAGCTCTCCGTCAGGCCTAAGAGATGAACACATGAACCTTTAACTCACTTCAGCAGGGAACATCAAAGAAGAAATTATACATAAATTAGGTGAGATACGGATTTACCTGTCCTTCTTCCAGCAACAAAGCCAGGTTTACTCTCACCGCTGATGCAGGCTTCACATCAAAGAGACTTGGAAAGGACAAAAATCAGAAATCAATCACGGAATTCAATTTAAATTAAATCAAATCAAAATCACACTACAAGAGAGAAAAATTCAAGTGACAGAGAAAGAGAGGCTGGTGAGGGAAGGACCGTTTATAAACTGAGAACAGGAAGTAACTCGTTTCACCGACATTCCACAACGTTAAATGTAACTGTGAACGGATAAAAATTATGATGTGTCGTTCTTCAGCAAATAAAAAAAAAAAAAAAACTCACTTGTAATGGATATACTTTTTTTTTTTTTTTTACCCTTCCTTCTCTCGCGTCTATCTAAGCCAGACTAAACACTGTGATACATATTGTAGTGCGGATGTAAATAAACACTGTTCACACCTTGATCATGTGATCCGAGTTCTTATAAACATTAAAACTTCAATCTCGACACTTACTGATCAGTGAGCCGGTGTTGGGAGCACAGCTGAGACATAAGGAAAGTAGTGTTGGATAAACAGCAGCCCACTGTACAATCACAACACACACACACACACACACACACACACACACACACACACACACACAGAGACACAGCGACAGGTCAACTCTGAACTTCGACTGATCCAGGAACAGATGGTGTAAATGAAGGGAACGTCACGCTTCCTGTGACAGATTGACGTCTTGTCCGTTTTACATTACCGGCCGATCAGACTCGTCATATGGTCCGTCCGTTTCCGTGGTAACGCCTCAGACCGATCGTCCTTTCATCAGCGGTAAACTCCTCCTCTTCTTCTTCCACTCCATCTGAGCAGTGTTGTGCCTGATGACTGAAATTAAAATGAGAAATGAGACATCCATTTACAAAAAAAAAAAAAACATTCAAATGTGAAACGGTTACTGATGCAAAAAGTCCATAATGAAAACAGTGAATACAGTCAGGAGGTGAAAACATGACACTGACACTGTCCCATTTTCAAAATTATAATTCTGGAACAAAAACACAAAGATGATATTCATGGCACACTGAACTGAAAACTGGAAAAACAAAGGCTGGATTTAAATAAATAAATAAATAAATAAACAAACAAACAAATAAATAACAATAGAAACAGTAGTGGTACTGGTACAGAAAGTCTCAATCTCAATAATAATAATAATAATAATAATAATAATAATAATAATAATAATAATTTGAATAAATTAAAATGTACACAAAAATACAGAAGGTTAATAGTAGTATTAATTTTTTTATCATCAGTATTAATTAAGTGACTGCACTTTTGCATATTTTGTAAGCTTTTGGAAATAAAACATTAAAAACATTAAAAACAATTTGTTTTTATTTGGAAAAAATGACATGGTAGTTAAAAAAAAAAACATTTCATTATTCAAATTAAATCTTTCAACGAAATATATTTGTCCACAAACTATCTGCATTTCTTATTACACATTATAGCTTTATATCTATATTTCACCAAACCAACACTCATCAGTCACTTTATTAGGAACACCTGTACACCTGCTCGTTGATGCAGTTCCCTCACTACGGCTGTAAAGAGTGATTGTGTGAGTTACTAGGATTAGTCTATAGGATATATATAATATATATATATATATATATATAGAGAGAGAGAGAGAGAGAGAGAGAGAGAGAGAGAGAGAGAGAGTTACTATATCCTTCCTGGCAGCTCAAACCAATCTGGCCATTTTCCTCTGATCTCTCTCATCAACAGGGACAGAACTGTCACTCACAGGATGTTTTTTGTTTTTCGCACCATTCTGCCATTCTGTGCAAACCCTGCTTCGAGGTGAGGAATTAATCTTGTAGCAGGTGAAACAGAGGAATGTTTTCCAGCATGTTCCTCATTTTTATACTTTCAGCTTAAAACTAACAAAACGTACTGGTACATCAGTAATGATATGATGGTTGGGGGGGGGGGAGAGGGGGACAGAGAAGGTCTTCAGTCTCACTGCAGTGAAGAAGACATGAAAACATCTCATCTCTCCATCATCTCTCTCTAGATCATCTCATCTCTCCATCATCTCTCTCTATATCATCTCATCTCTCATCCAGGAGTCTTGAAGAACAGATAAATATTCATAACCTGAACACAAGTCCACACTTCTGTAGCATTTCCAGTTCCTGTTTATAAATCTGTGCCGAAATCACAGATCACTGGATCTTCTGAGGATCAGAATCCCGATGTGCGTCTCCTCCCTCTGATCTACTGTGTGTCTGCAGATTAACGCTCGCATTATATGCACTTCTTATAAATAAAAGTCCGCACGCGTCCTTCTTTAACGGTTTAAAGCTTTAACAGTAATGAATGACGCGCGTGACGGCGGTCTGTCCGCTCGCGAGCTAACTTCTACCTCAGCTATAACCAACTAGCATCACAACACTGCTAGCAAACACTAATCCTGTCCCGTTCTCACTTCGGAATCGGATTAATCTCAGCTATACACTCTCCCTCACATTAACATGCTGAAAATAAAAGTTAGCTTTCCATAGCTAAACCAGTTAGCATCCGATTCATATCCAATGACTAACGAAGATCCAGTTAGCCAGGTAGCTAGCAGGCTAACAGGCAGTCATAGCTGGAAAATATGACTTACCTTCCCCGGTCAGAGTTTTGTCAGCACGCGCTTCCACACAGCCGCGACGTCTTTAAATCTTTTAAAACTTATTTCAGTAACCTCTAAAGCACAAAATTAAAAGTCGACACATTTTTTTCCTATTAAGAACACAATAAGAGGCCCATCCCATCCTAATCCGCCATTTTACTCCCTTCACTGTGGGGTAGAAAACCGCAGGGAATTATGGGAAATGATGTTTTTTTTTTCTCGGTTTACGCGTTGTTTTTACTCGCGCATAGTTGTTTCATGTTGTTTGGAATCTCTACTGCCCCCATGAGGACATGATGCGCACTGCAGCGTGCGCGGCGCACTTTAAACCACGGACTCTCAAACGTTCTGCAGTCAGAGACTCCTTTAATATTTATTTTAAAAAATAAAATCGCATTATTTAAAAATGTGCAATAATATTCTGCGTATTTGTTTAATACATCGAGCTTTTTATCCTTTTTATTTTATAACTTTCAGTTCCAGTAAAGTTTGGAACAAAGTCACTAAATTCAAGGTGACCAGATTCATCCTCACCAATAACCACACCCCCTACCCCCCTCAAAAAAAATCATTTCTCGTATTCAATAATATTTTATTTACTTCAATAATAAAAATGATAAAATACAACCAATTTTCTACAAATAAAAAGCCATGGTGGATAGGCATAACCACAAAAAAGAATATGAACGGGGGCGGCTGTGGTTCAGGTGGTAGGGCGTGTTGTCCACTAATGGGGGTGGTGGGGGTGGCAGGATGACTCCACGTGCCGAAGTGTCCTTGGGCAAGAACCCCAAGTTGCTCCCAAGGTCTTGCATGATAGTTCTGCTGCCATTGGCGTGTGTGTGTGTGTGTGTGTGTGTGTGTGTGTGTGTGTGTGTGTGTGTGTGTGTGTGAATGAGACACAGTGTAAAGCGCTTTGTAAAACCGCGAAGGCTAAAAGGCGTTATACAAGTGCAGACCATTTAAACACAAATTTACCTTATTATATGCTCAATACAAAGCAAGTCCTAAGATTTTTTAAAATAATAATAATAATAATAATAATAATAATAATAATAATAATAAGCATAATAATAATAAGCATAAATAACAATACAGAAATATCAGAGCGGTATATACTGTAATTTAAACACTGTGCTGTATCTGCATTCATTTCAAGTAATGTGTGCTTTTAGAATTTTACCCTCCTCGCCTTCCGTGCTGTAAAATCATTAATAATGTGATCATATGAGATTTGACCCGCACTGTGATGGTTAATGGAGACCGCTGAGGCGCTCCTGTGACATGGCTGACCTCATGTCTATGTCTTCATAAGTTTCCGTTTTGAAAAGCTCCTCTCCGCTGAAGCTACTGTGACTAAATCATCATCACTGACACTCACACACACTCACACACACTTCACACACTCACACACACTTCACACACTCACACACACTTCACACACTCACACACACTTCACACTCACACACACTTCACACACTCACACACACTTCACACACTCACACACACTTCACACACTCACACACACTTCACACAGTTACACACCAACGGTGATACTTTTGAATATTATATAAAAATAAATAAATAAAAAACACCGGTGATGAGTGTCGTGTTGCACTTAATACAGTCTGGCACACACTGCCGCTTATTTACACCGGCACTAGGGGGCGCCAACAAACCAATCTGACTAAAGAAGCTTTCCTGAGGTTTCTAATGGATTGACCGGCCCTGACAGCTGGACTATAATACAGACCAGAGTTTTAAAAATTAATTAAAAAAATAAAATAAAAAATATATATATATTAATTTCCTTTGGACTTAAATAATATTTACTTTGGACTAAAATGATATTGTTTATTTTGGAGGTTATAAATTGTATCTCTGAGGATACACTGCTTTATTAGGATATATTTAATCAAAATTTAATCAAAACATTAATCAAAATCTGATTTTAATTTTAAAAAGTTTCTCTTTTGAAAAAAGTGCATATTTAATTCAGTTCTGTTTTCAAAATATTAAAATGTAATTTTAGAAAATCTAACATACATAAATGTACACCAATTAATCATAAATTATATCTTTCCCCGGGCAATATTTGTTTATTTTATTTTATTGTATGACTTTTCAGTTAAACTAAAACAGAACTTGTAAGATTGGCGAAAATCGGTTTCACTTTCATCTGTTTCTAAAAAAAAAAAAATAAGAAATACGGAAAATTTTAATATTGCAAAATCTTTTATTGCCCCTAACCTGTTGCCACTGCGGGGTAAAGCTCACATTAACGCCCCCTACAGGCTGTGGAGAGGAAACGCATCCTGAGCTGGGAATTTATAATAAACATTCAGCAAGTTTCATATTTTTCCATTTGTGGTTTAAGTTCTATAAATTGAAAAATATATACATATTATTTTTATATTATTTTAAATATTAAATATTATTTTATTAGTTTATTATATTATAAGTATTCACTTTGTATATTTCGCAATAATTAAAATCTCTGACTAGTCCTTTAAATAAATAGCATTCACAGCATGCAGGCCTGAGCAGGGAAGTTTCTTTATTTTTATCGATTTTACTTTACTAATAAATCCTCAGTGGAATGAGATAAACTGAGATAATGAGATGAGACAGTGCAGACAGAGATGTTGCTTTGCACTTGATTAGTTTTGTGAGATAATTCTGGGGAGAGACAAAAAGGTAAATGACTCACAGGTAATTAATGAATGATCAGAGTGTTTTTATTGGGTTTATTTGTGACACTGTAGTTTTTAGATTGAGTTTATGAGTAATGTTTAGTGATGTGAGCATCCTGTGTGAGCTTCATCCTCTGAGTGAACCTCGTCCACAGTGTGTTTATATGTTGCAGTAGTTTTCCAGATCGTAGTAATCGCAGGAGAAATGACAGCACTGCTCCACAATCCCCCTCTTTATCACACCGGAAACAGCAGACTCCTCCTTCCGCGTCACCTGGCGGGAAACGGCGCCGTCCGTCATCGTCACACCTGTACGAACACACGCACAATCCCTCAGTTACCGATGTGTCGCTCAACAATAAGTCGGTTCTATGAGTCGACTCTTTTAGGCGAGCATTGAGAGCCGACTCGCATAGCTATATGAACTGTATGTTTTTTTTGTCTTTCTTTTATTTTATGTTTTGTAGATGTGGGTAACACTGTAACTGTTACTGTTACTGTAACTGTAACTGTTACTGTAACTGTAACTGTAACTGTTACTGTTACTGTAACTGTTACTGTTACTGTAACTGTAACTGTAACTGTTACTGCTACTGTAACTGTTACTGTTACTGTTACTGTTACTGTTACTGTTACTGTAACTGTTACTGTTACTGTTACTGTTACTGTTACTGTTACTGTAACTGTTACTGTTACTGTTACTGTTACTGTTACTGTAACTGTTACTGCTGATTAAAATGCTGAACTGAGCTGTTAGTTAGTGTGAATGGTGAATTGTGTATTTGACTCCCAGCAGAGTGAATGAATCACACCGGAATCAGGAGTCAGGAGGGAGGATCCTCTGCACTGCTGCCGGTTAAAGATGTGCTGTATGCACACAGTGTATCAGGAGGAAAACACCTCAGGATAAATGGAAGTGAATCTCCTTTATGACGCAACCATGCAGGGATTCATACACATTTTATCGCCTTGCTGATTTTATTGATGTTATTTTACAATCAGTATGTGGTCTGTTGTTCTGTTAATTAGACTAAGATTTAAAGAAACAGTTTCAGTCATTGTTAGGCCAAGATGAACAACCACAGCTCAAAATATTGTAAACATTTAGAGAGAGAAAAAAGGTCAGTGAGTCGACGCTTATTGTTCTGACTCACTGACAAGAACCAGAATCCACACAGAACCTGAGCTAACAAACCAAACGGACTGAAGAACAAAAACTAGCAGAGATGTTCCACTTAGTCCTGAACTTCATCTTAATATAATTTCACACCAGGACTAAACATCTGTGAGGAATTTAAATAAAACCTTCCATATTTGTTTGTCCTGCTTCAGTTTGTAAGATATTTTAATTCAGTGCGTGTATTGTGTGTCTAATGCATGTCTATAGCATGTTTATATCATGTTTATAGCATGTCTATTGTATGTATATAGTGTCTCTATAGCATGTGTATAGTGTGTCTATAGTGTGTTTATACCATGTCTATAGCATGTCTATAGCGTGTCTATATCATATCTATAGCATGTTTATATTATGTTTATATCATGTTTATAGCATGTTTATAGCGTGTCTATAGCGTGTGTATACCATGTGTATAGTGTGTATATAATGTGTATATAGTGTGTGTATATAGTATCTCTATAGCATGTGTATAGTGTGTCTATAGTGAGTCTATAGTGTGTTTATACCATGTCTATAGCGTGTCTATAGCGTGTCTATATCATGTCTATAGCATGTTTATATCATGTTTATATCATGTTTATAGCATGTCTATAACGTGTCTATAGCGTGTGTATACCATGTCTATAGTGTGTATATAGTGTGTATATAGTGTCTATATAGTCTGTATATACTGTAGCGTGACTATAGTGTGTCTATAGCATGTTTATATCATCTCTATAGCATGTATATAGCGTGTCTATAGTGTGTATATAGTGTGTATATCTTCTGCTCAATCCCTCCACAGAACTCTCAGCTTTAGCTTTTAAAGAAGATGTCTTTTTTAAAAATAGGATTTATGAATGTGGACCAGTAAAACAAACATCACAGTACACACACACACACACACACACACACACACACACACACACACACACACACACACACTTACGGATGTCCTCGTCTCGTCCTCGTCTCCCTGACTGGTAGAACAGGCCTTTATCCCCACAGACGAGCAGCAGAGCCTCCACCAGCTGGACGCCACACAGCCTGCGGCTCCCAAAACCAGCGCCAGGACTCAGCAGGGCAACGGAGCAGAACGAGAGCAGGAGCAGTCTCACACTCAGCATCCTGTAGTACACAACACACACACACACACACACACACACACACACACACACACACACACACACACACACACACACACACACACAGCAAAGGACTAAATACACACTTCATCAGATGCACTGAGACACTCACTGTGACATTAACACTTGAGAATGCTGAGGACACAGAAAGAACAAATTCAATGAAAGATCAGATTTAAAGATCGGATTTAAGTTGCACAGATCAGTATTCAGTTAAATAAATTAAAGCTAAACTTACTTTTCGCTTCTACTGTCTATGTCGGATCAGAGCGATGAGGACAGTGGAGATGCCTCTGAGCTCTTCATCATAAAAACCATGTGTCATCTCCATCATCCTCTCTCTCTCTCTCTCTCTCTCTCTCTCTCTCTCTCTGACCTGTATATATAAACCTTCCTGTAATTTATCCCGTGAGTGCTGGTGATTCAGTGATTACCCTGATCTCTCTCACTCTCTCTCATTAATTACCCCCATTATTATACCCAATCGAGCCGCTCCGAACCCTTTCATCCCTCCATCATCATCCCTCTGATTTCAGTCTCACAGTGAAGGAGAACCAGGAGCATGGACCATCTCTGTGTCTCTCCATTTTATTTCTTCTTTAATTTAAGGCTGAGTGTACAGTCTGAGGGTCACACGGCTCAGGATATCAGCTCTAACACAGAGCCAGAGCCAACAAGATGCAGACTAAACTACTAAATTAGCAAACTACTGAACTACTCATCTACTGAGACATTTCTAAACATAAAACACTTGGAGATGTGCTGCTAGAGGAAAATAATCAACTTGGGGGGGAAGTCCATCTCATCACTCAGTATTATTACTATTAAGGTTAATGCTTAATGTCTCAGCTGATGGATTACTGAACATTTTGAACATTCTTGAGATTTGATAGTTCACCAAATTGTTCTTTAACACTGTTTCAGCACCAGGACTCGAACTCATGCCGGCGGCCTGAACGTCAGACGCTCTATCCATGAGCCACAGGAGAGGTGATGAACCCGGTTTCATAGACGAACTCAAACATGGTTGAAATTTCCAAAAAGTTTAATGAAAAATCCAAATCAAAACAAAAAAAGGCAAGAAAAAAAAACATGATGCAAAGGTGCACAGTTCAGTCATTGGATTAAAAAATAATCTAATACTTAAATCCACAACGCAAAAATTCTCTTCAAGAAAGAAAACCAGCAGAAACAGACAAAAATATCACCAAAAAAAAAAAAAAGCCAGTGAAGCATTGTGTAAGGGTCGTGTAAGGGTCATGTAAGGGTCGTGTAAGGGTCATGTAAGGGTCATGTAAGGGTTGGCCTCGCAACACTAAACACAGGGAGCTTAAATACACACAGGCAGCTTAAATACACACAAGGGGAATGAGACACAGGTGACATCAATAACCCTGAGGACAGACAGATGGGGCACAACATGGGGGAACAATGAGCGCCTCTAGTGGCCCAAACACAAAACAGCAAGTCCGGGTTCCTGACACACTGCAGTACAGGGACTGATGTTATCTCTCGTAGCTTGTAGCTGCTGTTACTGTCAGAAAATATTGTCCTGCTGCACTGTACTGTGTGTATATCTCATACTCGTGTTGAAGTAATACTGATTAGCACAGTCACATCCGCCGATTTAAACGTTTTAGCCTTCAGACTTCACAGCATCCTGTGTTCATATACAGTAAAGGACAATCGTTTTTTGCACAATAACTAATTTCATTTCACAATAACAGTGTACATCATTTCATCATTTCATTCTGTAGCACTGAGCTACAGTTCTGTGAAAAATCGATTTCATTTCACATGTAGAGGAACAGGACGTGTTCACATTTAATATCCTGTGAGGCGTAATGTAAATGTACGCGCTTAAATCTTTACAAAGTTGATTTAAATGTTGTTAAGCTCCAGATTTGTGATTTACACTCTGCCTCATCGACGCTCATGCAAATGATGTGTGTGTGTGTGTGTGTGTGTGTGTGTGTTATGAAAGACGGAGAGGAGACAGGGTGGAGATTAGATTAGGAAAATGAGTATCTAAATCCACCATGCTCAGATTACTCTAAAGGATAGAGTAACACACACACACAC
>CM042554.1:20718194-20785694 GCA_023630585.1 Cranoglanis bouderius
CTCTCTCTCTCTCTGTCTGTCTGTCTCTCTCTCTCTCTCTCTCTCTCTCTCAGCGGTTGGCTGAAGCTCTGCTCCGGTTCGTCAGGACTCGTCTCCAGCCCTGCGTTCTCAGTGCATGTTTGCGTACGCTGCGTATTCTATCCCGTGACCGCCAGGCACTTGCGCCCTTCATCAATGACTCGGCCATCCTCACCCTCGCCTCCCTGGGTGGCATCAAAACCCCGCCCCATTCTCACCATGATGATGAGGAGGAGGAGAAGAAGAAGGACATAGGAGAAGAGAAAGTGGACGACATCGAGTCAACTCCCATCACCAACATGGACTTCCATGTCCATTTCACTGACGCTAACTCAGCAGCTCCTCATGTAAGCTCCGCCCCCTCACAGAACCCACACTGTGTGAGTGAGGACATCATGGAGATGGAAAGAACCGACGGCATCCATGGAGTGTTGGCGAGAGGAAAGAGGGATGCCAGAGAGGAGGAAGACGAGGAGAGGAGTGAGTGGTGTGATGATGGAGAGGTGTGGAGGAAAGAAGCCACGAAGACTCTCTGTAATGTCATCTACAACAGCCAGAGGGCGCAAGAGAGGGCCAGTGCACTGAGGTGACACACACACACACACACACACACACACACACACACAGCAGTTCATTACAAGGTTCCTCTACATTCTTCATGAAAAAATTCTAGTCCAGATTTTTTTTCAGCTTTACAGACTTTTAAAGATCATCACCACTGACACTGGAGACTCCTTCCATAAATGTTACATAAATGTCTCAGCAACTCATTTATCGATTAAACACATTTATTATCAGTGGAGCATCCACTGTACAACTGACCAAATTAAATGCAAATTAAAATAAGAAAGAAAATAAATGAAAATAAGTGTGTGTATCCCTTGCTCTTGGACTTGTCTGCCTTCTGCATTCCTTTTCCTCACTTTTTTCCCTCCAGACTCCTCCCAGGTCTTTCTGAAAGGCTGAAGGATGGCATTCGCTCTATGTCGCCTCCCAGTGGTCAGTTTTATGAGCTGCGGCTGCTGTTCCTGTTAACGGCTTTAAGGCCTGAACTCAGACGACAGCTGCAGCAGGTAAACACTTAGAGAGAGAGACACGAATACATTACTCTTTTTTTTCCTGCACTACCTCTGACACTTCCTGTGTCTGCTTCCTGCAGGAGCGTGGCGTGTCCATGCTGACGGCCGCTCTGGAGCAGTGTTTGGAAGTTCAGTGGGCTGACGTGTATGAGGTGGTGGCCTGGGACTCTGAGTCACCCCCTGTCTGTAAGGAGGTGTCTCAGCGCGCCATCGAGATCCTGAAAGTCCTGTTTAATGTCACTTACAGCTCGCACACACAGCAGCCTGATGAGGTCCAGCAGATTACTCACAGAAATCCGTACACTCTGCTAAGTCCACTTTCCACTGCGGTCAGTAAGAAGCAATTAATTACACACTAAGCCTCACCATCTCCCTGTTTATGTCCTCAGGAGGATGCAGCTCTGTATCGCCGCCTAGCGGCTGTACTGCGTCACTGCCTGCTGCTGCCCTGCCAAGGGGAAGAACTGACCGAGGAACTACAGGGGTGAGAAAACACACACATAATACAATATACAGCCATGTACTGGGCTGAAGTTCTCTAATGAAGATTTAAAGGAATGTTGGAGCCTTAATTGAACTCCCCCTCCCATAGTTAGCAGTAATTATTCATTATTATACTTTAATGTGCTCTAACATATCTCATAGTTTATAGCAATCCAATATTCAGTACGCTACCTGTCTCTATAATCATCACCTGTAACGTCTCTTTAATCATCACCTGTAACGTCTCTATAATCATCACCTGTAACGTCTCTTTAATCATCACCTGTAACGTCTCTATAATCATCACCTGTAACGTCTCTATAATCATCACCTGTAACGTCTCTTTAATCATCACCTGTAACGTCTCTATAATCATCACCTCTAACGTCTCTTTAATCATCACCTGTAACGTCTCTATAATCATCACCTGTAACGTCTCTTTAATCATCACCTGTAACGTCTCTTTAATCATCACCTGTAACGTCTCTTTAATCATCACCTGTAACGTCTCTTTAATCATCACCTGTAACGTCTCTATAATCATCACCTGTAACGTCTCTATAATCATCACCTCTAACGTCTCTTTAATCATCACCTGTAACACCTCTATAATCATCCTTAAACTTGACAGAAGCAGGTGACCTTTTGGTTGACCTCTGACCTTTTTTTCTGTCCCTGAAATCTGACCCCCACAGGCAGACGGTGAATGTGTTGTCAGCACTTCCTCTGCAGTGTCTGGACGTCCTGCTCTCGGCTCGTGTCTCTGAGAGATCGAGGGAATCGGGCGGAGTCAACATGGACTGTGTCCACTCACTGCTACTGTTCATGGAGAGGAGACTGGACAGAGTAAGAGAGAGAGAGAGAGAGAGAGAGAGAGAGAGAGAGAGAGAGAGAATCCTGTTTTAGCAGTTTTACTTCACAAAGCTGTAGTAGTTTATTAAATAATTAATCAAATGAAACTCTAGTAAAAGACAAACCTTTGGACTGTACTGTAGATGGACAGGTTTTAAGAATCAGTGGTAGAAGATGGGAAATCCCTAAAATCCTTGCTTTGTTATATTTATTAGACATTATTATATTTATCTTTTAAAACCCAGATATTTTTAATCATTAGGTCATAACTGTAACCTCTGAGTCATCTCTGGCCCTCATAAATCTCATGTCTATAGTTTTCACTTTCACTTATAGTTTAACAAGTTTGTACTTGTGTAACTGGCATGTGTGTGTGTGTGTGTGTGTGTGTGTGTGTGTGTGTGTGTGTGTGTGTGTGATTATTAAAGGGTCATAAGCTGAAGGAGAGACTGACTCCAGTGCTGAACCTCCTGACTGAGAGCTGTAGGGCTCACAGAGAAACACGACACTATTTCAGACAGCAGGTGCCAAAACTTTATGCATACCAAGCTGTTTACATCACTGACTGTCTGTATGTTCTATACAGTTAGTTATATTATTATCTATACTATCTATATTGAGCACTCATTTGCGTACACACTAGTGGTATATAAATAACAGAAAAGGCAAAATATATATATATATATATATTTCTACACTTTGATTCCCATTTTAAAAAGTCCAGATTTCATCAATATGAGCTCCCCAACCCAAATACCCGCCCCCTTTTCCCTTGTAAACAGTTTTTTAGACTGCATTTGCATACTGGAACCTGATTGGCTCTTATATTTTATGATGCAGTAATGGCACATGTGCTTTTGGATATGATTAGTTCTGATTGGTTAATATTGCAACACAGCCACTACGTCATTTGCATAAATTCAATACTAACAAAGATTTTCGCACGTGATTAATTCTAGGCTCATAAGAAAATAATAATAATAATAATAATAATAATAATAATAATAATAATAATAATAATAAAATAAATAAATAAACAATGCTACAATAAACATTTTTCATATTTCATATCATCTGCACATTAAAAGGATTTACCCTGAACAGGTTTAATAATAAAACACATTTTATAACGTTGACATGAGTTGAGGTCTGAGTCATCTGACCTTTCTGTGCTGTGATTGGTCAGATTCTGCCGCCGCTGAGGGACGTGGCGCTGAGGCCCGAGCAAGGAGACACGATCCGTAACAAACTGGTGAGGCTGATGACGCACGTGGACACGGAGCTGAAACACTGTGCCGCTGAGCTGCTGTTTGTGCTCTGCAAAGAGAACGGTACAGAAGCTCACACATACCGGAAGAGCTTTAACTTCAGCCATTTTGAGACATATTTCTAATATTCATACAGCCGAAGTCTCCTCATCATAATCACATTTCACTCCATACAATCTTAAAGATAAAGGTTCCGATTAGAACCAAAAAGAGTTTTTCAGCCTGATGCCATAGGAGAACCCTTTTAAGTTGCACAAAGAACCTTTTACTCTCAAATTCTTTAGAGAGCCATCTATTTACTGGTGCTTTAAAGAAACCACAAATGGTTCTTCATAGCAATGCCACAAGGAACCATGTTATAAGTTCTATAAAAAAAAAACCTTTAGTTAGTGCTTTAAGGAACCAAAGTAAGGTTCTTAAGGGTGATGCCTGCCAGGAGAACCTTTTCCAGTCCCACAAAGGACCTTATAGTGCTCACTTTAACCTGTTAAGGGATGATACCCTGAAGAACCAATACACTGTTCTGAAGAACCTATAATGAAACATAATGAACTTCTTTAATCAAACAACCATATCGCTCAACTCAAGAACCATATACAATGAAAAATGGTTCTTGACAAGAAAAGGGTTCCCTGCAGAACCTATGGTGCTGTAAAGAACCTTTATTTTTAAGAGTGTAGTGCACGTCTACATCACTACAGGGATGCAGTCAGGGACCCCTTCAAGTGTACTGAAAATTCAATTACAGCATGTTAAAATTAGGGAGCAGATTTGTTTTTCCCTCTGGTTGATGGAAAGGAACAGAAATGGCAGAGTGTCATATCAGCAGACGACTGAGTCTCTGAGTTCATCGAACAGTGACGAAGAAAAATCTGACACAAAGTCTGCTACTGTAGTCGTAGTTCAGGTTCAGTGAGCAGTGTGGTAGAGGGGCGCCAATACTTTTTCTATACACTCAAAAAGTGACCGATGTGAGAGGTGGAAGTGATATAATGATATGCACTGAGTGAGTGTACTATCTGACTAATAACCATGTGTGTGTGTGTGTGTGTGTGTGTGTGTGTGTGTGTGTGTGTGTGTGTGTGTGTGTGTGTGTGTGTGTGTGTGTGTGTCAGTGGGCCGGTTCGTGAAGTACACCGGTTATGGCAATGCAGCAGGTTTGTTAGCAGCCCGAGGCCTCCTGAGCGGTCGCAGTTCGACTCCTCAGTCTCAGTACTCCAGCGACTCGGACTCGGACACAGAGGAGTACCGACAGGCCAGGGACAGGATCAACCTGGTGACGGGGCGAGTGGAGGAGCCACAACCCGACCCCATGGAGGGGATGAGTGAGGAGGAGAAGGAGGCTGAAGCTGTGCGTCTCGTCGCCATGTTCAACAGACTCTCCAGGTGTGTGTGTGTGTGTGTGTGTGTGTGTGTGTGTGTGTGTGTGTGTGTGTGTGTGTGTGTGTGTGTGTGTGTGTGTGAAGCCCTGTCCACAGTACATGGATATTTTTGGAAATGCAGTATTTCTGGACCAAAATGTAGTTTTGGTCTGCTCTCTTCACAAAAATGTTGTTTTGGGACACTATAAATGAAGCTTTTTGTAAAAAATTCGCTCCAACGTGAAGAAATTTCAAAACTCAATTTTGGACAGGAAACTTTTTTTAAAAGACTGACATCACATTACACTTTGTTTGTTTATTACACCCTCGTGTAGTAGAGACAGAATCTGATAGGCGCTGTACTCCTAATGAATCCACTGCTCCGGTGCCACAAACCGCACTGAGAACCCAGATTTAGGATCAGACTCGGGAGAACACGCTGTATACCACACTCCCTTCCCACACTCCCCAGCTTCCACTCCCCTTCAGTAAATCCTGTTTAACCTTCAGTCCTTGTGTGTGTGTGTTTGGGTTTGGGTCCCCTCGTCTATGTTCCTCATAACAGAACAATCTGTCCACAGTGGACGAAGCAGAACCAGCTCCCCCGCAGTCAGCCCTGTCCCATCAGGGCACCCTCCTTGGTCAGCATGAACTACAGCTCCATGCGACTCTCTGAGAGCCACCAGACCATGGTGGACCAGCTTGGGCTCCTCACCCAGTAGCTCAACAGTGTCCTCCTCCAAATGGTCCAAATCATCCTCACTATAGTAGACCGGTTCTCAAAAGCTGTACACTTTGTGGCCCTTCCCAAGCTCCCTCCCGCCCGAGAAACTGCAGACCTCCTCGTCAGCCACATCTTCCGTCTGCACGGCATCCCCCAGGACATTGTCTCCGACCACGGGACTCATTTCCCAAGTGTGGAGGTCATTCTGCAGTGCTCTTGGGGCCACAGTCAGTTTGTCCTCCGGATTCCACCCCCAGACTAACGGCCAGGCAGAGCGGGCCAATCAGGAATTGGAAGCAGCACTTCAGTGTGTCACTGCCAACAACCCCACCACCTGGAGCTCCCAGCTACCCTGGATTGAGTATGCCCACAACTCCCTAACCAGTACTTCCACCGGCATGTCCCCCTTCGAGTGCTCCCTGGGTTATCAGCCTCGCTTGTTCCCAGTCCAAGAAGACGACATCGCTGTCCCCTCCATGCAGGCTCACCTTCGTCATTGCCGCAGGGTATAGAGAGAGGCCCGTTCCACCCTACTTCACTCCACCAAGTGCAACCGTCGCCGGGTGCCAGCTCCCAACTACCAGCCTGGCTGAAAGATGTAGCTTGCAGCCAAAGACATCCCACTCATCCCCCATTATCTGAGCCCTTTCACCATTGAGAGCATTATCAATCCCACCGCTGTCAAACTCTCCAGATCCCTGCACATCCATCCCACGTCTCCCAGCTTAAGCCGGTTCACCACAGCCCTTTAACGTTTACATTTACAGCATTTGGCAGACGCCCTTATCCAGAGCGACTTACATTTATTTCATTTATACATCTGAGCAGTTGAGGGTTAAGGGCCTTGCTCAAGGGCCCAACGGTGGCGGCTTGGCAGTGCTGGGATTTGAATTCTCGACCTACCGATCAGTAGCCCAACGTCTTAACCACTGAGCTCCCTTTAACACTTACTTTACAGCATCTCTTTTCTGGGACCTCAGAGGAATGCATGGGAAAATTAGGACTTACAGATGAGTTCTGAACTTTATAAAACATTTTTTTCTTGTGGATGGAGTGGTTTCAAAGACATTGTTATTGTGAACTGAATTTTTTGTAAAAATGGAGAAGCAAAAATTAAATTTTTAACAATATCCATATATGTGTGGGCGGAGCCTGTGTATAGGTTACACTTCCTTTTTATTATTCCTTTAAAAACCATCTCTTGGAAGTGAAGTGAGGAATTGTTAAAGCGACTGTAAGCATCAAGCAAAATATTTTCAGCTTTAGTGCAGGTTTGCGAGTCTGTAAACAAGCTTCCCAATGCAAACTCCCAAACTCCACCTCTTTTACTCTGAGACCTCCCCCTGTCTGTAATTGGATCAAATACCACATGGTTGCTTCCATCACTGCACAGAGGGGCAGCTGCTCAATTTCAGTTCCTTCTTTATTTTTTTTTTACTCATGGTTGTCGAATCAGTAGCAGATGAGATGTTAAAGATGTTCACATATGAGTAAATTCAACCTGAGACAGAAAAAAACACAAAAAGGCCGAGAAAAGAAACCATTCAGCTTCCTCTAGACTAAAATCAATGTAAGAATTGGACCATCAGTATGCAACCAATCAGGGTAGGAAGGCGACTCTACTCACCTGTCAATCACATGGCTCGTAAAAACAACATATGAGCCTCTTTAGCCTTATCTGCATTTAGATAGTGTTTAAGCCATGTTTACACTGTTGACATAATTATCTATACTAGCACTGCATAATGCTCAGATCACACCCCTTGTTGTTGTTCCGACCTCCTGCCCCTTAGGAGGAAGCACTAATATACTGAATAGGTTTAACAGATAACTTTAACTCAGTTCCACCAAAATCGCTGACTGCACCTTTAACTCTGTGCGTCTTTGAGTTTGAGCATTACTCCTTTCCTTTCCTTTACCTCCAACTCTCCTTTTCTTTCTCTGCGTGTGTTTCTCAGGGATAAGATCATTCAGCCGATGTCGGTGATGCCGGATGGCGGACTGGCGCCTCTCTGTGGCCATATGAGAAACAGCACCCTGGAAGAGGAGGAAGAGGAGGAGGAGGAAGAAGAAGCAGACTGTGAAGAAGAAGTGGATTAAGATGCGATTCTGAACCCTGAACCTCCAGAATTCAGTTCCAGCTCTGATCCAACTGCTAATGTAGTGGACTGAATGTGGATTTGGTAGGGAGGTAGATCTGCAGGTACAGGGTTGTTAAACAGTGGCGTAGATACAGAGCAAAATGAAGGGATCACGAAAGGATAGAGGGGGGGGGAAGAGAAAGAGAAAAGGGACAGTCCAAGATACAGTGCAGAGAAGGGAAATGAGATGAGGAATGATATATAACGTATATAAAAGCACAGACCATGGCAGTTCTATATACAGGAAAGTGTGTGTGTGTGTGTGTGTGTGTGTGTGTGTGTGTGTGTGTGTGTGTGTGTGTGTGTGAGTAGTCATATGGTAGCAGCATCCCTGTAGAAAAATATGTAATAATTTTTGAAGAGAGTGAGAGTTACAGTGAGAGAGAGAGAGAGAGAGAGAGAGAGAGAGAGAGAGAGAGAGAGACAAAGAAAGACAGCCATCATCGCAGACAGAAAAATGCTAGCAAGGTTGCCATCCCTGCGTTGCCATGGTAACTACAGGAATATGTAGTTCTCCAGATTTGAGATCTCTCTCTCTCTCTCTCTCTCTCTCTCTCTCTCTCTCTCTCTCTCTCTTCCTTTCTCAAGACTGGAGTGTTTAGCTCGGATGAGAACTGCTGAGGTTCAAATCTAATGCCATGTGAGCTGTAATGAAAGAATATTAGCAGCTAAATAAAAAAACATTTCATTTCCTGTACTCTCGGAGAGGCGTTTTCATTTGCAACCCCCCCTCCCCCCCTTATTCAAAAAGCCGTGTGATGGTGGAATTACAGCGTGCAGAGGGACCATTAACCACATCAGCACAGTTTAATGTGTGGCTTTCAATCCTCTCTGTCTGAGTCGCTGTTTTTCTCCTTTTTGTTCCCCAACCTGAAAGCCTGAACGCCTGAGAGACGAGGAAGGGGGAGGAAGTCGGGACAAGACAAGCGACAGCTCATGAGTCAGCACTCACAATATAGCAAGACAACAACCGTGTGTTTATACGGCGTTATGATATAAAAATTAAAGTTATGATCTCACAATGAATATCAACTCAAATGCACCACATGAAGAATTTTAAAACAAGGGGAAAACTATTTATACTCTGTTCTGATAAACTACTAAAGGCTAACTGACTCGAGGTATATTAAAAGTGTAGTCAGTGATTTTGGTGGTATAGTTTCCTCCAAAGCCACGCCCCCAAACACTACACTACAGCCCGTTTCACACCTATTGGTCTGTTTTGTCCAATCAGAGAGAAATTCATTCTTTTGGCTTTAGCTATTTGGTTTGGCTTCACACATCATATATTTAAACAAGCCAAAAGCAAACAAACAAAAACACAAACAAACAAAAACACAAACAAACTCACTAAACACTGTGTATGAGTCCTATAACACTCTGGTGTAATGCTGGTGCAAAAGGCGGAGCTTTCTGAATCAACATGCAGAATGATTGACAGGTGAGTAGATCCGTCTCCTTGTCCTGATGTCGGTGGTTCATCAACATCTGTTTTTAATCTCCTGTGTATTTGATCAAAAATGTCCAATTGTAAGGAGAAAAAAAAACACTGACTGCACCTTTAATGAGTCTTTTTTTTTTTTAAAGAATATTCTAGCATTTTCCCAAAACAAGCTAAAGGCGTTACTGCTGAAGCGTTATACAGCATTTAATGTCGTCCTCTTCAGAAATTTGAGGTTGTAGAAACCAAAAATTAGATTTAAAGTTATTATGAAGTGAATTTATCACATAATTCCACCTGTACAATAAAAAGAGTCGTTTCTGATTCTCCCACCTTCTTCATCGCTTGAACTTTTTTCTGATTTTATTTGCAGTCATCAAATACAGGAGCGCTCATTGTCAGATGAGACTGAAGCAGCTGTACAATATTTACAGAGAAATAAAACAAAAAAAGCTCCAAAATAATAATAATTAAAAATAATAATAATAATAATAATAATAATAATAATAATAATAATAATAATTATGATCATAAGAATAATCATCATAGCAAACGACCAACAGATAAAAAAAAACAAACACAGACATTTTCACATTTAAAAAATGTTACATCCCTCTGCACCATCACGCTTTCTTTGAGAAAACGAACAGATATGCCGTTTTATCCCGTTTTCCCCTCTTTTTTCTTTTGAAGAACAAACAGAAAGAAACACGTTTTTAACTTTAAATACATTTTTGTCTTGGTTCTTTTTTTTTTTCAGAGAAAAAATGACATCACACACAGCGTTAGACTCTCCCTTAAAGTCCGCCCCCCCCCCCCCCCTTTTTTTTTTTTTTTACTTCAGTTCTTTCAGAGGTGGGAAGAGAAGGGAATTATGGGTAGGCCATGTCATGTACATCTTAATAAAACATGAATATTATTATTCAAAATAACAGCAGACGGCCCCAGCTTTAGGCTTTTTAAGGGGTGCACTTGTTACAGTTGTCCTTGTATAAATAATAAAAATCATAAATGTCAAAAATAATAATAAAAAAAAAAAAAATAATAATAATAATAATAATAATAATAATAATAATAATAATAATAATAATAATACATATTTATATATTTAAGAAGAGTGTGCATGGAACGTAGCGTTCGAGGCTCTAACCCTGTTCCCCTGGGCAATGTCTTCACACATTCTCTCTTTTCTCTTTTCTTTCTGCCTCCTGTTTTTCACAAAATACAAGAAACGAAAAGTCTCACAAAAAAAAAAAAAAAAAGACATTTTCAAGTGACACTGCAGCAGCCCAGAACACGTCTCACTCCTTCTACAGGACTGTGTCAGGAACTTGGTACATTCGAACTTCCTGCTGCTCGGAGGTCTGTAACGGTTCAGTAACGGTTCGCTCTCCTCTCCGCCGCTGTGAGCGTGCTCTGACCTTTGACCTTTGCCCTTCAAGGCTTGTTGCTAAGAGTCAGCAGTTCGATGAAGGAATTGAAGAGGGTCTCCAGCCAGCTCTGGTTGGCCATACACTGCTGAACCACCTCCTCCTGCCCGGGATCATCCGCCGCCTGCTCGATACTGTCCGTCTGAAACCAGGAGGCGAGACAAAATGAGCTCAGTTCAATTTAATTTGTATAGCACTTTTAACAATGAAACAGCTTTACAGAAATTTATAAATTACAGATATAAATTTTACATTTATAAACTTATCCCTAATGAGCAGCAAGAGGTGACAGTGGTGAGGGGGAAAAAACCCCTGAGACGATATGAGGAAGGAACATTGAGAGGAACCAGACTCAAAGGGGAACCCATCCTCATCCTCATCTGGGTGACACCGGATAGTGCGATTATAAATAAATAAATAAATCCCTTCTATAACAGTGTACTACATGGTCAGATAGTGCAGTACCACTAAGTATAAGCAATTCATTATAGTTTTAACTTAAAGTCTATTGTATTTAACTGAAGTTATCAACTGTTTAATTATGGAGACTTAAGTGTAAACTGTTTTTAGCGATTACAGTCTTAAAGCTATCCAAGGAAGAACATCCACAGCCACCTTCATGGTTTCTACCAAGAGAAACATTTAATGCAAAATAAATTCCAATAAATCATCAATCAGCTAAATAAATCTTCTATCAGCGGGTATGTTGAATATTCCATTCCAAGATGACGGCATCATAAATGCAAGCCAAACATCATTTACTCACAAAACCCACTGACGATATTATATTTTTCAATATAAACACATTTAAAGGTGAACATGTTCTTTAAGGCAGAGAACCTTGCGTGTGAAATATTGCAGACGCACTGAAGTTCATCGCACCTCCTCTCGTTAGTCCTAAAACACTTTGATTCCTTGTTCGGCCCTAAACACAATGGACCAGCAGTTTTCACAACGGTTTCTAAACAAAACGCTCTGATTAACTGAAAAGCTCAACAAGCAGAGCGGATAAAAACAGATGTCTACAGAAATCATGGGACAAACTGTTTGTTTATTCTACAGATTTACACGGCCATTTGACGACACACAGAAACCAGTTCTCTTTATTCAACCTTTAGAGGTTTAGAATACATTTCAATCATTTAAAGAACCCATCGATTAGTGATGGGAATTCCAGCTCTTTTAAGCGAGTCAGTTAAATAAGAGTCGACTCTTTTGGCTCCCAAATGACTCCTTGCCATTTTTCTCCACTGGCCAAAGTCAATTCTCTTTTTCTTCTATCACTTAAACTGTTTGGTAAAATCTTCCTGATTAACAATGAATGGTAACGTTATCCTTTGCATTATCTGTCTTTTATAAAAGACACACACACACACACACACACACACACACACACACACACACACACACACACACACACATAAAACAGATTCTTACTCAAGCCATTTCTAAATTGTTATTCCGTTCAAACAATTCAGATGAATGTAAGCTGGTGAGGAACAGTATTTCATTTACTTAGAGAAATGACAATAAAGCGAAACTGAAAAAAACAAAACAAAAAAAAATTTGATGTTGTTAACATTCAGTGGATGTATTTTTGTCACAACTGCGCTGTATGTGAGTAATGTTAGTAGCATTACAGATTCAAATCAAACATAGCAGAGTTTCCATCAAAAACGTCAAAGGAGCGAATACGTTTCTCCATAAACAGCAGGCAGTGGTGGCTCAACAGTTAAGGCTCTGGGTTACTGATCAGATTACCCAACACCACAAAGCTGCGGCTGTTGGGCCCTCGAGCAAGGCCCTTAACCCTCTCTGCTCCAGGGGCGCCATATCATGGCTGACCCTGTGCTCTGATCCCAACTTCCTAACAAGCTGTGATATGTGAAGAAAAGAATTTCACTGTGCTGTAATGTATCTGTGACAAATAAAGGCTTCTTCTTCTAAACGTGAGTCAGTTCTCAAAGTTCAGCTCAAAGAGTTGACTCATTAAATGAATGACACACACTAGAGTAGTGACCAGACGAAAGGAAAATGAAATATATGTGCTTCCTATGTCCTTTCCTTGCTTCTTAGCTCTTCTCTCCATGAAAGCAGGGAAAGAATTCAAGAAAAACATATTTACCAACTTTACCACTTTAAAGAGACTTTAGTGAATTTACTTATTGTTGACTTCAGTAGTTTCTGTTCTAACTGTATGACCGCTCTGCGTTTACACAACACTGATTACACACAGAGTTTTCTATAATTAAAACATTATTGCACGTGAAGCCACATCACATGCTTAAATGTGGCAGTGGTAGCTCAGTGGTTAAGATGTTGGGCTACTGATCGGAAGGTTGTGAGTTCAAACCCCAGCACTGCCAAGCCACCACTGTTGGGCCCTTGAGCAAGGCCCTCAACTGCTCACGTGTATAAATGTAAGTCGCTCTGGATAAGGGCGTCTGCCAAATGCTGTAAATGTTTTAACCTAAAGCAGATTATACTCATCGTGCTAAATAATCAGTTTTCATGCAGGAATTGTATTTGTACCCATTGTTTTTTCAATTTTGTATTTGTGGTTCTTATTATTATATCAGATTTTAGTTGTTTTTTATTTTTCCCAGGAATGATAGAGAATTTACACACACTACCAAAAAAAAAAAAAAAAACTTCTGCACAGGAAGCACCTTTGTGTCTTCGCTCTAGAACCCTTCTTTCTCTTCTCTCCTCTCTCCTTGAGTTCTTAAAGATGGTGGACTATATCTGATTGATCTCAGGATTACGGGCTCACACCACTTTCGGAAGCACCCATGGTTTTGATTCATTTAGAACATGTACAGTCCCAAACAACAACTCACTAAACACAAACTCACCTCAAAAGAAAGCATTACTCTCATCCTCTCATTTCCCCCCGATTTTCTCCCTAATTTAGTCGTGACCATTCCCACACAGCAGTCAGCGCTCTCCTATCATACGACAGCTACCAATCTGGGAGGGTGAAGGGTAATACGTGCTTCTTCTGAGACACATGAAGCCAACTGCATCTTTTCAAACTGCTGCTCATGCTGCATCACAGGGCGGCGTAACACACTCGGAGTAAAGCGCTATCTGTCCTCTTCCACATACATACATAGATGACCGTGATTGGCTCGGGTCGCTGTGATTGATGGAGAAGAGAGAGTATGCCCCTCCCACCCTGAGAGCATGGCCAATTTTGTTCTCTTGGACTCCAGGATACAGATGGCTGTGTCATCGTCAAGATTCGAACTCAGGATCTCCGGGACGATTACTGGAGCAATTACTTCTAATTTATTATTTATATATTTAAGTGTAGTAGATGGACATTAAAGCCTTTTCCTCCCATTTAGTCACAGACAATTTCTCTTTCTATCAGTCGAGGTTGAGGAGTGACACGTGCTTCTTCTGACATGTGAAGATTTCAAACTCCACATCAGAGAAGACTCTAAGTGACCCTGCACTGTACACATGAGCGAACAGATGGCCCTGATTAGCTCCTGCGTCTCTGATTGACAGGAGGACAGGAGAAGCCGTCCCTCACACACTCAGAGAGAGCAGGACAGATACACACTCTGGTTTTTAAATATCCAACAATAAAGACCAAACTCCTGATCACCAGACGATAAGGCAGAATCTTACACCGTCTGTGAAATACACACTGTTCCCTACAGAGGAACATCAGAAACGCTATACAGACGAGTGATTCGACCATCAGGACGCCATCTGTGTGCCACTGATATCACATTTACAAATCTGTGTGTAAAGTAAAGATAACAGACATTTTACATGCAGTACATAAACCTATCTATTGTCTCATCCCACTATCATTAAAACTAATCATTAAAATACTTCAGAAACCTGACTGTTTTTTGCATTAACGCTCAACACGTTCACGAGTGCTGTAGTCAAGATGGACATTCTCAAATCCAAGACAACGACTAGCCGAGATCGAGTCAAGACCACGTCTTAAGGGGGTTGAAACCAAGTCAAACTTTGTGCATGTGAAAAGAAAAGACAACACAAACATTATTTTTATAAACTCTCAGCCGAGATCAAGACCATATTTAAGGAGACCAGTGTCCAATGCGGTCCAAGTACAAAAACAAAACAGAAAATTCCTCAAGACCAGTCTCAAGTCCTAGAGCCCTACAGTTCACCAATATGAAGTATTTAGACCATTCCACAAGTCACAGGTTTAAGTTTCATCATCCGAATTTCTGAATTTCCCATGATTCTGAAGATCACGGAAGGAAGAATAGGAAGTTCTCTCTTTCCTTCTTTATTTTCTTTTCTTTATAAAGTTATTGTGATATTGACTGCTGAGGACACATACAACACTATAACTCAAATTATATACAGAAAGTAAATTATCAATAAAGAAAAAACACGTGTTAATAAATAAATAGAAAGTCCATAATGTCCTCATGTCATTAGCATGGATGCTAGTAAACCCCATTTTGTGTTTTTGCTAATTCTATGCTAACAACTCAATGTTGTTACACATTTAAGAGCAAAATGCCAAGAAGGGATGTTGCTGTCTAAGGTGAGCGAGTGCCTGAGTGAATGGCAGGCAAATTACTGATGAGTCATTTGAAAGTGATTCGACTCCTTGAGTCAGCTCTTTTAGGTGAACGTTGAGAATCGACTCACATACATGAGCCTTTTCCCCTTAGATGTAGATAATCCCATTAAACAAAATGCTTCCCTGGAAACATCTGAGCTGCTCATTAGTGAGAGTGATGAGTCGTGCGTTTGACACTCAGCTGTGTGAATGAATCGACATGATGAAAGATCCGCTTCACTACTGCTTGATGATGTAAGATCCGATGGAGTGCAATGTTATTTTGAAAATTAGAAAATAGAGTAAGATTGTATTTAAGAATAAAAAAAGAACAATGATAATTCAAAATATCGTAAAATTAATCTGGTTTAGAAAAAACATGGCAATGAGTCGTTTGGGAACCGAAAGAGTCGACATTTATTGGTGAGCTGAGCCAAATGATCCGATTCAGTGAAAAGAGATGGAATTCCCATCAGAGTGTGAATCAAACCAAACAACACAGTGCATTATGGGTATTCCGTAGCTGCTAGGGTGCATCATGTGAACTCTACATATCGCATTGCATTACAAGACCAAAAGAGTCCACTGTGTTTTTGCAATATGGACACAGCATTAGACAGTACAGTATTACGGTTCTCCACAGCACATGCGAATAAATGCGAGGTTTCCTGTACCTCCTTCTTGCAGTGCAGAAAGGTGTGATATTTATAATGATGGAGCGAGTGGTACAGGCTGTAGATCCGACACATCTCAGTCGAGAGCTTCAGATCCTGAGGGACAGAAAGAGGAATAAAATGAACAGAACTCATTGATAGTTCAGCTCGAAAGTTTTACAGTTAGGGATTGTTCGTCTGGTGGCTCTGTGTGTTTATCAGTTCCCTAGAGTTTGCTCTGAAGTCACACTTCTCACATTAATGTTCTAATACAGGATGTTTCCCTTCCTGTAAAAACTTTCTGTTGACACAGGAAATTGGTTCTTTTTTGTAGTGCAACATCCTCTCCCACACAGTGTTACCTTAGCAATGAGAAAAGAGATGGTATCTTTTCTATACTACAATACCAGCAACTTTTATGAATATCCATCATGTTGTAATGAGTCGATGCAACATCACAGAACTCAACACACTGTAAGGCTAAAGTCTGTTATGTTTTTATTACAGTTTAATTAATTATTTTATTGTTCAATAAGTGGTATCTGGCACCAACACGTTAGGAGCGGATCCTTTAAGTCCTGTAAGTTGGATCGGACTTGTTTGTCCAGCACATCCAACAGATGCTGGATCGGATTGGGATGTGTTGAACTTGGAAGCCAAGTCAACACCTTGAAGTCTTCTTCATGTTTTTCAAACCATTCCTGAACAATGTGTTCAGAGCGTATTATCCTGCTGAAAGAGGCCACTGCCATCGGGGAATACCATTGCAGTGGTGTACCTGGTCCGAAACGATGTTTAGGTAGGTGGTATGTGTCAAATTGACATCCACATGAATTCCGCAAAGGTTCCCAGCAGAACATTACCAAGAGCATCACACTGTTTCCTCTGGCTTGTCTTCTTCCCACAGTGCATCCTGGTGCCATCACTTCCACAAGTATACACACCCGGCCGTCCACGTGATGTAAAAGAAAAAAGGATTCATCAGACCAGGCCACCTTTTTCCATCTCTCCAAGGTCCAATTCTGATGCTCACATGCCTAGTGTAGATGGTCAACATGGGCACTCTGACCGGTCTGCAGCTACACAGCCCGATACGCAGCAAGCTGTGATGCACTGTGTGTTGTGACACATTCCTCCTGTAAGCATCATTAAAATTCCCAGTGACTTGTGCCACTTCTCTCAGTTCGGACCAGACAAGACAAACCACGCCACCCTCGTGCATTGATGAGCCTTGGGAGCCCAACATCTTGTCACTGATCTGTGGGTTAATTTGGCCCTTGTCAAAGTCGCTCAGATCTTCCGCCTGCCCATTTCTCCCACAACCAACATGTCGACTAGACTCTTCACTTACTGTCTAATATGTCCCAGACTGTGACATGCACCATTGTTATGAGCTAATCAAAGTTATTAGCTTCATCTGTGAGTGCTCATAATCTTTTGGCTCATGGGTGTATATATTTAGATAAGTCAACATTCAGTATGGACTGACACTCAACACTCATAGTCATAGTCAGTGTCAGCATCTCAAAGTTTTTGTTTAACATCTGCTCTAAAAATTGTCTGTTTATTTTGTTGTTTAGTTTCCTGACTTGGCTGTGTGGTGCCTATCTGGTTCTGGTGTTAATCTAGTTTTTGGTGTTTACCTGTTGCTTGGGCAGACTCTTTTTGACACGGTTGAGAGTTTTGCGGTTATATCCTTCTCCGCCGAGCCGTACTTTCACCATGCCGGACTCCAGAGCATCAGCACTCATCTGAGGATACATGTGCAGAGCTTCCTGTATAACACACACACACACACACACACACACACACACACACAGAGAGACACACACAAAGAGGAAGATTAAGTGGAGATAAAAAGAGCAGCTATATCTTTTTCTAATCCTGAGTTGGAGAAGGTGGTACCTGGTGCTGAGCGTTCAGGTTCACTCTCCTCAGTAATCTACGCTTCTGTTCGTTCAGAATGCTGTCGATCTTCCTCATGGGCGGGAGATAAAGCTCATCTAGAAACACGAGGGAGGACATCTGAATATTTACAGTACAGGACTTTGGGAGAGCATTCCGTTCTTCAGTAAAATTTCTCGCTATCACTTCACTAAGACTTCACTACATTAATACCTAATCTAACCTCCTGACTCATGTGGGATATTTTTGGGATGTGTGCTCATATACACACAGTAATAAGGCTTTTCCATCTAATTAAAGCCCATGTATCCATCCATAGATCCATACATAGAGTTTTAGATGTTCATCCAAGTCTCTTTCCTCACTTTATCCTGAGCCCCCACCCTCCAATCCCTCACATCATCATCGTCATCCTTTCCTCTATTCCCCGATTCGCTCTCCGTCCTCACCGTTGGTGTCCTCCAGCGCCTGGATCATGTCAGGGTCGAGCGCCGTGCTCACCAACATCTCCACATAGCTGCGGAACATCTCCCTCATCGCTCGACTGTTTATCACACTGCGCACTGAGCCTGAGAGGGTGTCAAAAACACAAACATACATATTCTGTGTGATACTAAAGTGATAATTCAACCTAAAAGTTAAAAACGCCCACAATGTCACCTTCACCCCAAATGTACACAATCCACTGAAACGTGTCTGGTGTCTGAAGTGTGCTTCTTTAGGTTTGCACTGGAACTACAAGGGTAATAAGGGTGGAAGCACACAGCCACCAGTTTAGCATGGAACAGTAAATGTGGGTGTGACTCCTCCCACGGTGGCGTCTCTTCAGTTGGGGGGATGTTTGGTGTCTCAAACAGAATCGTTGATGTGGTGAGTATCAGACTCCAATAGGGGGTGTGGCTTAAAGATGTCCAATGTTTGATGGTGTACATCAGAAGTGATTTGACAACTGTGCAACTGAAGAGCATCTGCACTATTGTCAGGAGGTCACAAGTTTGAGTCCCATCCATGGCCAGGAGTCCAAGAGAATGTAATTGCCAGTGTTCTCAGGGTGGGAGGGACACCATTACTCACTCCCCTGTCAATCACAGCGACGCTGACCAATCAGAGCGTCTGTGAGCTCATGTATTTGGATGAGCTTCACTTCAGCCACCAAACATATCTCTGATTTTGTTACATACATCATCAACCATTCAGTCACATACATAAGTGCACACACACACACACACAGACACACACACACACACACACACCTTCATCCTCACTGGCAGAGGGGGTGGAGTCTGACTCAGAGGAAGGAACTTCCTTCAGCCACTTCTTCCTCTTTTTGGGTGGAGGCTCCGCCTTCACTTTCACAGTCCTGCTCCTGGCCTTCTCTGCTCTCTTCTCTCCTCCTGCTCCTCCTCTCTTCTCCTCTCTCACTCTCCCTCGCTCCACTCCACCTCTCCTCTCCAACTTTTCCTGATTTTGCCTCTCTTGGAGCTTCTTTTCCTTTTCTCTCTCCTTCTCTCGCTCTCTCTCCCTTTCTTTTTCCTCTCTTTCCTTTTCTCGTTGTTTCTCTCTCTCCTTCTGTCTCTCTTTTTCACGCTCTCTTTCTCTTTGTTTCTCTCGCTCTCTCTCCTTTTCCTTATCTTGTTGTTTCTCTCTTTCCCTTGCTCTCTCTTTCTCTCTTTGTTTCTCTCTTTCCTTCTCCTCTCTGTTTCTCTCTCTCCTCCCTCTCTCGCTCTCGTTCCATTTCCCGTTCTTTCTCTTTTTCTTGCTTTTCTTTTTCTTTCTGTTCTGCCTCTTTCTCTCTCTCTTTCTCCCTCTCCCTCTCTCTTCTCTCTCTCTCTTTCACCCTCTCCCTCTCTCTTTGTTCGTGCTGCTCTCTCTCTCGTTGTCTTTCTCTCTCTCGTGCTTTTTCTCTCTCCTCTCTTTCCACACGGGGCGGAGTTTGACTGCGGATGGTGGGAGGTGGCTTAGCAAGTGATTGGCGCCTGGTCGGAGATAAAAGGAACATAATGACTCTGATGTAAACATAATTATATGAAAATGGGGCCGTATCATTATATGGAGCCCGTATATAGAAATAAGAGAGGCTATGAGTTGGTGTGACCTACAGCCAAATATGGGGATGTGGGCGTGTCTGAGTTATTATTTGGAAATATATTCAAGGATGATGGCAAGTCCTTGGCATGCTTGTGTTATTGTTATATGCATGTGTATTTATGTAGCTAGCTAGCTAACATGAGCCAATGTGGCATGATTTCTGAGAGGATTTTTAAAATGTGAAGTAAAATGGAATTCCTAACCACATTTTTGTCCCATAACATGATTTCTAACTGAAACAGCTCATTTAGTAATTTACACAAATAAATCATGCACAATCTGACCAGGGACAAGAATTAAGAAGGTAAGAAGCATTGGTTTGGGTTTTTAACAAATATTATTTAATACACACTACTAACACTAGCCAGTAAGCTAATGTGAGCTAACCTGGCAGGATTTTTGTGTTATATTCATAAATGTGTATAATTATGCACGTGTAACCTGAGTTAACAGGATATGACAGGATTTCCTCAGAGCTAATGCTTTCATGGCTAACCTAAGAGATAATCTGACTGGATTTCTGAGAGGATTTTTAAATTATGTTCATAAATGTTCTGAATCTTCTCTGCTAACACTAGTCATTAAGCTAACATGAGGTAAACTGACCATTTTTTTTTTTAGTTATATTCATAAATATTCATAATCATCATTGCTATTACTAGCTAGCTAGCTAATCTGAGGTAAATTAACACAATTTCTGAGAAGAATTTAGGTTATTTTCATAAATATTCTGAATTTTTATTGCTAATACTAGCTAGCTGGCTAACATGAGGTAACCTGACAGGATTTCTTATGTTCATAAATTGACAATATTCACTACTAACATTAGCCAGTTAATCTAACATGACATAACCTGACAAGATTTTGAGTCGTATTCATAAATGTTCATAATCTTTACTCCTAATGCTTTCATGTGCTAACCTGACTGGATTTTTATTTTATTTATTTATTTTTGTTATATTCATAAATGTTCAATATTTTCAATGCTAACACTATCTAGTTGGCTAACCTGAGGTAAACTGCCAGAAGGCAGTTCTCTGAGAGGATTTTAAAGTTTTTATAAATATTTAATATTTTCAATGCTAGATAGCTGGCTAACATGAGGTAATTTGACAGGATTTTCTGAGAGGATATCCTATTCCTTTCTGAAGGTTGTGTCTTTGGGTTTATAATTCTCTACCTGAGCGCAATGCCGGCTCTGTGCCAAGGTTTCCGAGAACACACTCTCACGTAATCCTTCTTGTTCACGTTCTCCAGGAACTTAACGTATAGCCGTTGATATCTCATCTTCGCGTCTCCAAAGTAGCCCAGATACTGCAGGTGAGTGAGAGGAGGAGAGGAAAATATTTTATTTCTCACTTCAGAACTGGCAGAGAGCAGAAACAGAGGAGTAAACAGAAGATGAGAAGCTCTCAGAACGATGGAGGAGGTCATTAAAGAGGATCAACTCACATTGCTGGTGGCACAGAACTGCCGCTGGCCATCCTTAATCTCAGGTGCGAACTTCTGCAGCAGAGCTTTCTGCACTCTCCAAATCGGAGGGGGCTCTCGTCCTGTCTGCAGAGCCAGCTAGAGGACGGAAGAGATGAATAGGTGAGGGGGAGAGAAAAGAGATAGAGAAGCAGAGTTAGAGTTACAGAGGAAGAGAGGGAGGTAAAAAGAAAACAGGGAGAAAGTGAGCAAGAAATTAAGAAGAGTGAGATTGCATGAGGGTGAGGGAGGTGGAAAAGTGGGAGAGAGAAGAAGAAGGGAAATCATGCAGAGAAAGAAATTGAAAGAAATAGAGAAAGAAAAGGAGATGAGCGAGATAGAGTAAGATGAAGGGATAATAGAGAGGTAAGAAGAGAAAAGAAGGATAGAAGCAGAGAGAGAAGAATGACGGGAGAAAGAGCAAGCGAATGTGGGATAGAAGAAGAGTGTGTGTGTGTGAGAGAGAGAGAAAGAGAGAGAGAGAGAGAGAGAGAGAAACAGGTGAGGGGAGAGAGAAAGAGATAACGAGGTAAAATAGGGAGAAAGTCAGAGAAAGAAAGACGGAAAGAGAACGCAAGTAAAAAAAAACGAAGGGAAAAGATAAAGAGAAATACATTAAAAAGCAGAAAAAGAGAATACAGAAAGAAATAGAATAAGATAGAGGGATAGAGTAAAAGCGAAGTTGGAAAAGAGAGATAAAAGAAAACAAGATAAACAATTGAGAAAGAAGAGAATAAGGTAGAGAAAAAGTGAGCACAGAAAGAGGGAAAGAGTCAGAGAGGCAGAAAAGTGGGAGACAGAACAAGAAAGGAAAATATGCAGAGAAAGAGAATACAAGAGGAAATAGAGGAGAAAGAGAGAGAGTGTGGATAGATAAAGTAAAAGAAAGATATGGAAAGAGAGATAATAATGGGAGAAAGAGATGAGCAAGAGGGAGCGATAAACAAAGAGTAAGAGATGGTGGGATAGTGAGACAGAGAGAGAGAGGGGAAGTGAGGGAAGATAGGAGGTCAAGTACAGCCCATTACAAGCACACAATGTCACACACTCGGCTAATTTCCCCAGCAGTAATGAATGTTGACAGTAACAGATGTTAACAGATGTTGATGCATGTTTACCTTCAGCGTGCCGATGTCCTCCGTGCGCACCACAAACTCGTCTCTCTCTCTGAAAATGCCCTCACCGCCGCTCTCACTGTCCTCCTCCTCACTCTCTCCAGCGATGGCCGCGTTGTCCTGCTTCTTAGCCAGGTGGAGGGAGGTGATCTGAGGGGTGGGGGCATCCTCAGGGGTTGGGGGCGAGGGAGGTGAAGGGTGGGGTAACTCCATGGGCAGAGGAGGGGAGGAGGATGGCGGAGGAGTGGCAGATGGAGGAAGTGTGGGAGGAGGAGGAGACGGGGAGGGGAGAGCTGGAGGAGAAGGGCTAGGGGGGAGGGACTGATGGAGCAGGGGAGCCGGCTGAGGCTGAGGCTGAGGTGGAAGTTGTGGCTGTGGTTGTGGTTGTGATTGTGATTGCAGTTGTGGTTGCGGGCTGTCCTCCTCCGGAGCAGGAAGAGGTGAGGGAATAGAGAGAAGAGGAGGAAGAGGTGATGGAGAGGAGGAGGTGGGAGGAGAGGGAGAAAGAGATGGAGGAGAGGGTGGTGCAGGAGCAAGAGGAGGCTCCGATGAAGAATCTGGATAAAGGGGAGACAAATTATAAATATAGCAGTGGGTTAATGGGGGTCCAGACACACATAACCATCAAAGAAGATAAAATGCACCTGAATATAGTAATACTGCTTATAAAATACTATAAGCTCTTATAACATATTATACCATATGTAATTCTCAAATCTGAAGGTGTGAATTAATTCTCTATAACAACACGGCTCTGACAGTAGTCACATACATTATCATTTCTATAGGAACAGCGTTAGTTAAGATACATATTAGCCTGTTAGATGAGTATATGTAATGGGCTGATATGTATCATGAACTGATTAATCAAAAATGATGCTAATTTGAACTTCTCTAATGTTTTTAAAGTCAAACATTGGCATTCACAGAACATCTGTGTCACCTATAGGGAAGTTTTTTGGTTGTTCAGAGTGGCTTGGAGAGGCAGACTTGTTTACACTTGTATAACATGAGGCTAAAATGCATCTCAGACCTCCTAAAATGGTTTGAGATATTTTATATTTAAATCTGTTTCAAATGTGTCTTGAAAAGTCAATCGTCAGGAAAAGTGATTATGAACCAAACTTTAAAAAAAAAATTAATACACATACTCAGATTTTATGAATCCCAATTTAAATGTCACTTTTAATGCAAGAACAGATCCATGGAATTGAAGATCAAATCTGACGTATGCACACACGTTCTGATAAGCCAAGCTCCATCTTTGAATTACAACTCTAGACTTGAACCCACAAACTGTTCAGATGTATACAATCACAAACAGCACAAATCCAAAACATCTGCACTTGCCATCAACTTTGGGAGCATCGACAACACCGAACTCAGTCTCCTCAGCATCCTCCTCTTTCTCCATGTCCGCTTCTCTACTCTGCACTATGTTCTCTTCTTCTCCTCCATCTTCCTCTAACTCATCGTCTTTATCTTCCTCTTTCTGCATTCTCTCCTCCTCTAGCTCCTCCGGCCCCTCATCCGCTATAGGATCGTCTTCCTCCTCTGTCCTCTCCGGCAAGTTCAGCTCAGTGTGTGTATGAAGCTCATGGGTCATCATTCGAGTCTCTAGCTCTGGGAAAGTCTCTGAATCAGCAGGTGGTGGAGGTGTATCAAGGGGTGGGGCCTGTGAAGGGGGTGGAGATGGTGTGGGAGGGGGCGGGAGAGCAGCCAGGCTGTGGGGTGTGTCATAGAGGGCAGAGATGGCTGAGGAGATGCTCTTCTGAAGGTCCTGGTTCTTGCTTACAGAATCTTCTTCGTCAGAGGAGAAGGATGGCAGCGTCTCCAGGTTTCTCTTGAGTTCCTCGTCCAGGCGTTTACACGGTGAAGGGCAGTTGCTCAGCGCGAGACCTCCTTCTCCCTCTGACTCCCCAAAAGGTGGAGGAGTTGGAGGTGGGGGTGGAGGTGGAGGTGGTGATAAGGGACGAATCCCTCCCTTCACAGAGGGCTCGTGTACAGGGCTGGATCCATCCATGTGGAGCGAGCCGGATGGAGGCTTCTTTTCTGTTTTTAGAAAGTCCAGAAAGGAAGTAATGAAGCCAGACTTCAGCTCTGATGGCTTGTCGTCAGTCTGAGAGAGGGGGATCGAGGGAGGAAGGGAAGGAAGACTGGGTTCAGTGAAGAAGATTCATGGAGTGATTAAACATGGATGATACATATTGAGAGAATAGAAAGAATTTCTCACAGTTTAGTCATAGCCAGTTCTCACATGCTAATAAAATCCACCAATCTGAAGAGAGTTAAGTCTAACTAAGCATTCCTCCAAGACAAAGTCAGGCACTGCATCTTTTCAAACTGCCACGAATTGAGGAGAGGAGCTAACAGACTCAACAGGTTAGTGTTGCACTGATTGCCAAACGGAAGGAAGAAACAATCGTGCTCTCTTGCTCTTGTTTGTCTGCTATGCTTCAAACAAAATCTCCTAACGACAGAGGAAAGCGTTAGATAGTTGCACCACTCAGAAACAGTCAAATTCATAATTGAATTTTAGATGTAGGATGATCAGAAGTGTTAGCATTGTTATGGATTCCCATTGCAGTCACTTCCAAAAAAGTCCTCCACCAATTAGCAGCTTCTTCTTCCAATAATATTTGCTCAGGTGTCCTAGCAGTCTGAAGCAGGTTCCCTTGCAGTGTGTGCATGTATATTGTACCATCCATTCTGCTTTCTTTAACATGAGACCTGCTGATGAAAAGCAGCCCACAGCACAATGCAGCCACTGTGATCATACTTTATTTGTACAAATGGCTGTTTTTAATGTGTGTGCAGCATTAATTCCGCATTATATATATTTCTTTGATCTTCGGTTAAAGATACATGGTGTTTCTTCATTTTGTCAGATTTCTGACCACGGAATCTTATGCAACAGTGCACAGTGATTTTTGCCCAATTACAGAATGTTTTTATATGATTGCTGGCTTCTTTTGTGCCACACTGTCATCCAGCCCTAGCTTATCGTTGAGTGGTGCACTTTTTCTCTGCCCGCTCTCTCGCTTCTTTCATGAGTCTTTCTCTCTTGCACAGAATTTAACAGATAGGATTTTCTAGGCAGTGTCTTGGTGATTTGAGTAGTTTCCACTCCCTGGTTGGTGGATCAGCAATGCCCACCAGGACACCAGAACACTTGGAAAATGGTTGTACTGGTTCCTAATAAATATTTTATTTTATAGCCTTAAATGGAATGCTCTTTAGTGATCAGTTTCACAGCTATCCTGCAGATTAAGTGTCAGAATAATTAGGTGTTTACTGTGGAATTTTTATTTTCATCTAGGATGATCAATTTGAAGACAATTGTGTCCTTCCTAAGGCATTTAGGAACGTAAGTACAGTTGTGCATACGGTATATTTAATTTAATTTCCCTAAGAATAATTTCTACTATAAAAGAATGATATAAAATGATTCGTTTTGAATCACAGTGTTCCAAAAATTAAAATATCACCGAGGCAACAAAAATCTGTGTAATTCAGTAATCTGGCAAAATAAGAAAATTGGTGAAGAGTCTGAATACTTTTGCATGGTGCTGTATATTAGGTGTGTCTAACGGGAGGTAGTACAGCAGGGGGGCTGGATGGCAGTTACTATGAATGAGTAACCGTGGCAACAGCTACCCTGGCAACAGCCAGCTCTCTCCCCTTCTTTTATTGCATTTTTTTAAGGACAGATAGATCATGGCAGGCTGTCAATCATCTCACACTCAGACTACACTGCTCCCTCTAGTGGAATTAAACGCACCAGCACACTGAGGACAATGCATTCCCTCTTAGATAAACCGACACAGTCTTCTTGTCTGTAAAATATTATCTAGTATTCCTTCATATACATACATTGCTTAGATTCTTTGTTACAGCATTATGTCATGCACATCATGAATTTCTCTATTAACAAATCTCAAAATAATGTAGATGTGCCTTACGGAGCTGGACAGTTTTTGCATGGTGGCCCATGCCTCTGGGGTCAACTGTTCATCCATGTCTCTCTCCCAAGACATCTGGGGAAAATCCACAGATATCTCCACATTACATATGCAATAACTAAAGATATCCACATTACACCCCCCGTTTTTTTTTTTCCATTCCTTCCTTCTCTTCTGAGGTTACCTGTTGCTGAGGCAACAAGAGCAATTTCACAAGTACAATTGTACACAAAGGCATAGAGAAAGGGATTGTATGATTAAAGTTTCAGCATTTTGGACCTTTATGAAAAAACAGAAAGCACAAATTCTCTATGTGCATACACAGCATGAAAAATATTTTCTTTTTTTTTCATGAATGCATTTATGATAACTATAATTTAATATTTTCTGTATTTATATAATCTCTTTGTAAAAAAAAAAAAAAAATTATAAGGAATAATGCATCTCGAATCGGTCATGCGAGCGAGAGAAGACAAATAATTTCTATATCAGTATTATTTTTTTGAGCACTGCAGCAATAAATAGAAATTAATTTATATGCTACGACATGAAACCCTTCTTGCACAAAATGGTAAACGACTTATGCAGTTGAGGGTTCGTGACACTAGTATAGTGCTGTCAGACATCCGATATACAGCATCTAACAAAGCATTGGTAATATAAAATAGTTTACAAAACAGATTTTAATATCTTCACACCTTCTGACAACAACAAAGAATGTGCTAGTACCCATTTTTATTTTCCACAGTGTTCAGCGTTTTAAGATAATCATTTACTGAAACTGCTTTGAGAAGTCTAAATAATTTTTTTTTTTTTTTCTCAATAACAAATATTAATAACTGGAGGCATATTTTTCCTTTGATATTTCAACTAGTCTCTATAAAAGGTTTACTGTATTTTCTTCCCATTTTTACCTCCTCATCTTTCTGTTTCATCTTATCCTGACCGCAGTTCATATCGGTTCTGTTCATATCCAGTGCAGATGTGGGTCCAGGGCTCAGACCAAGAGATGGTGCAGATCCCACTGAGCCATCAGACAGAACGGGGTCTGTGCTCGACAAGGAGTCTGTCCTCAGGAGGGATTCAGATGAAGGCATGGGGGGAAGAGGAAGCTTTATCTAGAAGTGGGAAAACAGATTGATGGTATATTGCTATGAAATAACTTAATATGTCAAATCTTAAAACATAAACCATTTTGTTTCACTCACTTTAATTGGTTTGACGGGTTCCTGATACTGCTGTTGAGGCTGATGTTGTTGTTGTTGGTGGTGTTGTGTTTGCTGTTGATGTAAGTGCTGATGGTGTTGTGTATGTAGGTGCTGCTGTTGGTGCATGTGTTGAGGGTGGAGGTGCTGCTGTGGTTGTGAATGGTGGTGCAGATGTTGATGTTGCGGTAAGTGCTGCTGTTGTGGATGTTGCTGTTGAAGTTGTTGTTGGTGATGGAGATGAGGTGCTTGTTGGTGAGACTGTTGATGGTAATTCTGTCCTTTGTTAATGTCCCTATGCATCTCCAACATGAGATCATCTTTTCTGCCACGACCCCTTCCTCGACCACGACCCCTTCGGCTCTCCCCAGCACCAGTTCCCATCAGCCCCCTGCAATAAGGAGGTTCCGGAAGGGGACGAATACGAGGTCTTCCCCTAGGCCTAGGAGGGCCTTCTCGTTTGGGTTTGGTGGGCTTTCTACCTCTCTTCTTTGGCCCATCTTGGGGAAGGAGCTGTGGAGGAGGTCCAAGTGATGAGTACCCTGAGGGGTTGCAGAAATCCAAGTCACCCATTAGGGGACTTAGACCACCAACCCCTGAACCACCACTGGACTTTCTGCAGCTAGACACCAGATCAGGAAGCAAATCCGGGAGGCGCCTGCTGTTCAGTCTGATGTCAGCAGGAACGTCTGCTTTATCTTCATCGTCTTCAAATTCATATTCTTGGGCATAAGTCTTCTTTGTCTGTGGCTGGGAATTGGGGTCCCTCCGCTGTTTTAGAAGGTGGAAAGAGCTGGTCTTCAGTAGCTTTTTGGGTCTAGAGGAACAGAAGATGGGTGAGGTCAGCCCACCTGTTCCAGAACCACTTCCTACACCAGAATTTCCCATAATTTTGTTCCCTGTTCCATCTACACTAGACCCTGTTCCACCTATTCCCATGCCTGGTGCCTGAGACTGAATCAGGCCCAGTTGCTCTGTATTCACAGTAGATGGGAGTTCATGAGTTTTCAATGAGTCCAAATCTAGATGCATGGTCCCGTTGCCAGATTCAGAAAGACTGTGACAGTACTGCCCATAATCCTGGTCACCATGGTGGCCCATCATATCATATCCACCTGCCCCTCCACCTGCCTTAACTGACTCTATTCCATCTTGAACATTTACACGTGCTTCGGACACAATATCTTGATCTCCTTGTCCTGCACCTGCTACACCTGCACAGCTTGGTTTGTAGTCCTCAGAACAAAACATGTCCTCCATTGCTGGAAAAAATGATCTATCCTCATCTTGGAGAAGTGAGTCAGGGAAACAGATGGAGGTCAAAGGCACAAACCTCTGCTGCTGCTGTTGGCTCTGTCCCTGATTCTGTGTAGTTTTCACTACAGAACTGTCAGTGTCAAACTGGTGCTCTTTAAGTTGATCTAGCTGTTGCTGGGGAAGCTGGGGCTCTGGTTCCCTAGGCTGGGCCTGGGGTTGCATTGGTCCAGTGTTGGTTGGCATGTGGCGAGAGTGCTGGTGGGAGTGTTGGTGATGTGGGTGGGGCTGTGGTTGGTGGTGGGAATGAGGGTGTCCATGGTGAGAAGCCATGTGATGCATATGAGATGGGGCTGACATGCTCAAATTTGACTCATTCAGGAAATCATGGAGCTCTGAAGGTGTTTGTTGAGGATGGTGGGTCTGGTGATGTGAAGACATCCTATGCTGCTGCTGCAGCTGTTGCTGTGGTCTTTGATGGTCATTAGCACTTCCATCTCCGCCAATAATCCTCTCAGTGGGCCCTGCGCCTTCACGACTGTTTGTTCTAGAGAGTGATCGTTCAAGCATTTCGAGTTGTGAGACTGAATTCTGACTTGACTGGTTTTGGTTTCGCTGTGCCTCACATACGTAGTGGGCCTCCATAGACTGGGATTGGAGTTGGAGTTGAAGCTGAGAGGCCTGTGACTGGGTTTCCACACTCCCACCACTTCCAGTTCCAAGGCCTCCACTTGGTCCCATTAAAGTCTGCTGACTCATAGGATGCGGTGTTGTTTGGGGGACCTGTTGAGTGTCCATCTTGTTATGTGTGGAGTGGGAAAGGACAGACTGTAGAAGATGAGTTTGCTGAGGTTGTTGAGTCTGGTCAGGTGGTGAATCCATGTGGGAAAGGGAAGTTTGGGACCTTTGCTGCTGCAAGTCTGGAGGTTTTCGTATGTAGGGTAACTCTGATGAATCTGTAGCTTTCTTGACCTCCACATGGGCGTGAGACAGGGAATGGGGGTGAGAGTGCTGTGGATGTTGGGAGTGCTGTGGGTGTGAAGAGTGAGAAGAGTGATGTTGGTGTGTCTGGTGACCATAGGAGTCCCCTCTCCCATAATGGACCACTGAGCCAAGGGAGTCATGTTGGTGAGTGTGTGGAGCATGCTGATGGGAGTGAGGGAGTGAATCAATTCCCCCTCGTCCCCCATTTGCTCCAGCTCCTGATACTGTCCTGTCTATTTTTGTTTGCTGCTTCTTTAGAGATATTTCTATTTGACTCTCTTGGCCAGGTCCTGGACCTGTTCCTTGTCCAGCAGTGTTTGCTGGTCCCACATTATTAGTGGCATTATTGGTGCGAATGACACTCTGTAGTTGGTAACGTTCCTCAGATGCCTTGTTCAGTTCATAGGCAGACATTCCCTTTGCTTCTTCCCTACTTTGCGGCATAGATTGCGGCTGTGCTGACTGCTGCTGGGAAGTCACCTGTGGTGGCTGTTGCTGAGTGTGGTGTTGAGATGGATGGGGTGCTGGGCTTTGGGAGTGCAAAAGGTGCTGTATTAGAAAATCATCATCATCTTCATCCTCTTCTTGAGATCGTTCAATGCCAAGCATATCAGACTCTGACTTGCTCTTGGGTGGTGCAGAATGATAAGGCTGTGCCTGTGGTGGTGGTGCCCGTGTGTCTGAGTAACCCTGTGGAGAAGCTAAAAAATTAGGAGAGAGAACTGAGGATAGGTATTTATTACCCCCGTTTCCTCCTGGAGACTGTGCAGGGTGAGTGGGTGCAGGGGAGTGCAGTCCAGGTCTAATGATTGCAGAGTTAATTGAATGTGAAGGACTGGAATCAGGAAGATGGTATGATCCCCCAGCCCCACCACTTGCAACACTGTTACTGCTATTAGCTGCTGAACTACCACCTGCTGAGCCAGTACCACTACTTGTTGAACCAGTACCACCTCCAGAACCAATTAGGGCAGGTGAATGTCCGGTACCATCATAGCCCATTGAAGGACTTCCTGCTCCTCCAAGTGAGGGTGGTAAAGAACCATATCCTGATTCAGAACCATATACCCCCTCCCCTGAAAATGAACGCCCTGTTGCTCCAAGACCCCCGAACCCTTTTCCTGATCCCCCAGGACCAGAGCTAACTTCCTGCGCCTGGGGGGAACTGAACCCCCCATAAGGCTGGGAAAGGTGGGATGGTGGAGGTTGACTTGGTGAATATGATTGCGAGTGTTGTTGTGGTGGGGTTTGGCCAGGGAGGCCAGATGTTGGTTTAACAGGAGCCACAGGGGAGCCGTATGTAGAAAGGCAGGGTTTAGGTGGAGGCTGTTGCGTTGCAGAGGAGGAAACAGGCAGCGGTGGAGGAGGTGGCGGAGGGGGTTGTGGTGCAGTTTGGGGAGGTGGTTGCTGCCTTGAAGGAGCAGAGGAGGCGCTAGATGAAGCACCCGGGTTAGAAGAAGTGGAGGAGGATGAAGTTGTAGAGGAAGCTGAGGGAGGTGTGTGAGGAGTTCTGGATGAAGAAGAGCTAGAGGATGAGTAACCACTGCTTGAACTAGAACTCTTTCCTGGTTTCCCAATACCACCACCAGAGGCAGCTGATGAGGATGTCGAGGAAGAGCTATATGGGGGCTGTACTATGGGGCGGTACACTTGGTCTGCTCGAGGTGAGGGCTTGGGGTCAGATGATGGGCTCTGGTCACCAAGGGGGCTACAGCTCATTCCACCATGCCGATGATGTGAGATTTGCTGGTAGCCTGATGCTCCACAGCTAAGATAATGCTGAAGGGGATGTGACGCAGATGAGGGCAACTGGGACTGTGCAGGGGAAGGTCTCTGGTAGTGCTTAATCACACTGTCTTGCCTTGGAATTGCTCTTTCTTGTGGGGTAGGTGGTTGTGAGGGTGCAGGTGCTGAAGAGAACACAGAAGCATTGTACAGATGGGAGGACTGCTCTTGAAGCTGGGAGGAGAGCAGGTTAAATTGAGGGGGAGGTAAGTGGCGGGCAGAGGACGATGTAGGTGCTTGAGGCTGAGGACCACTTGAGGGCTCCTGTGCTCCTCTGTATGCTGCTGCACTCTGTGATGAGAGAAGACGGTCAAAGCCCAAGCTGGATTGGGATGGTGTTTTTATGTGCAGTAAAGGATCATGGGGTGATAGGAGGCCATTGGAGGTAGGGCTGAATGTAGGTGTATCCTGGAGGGACAGCGATGGTGTCACCCCAGAGAATGAACGACCAGAGAAGGAGGCAGGGTGCTGGTATGCTGACAGGGCAGAGGAAGAAGGGAATGAGCCGGATCCAGGCAAAGCACTGGAGATGAAGAGCTCAGCAGGGGCTGGGGTATGCATTGCTACAAAGAGGGAGACACATAAAACCAAATCAACCAGGTTACAACTACATCTGTATAAATATTAATTTGCATACCATCCTGTATAGGACAGAAAAATTAAAGATTGTTGGATGTTTACCAGTCTGCCATGATGGGGTACGGAACTGAGAAAGGAGGGAGGAGGCAGATGGGGGAGGCTGTGGACCTCGGGATTCCAAAGCAGAGATCAGGTTCATGACTGAAGCGTCAGGCCCTGAGGGGCTAGCATGGTGTAACCCAGCATCAAACAAACCCGAAAGCCCTATAAAAGAAGTCATAATGTATATACCATATATATGTATACACCAACCTTCTAAAACTATGAAACCCTGTAGGTCAATGTGAAATAGCAATAGTAATAGCAATAACAGCTAAAATTTACAAAACCATTTTAAATATGTCATCAGAGGAAAGAAATCAGCTTGATTCAATATGGACATATGAACACATTTTTAAAAAGATGAAAAGATATATAAAAAATAAATAAATAAAGATATAAAAGATACACAGAAAAGTTCCATTGCCCTCACCTAAGCTCCGGCCTGCAGCCCCCCATGCCCCGGCCTGTCCAGAGCTGCCTGGGTGGTGATTAGTAGCATAGCCCTGCAGGGGGTGTGGTGTGGCATAAGCTTGACGATGGAGTAATTCGGAGTCCGGATGGGAGGATCTGGAGCTCCCATACATCAGACTGACAGCACAGGTGAAAGAGGAAATTGAACAAAAACAGAGTGAGATTAGGAAAGTGGAGAATTACTTTGCAAACAAAAGAGCTTCCAGCTGTTTGCATACAATTAGTCCTTAAGCTACAGCCCATGTATAGCTTAGAATATAGATCGTTGTACAATTCAATACACAAACCAGTCATTTAACATGATACAGATTACAGGTCTGTTGAGCTGTACTCTTCATAAATCCCACTATAGAATATCAGCTGGTCTTGCTGTACGCTATACTCTACTCAGTAGAGCCATACACGCAGATTAGCTGTTTAATCAGCCTATTCACTTCCATATCCTCACTCTCTCAAACAGCCTCGGGATCTGACTCTATCCAGTCTCCACTACAACAATGCACATGCTCATTATCCTCATACACACTCAACCCTTCAGGTTAAGAATGTCAAAACCACAAGACCTGTTTTCAACATCTCCAGTGCACCATTAAATACTTGCCCCTTGATTGTGTTCACCAACGTATCGATAATCAAGTGTTCCACATAATTCCAGAACATTTACAGCGATGCCATACTGTATTTGTAGATTGTACATTTGCACATTTGGGGAGGGATAACAAAAAGAACCGGTAAAAACTTTAATACTAAACACGATTTGATTAAATGCCAAACTGCAGTCCTACCATTGACACAAAATCAAAGCCATGCTATGATTGTGCATTTTTATCTGTCGTCCACATTCTCTGTACTTCTTCCTCAGCTGTAAACGTAAACCCAGCTATTCACCCTGATTGGACACTGCTCAGCCAATCAGCTGTCTTCTGGCATCTCTACACACTGTTGTTCCCTTTCATAAGAGTGGGCAGTTGAGCTGACAATAGCGGTTAGGATGTTGCTGAGGTGAGACAGAGCTCTCATTGATAAAAGCTCTCTTGTGACTGAATTGCCTTGGTAACCCCCTTCCTCAACAGGCTCTTAATGGGAGTACAGCTCTGTTAGCGTGGATCGCTCCACTCGGAGGCCAGTGTGGGAAGCCGCAGACGCCACACACCGAACAAGCACGTGGTGAGGGGGTGGGTGTCATTCAATATGAGCAGTAGAACGCAGAACCAGACAGTCTATCTTTAAACAACAGAGAAAAAGAAGTGAGTTTACACTCACGTCGTTTCATTCTACATTTTGTGAAAATAAGCCAAAAAAAGATCACATGCAAAGATTCTATGCAAAAAGTAGGAATGACCAAAGCTCGCACTCGAGGGATAGCGTTTGAGAGCTTGTCCATGTCGTTTAAACACACCCTTGTCTCAGGGGCAGGGTTCTTGTGTAATTAGCTGGAAAAAGCTTTAATGAACTGAGTTAAATGGTTAAATGCACATGCAAAAGAGCACACATCTCACTCATGCACAGCTTCACTGGTTTATCCAATAACCACATAAATCATTGTGGCTATGTCAAATTCTGTGTCTTGTTTGCGATCAATAATACAAAATCCATGCTTAAGACATTTAAATATTTGGTTTTAGAATTTAAGATAACCAGGCAAGAAAGGCTTAATTTTTGTGGAAGGAAGAACAAATCATAAATTTTCAAAGGGGACACAGAAATTTTAGAAGACTACCAGTCATACAGTCAGATGCTTTTCCAGCAACAGAATACTGTCTCCTTAATAACAAATCTCACAGCATCCATTCATCAGTGTTCATATACATTAAAATAATTCTTCTCCAAAGCCTGGGAGATCTCTTGCAAGATCAAAAAGACCGTCATGGTATCACAGTCCTTAAGACTGACATGAGGTTTGATAGAAATCAGACCTTAATTAGGTGCTAATCCCAAAGAGAAGAACCACAGACCCAGAAGGAGTAAGAGATGGTTCCCTGGAGGAACAAGAGAAATTGATGGGTGTCTCTCTATACACACACTCCAGCTATTTCTTTCTTTTTACATCTTTTCAAACCATTTCCCTTTCTTGGTATTCCTCTACCATGGTTCACTTGCTCTTTAGGTGATTCCATGCACGTTTGCTCTTCTTGAATTCATTCATTCATTTTCTCTCTCTCTCTCTCTCTCTCTCTCTCTCTCTCTCTCTCTCTCTCTCTCTCTCTCTCTCACAAACACACACACACACACACTTCTCCACCAGGTAATCATCACCCAAGTCAGCCCTTGTTCAAGGATTCGCTGTTCTCGTGTACTCTCTGCATTACACATTTCTTCTGCAGTCTCCAACATCACTTATTTCTAAACTTCAGCACCTTTGGCCCACACCTTTAGCCAATCATTTCCTCCATGTTCTCCACCTTCAAATGAACCAGTGGAATAATATATCTCAAAATGATGAGCAGAGAGGGAGAGTACCAGTATGAAACATGCATGACAGCAAGAGAAGATAAATTATAGGCTGTATTAGAAAGCTCTATTAAATCCACTGTAAAGACATGCTCCTAATTTAATGGATTGCAAACCCTCCTCACAGGTGCAACATGTTTACTAGCTGATGGGAAACTCAACCGTACCCATTAATCTCCATTAGAAACATTCAATGTGTGGTGGGTCCATGGAACCCTGTACAGCTCTCTATAGTCAAGAGTAATATCTAAACATGCCTGGACGCCCCATCAAGCATTACTGACAGGTGATCTTTATATCACAAAATGAACAGAAAGGGAATCAGATGTGAAAAACCTTTTTACCACCCAAAACCCTTCATCACTGTGGAACATTCCTATATGGATACACCTTGTGTTGTGGAATTATCAGGTTAAAGTTGTATCTCTGTAGGAGGTTAATTCACAAGCGTTGCTGTCATATTTGAATAAGTGCTGGAAAAATCCACTGTCAGAGACCTGCAGCCTGAAAATTATTTCACTTCATTTCATATTCATTTAATACATCAGCATGTTTCATCACGGCCTAATGGAGGGACACGCATAGTCCCATACCAGCACTCTCGCTCTGAACTAATATTAATTCAAAACAAAAGCAATTACAATTTCTCCCCCCAAAACTAAAAGAGGAGCGATTCAATTTCACTTCATTTCATTTTGCGCGGATGATGCTCTCCGGCGGCGCTGAGGCTGCAGTGCTGAGGTTTGTCCGGTGTCTTATGAGTCAGAATTGCTCATTAAGGATCCCGGGTGCCATCAATCCCGCCTGTAGTGTGCAGAGATGCCCTTGACTCAGAAAGGCAATCATAAACTATCCAGCAGCCCAGAAGCAATCACTCGCACCAGGTCCACAGGAGAGAGTAACGGCGGTGGGGTGTGTGTGGAGTCTCACCTGGTCCACCACCATGATGTCACGCACAATACATCGACCTACTATACTGAAATATGCCAGTGTGATAAAGTACTATTCGGATGGGATTAGTTTTCTGGACGTGTGCGTGTTTAGTAACAGGACGTCTGTAGGCATTCTGATTGATTCACATGGGATAAGGGATCTCTGTATAAATCACATGCTTGTCAAACTAAACATCCCATGTGCATCTGCACATCTACACTCACCGCATTTTAATACACACTGGTTGTTTTACACTTCTTGTAGTGGGTGTGGCTTAATCATTAGTAGGTCACATGACCATAACATGTCTGTAGTGTGTACATGTGCTAGGAACTCTTTAATTCCCCTAAAAAACCCCAGAAGTGTCTCTTCTCTGACACACGCTTTTAAACACTGTCTATATTTTATTGTCCTGCATTTTAAACTTTCTGTTTCAGCAGGAGAAAAGAGAAAAGAGAAAAGAGCGAATGCTTCCTGGAGCGTCTTTATAATGAAGAAAAAGCACTAAACCACTTTTCCCACAGGATATAACACAATCTTTACCAACAGGTCAATTCAGATGGGATAAATATCACCTGGAGTTATATCTACTGCTCATTTTATATATAAGGTCAAATATGTAGTAATCTTTCCAGACCGTCAAAACATTACTGACATGACAGATTCTGACTAAAATTCCAGAGATACTCTGGGAATAATTACATTACACACCTCAACATGAAAAACTAATCCTGTGTGAATAGGGCTTAAGGAGTTACACTTTTACACACTTTCCAGGTTAACAATTTCTAGATTTTAGAGGGCAGCAGTGACATTCTGAATAGTGCAGAAAAATAAATGTTTCAAGAAACTGAGACCGGGATAGAACCTTCATTACTCTTGAGGTTAAAATTAGAACCACATCTGGGATAATAAAGGAATGGATTTACTCTGAACCAACATGATTCACTGTAACCTCAGTGGCTAAATGCTTTGTGACATAAAACAGGGAAATTTGCTGTTCTCACAGTTACTACATCTAATACGACACCTACAACATCTAATAGATGGGGTTAGGTATGTATTAATACTTAAAGGGGAGCAGACATTATTCAAACATAACTATTTTTTTTTAAGTTGTTTAAGTTGTCAGGGAGCATGCACAAAAAAAATAAAAAAAATTAAAAAAAAATCTTAAATAAGAATGATGCTTTGCACCAGAGTTAGCAATTAGCTTATTTCCCTCTGCAGTCAATGTGCAGGTAAACTGAGACAATAACAATAATAAAATTACTACATGGCTAAAAAGTACACTGTCACCATAGCAACCTCAAACACACACACACACACACATATTATCGTCTATAGAATAAGTAAGTATTATAAGTATTATAGGATACAAATGATTAAAAGATTATGCATATGATTACTTATAAAACATAAACCCACTGGGCATACATGATTGGTTACTGACGTCGGAAAAACAAAACAACCGCATCGATATTATTATTATTATTATTATTATTATTATTATTATTATTATTATTAAGAAGAAGAAGAAGAAGTCAATCTGTCAAGTTTACAGCATATGAATTTTTTTTGTTGCTTTTTTGCTGAATGGACTCGGCTTTATTGTCGTTTTCACTGCAGCGCGAGCCACTCCGCTGCTGCAAATGAATGCACGCGGGCACCGTAAGCTCCCGTGATTGATTCGGTTGTCACGGAGACGGTGAACATACGTCGCCCCGGCGCTTTTGAACTCTAAAAGCAGGCCGCGTTGCGTTACCGAAGAGCTGTACAGTCTGTATAGATGCACGTGACGGAAATGAACATGAAAGAAATGTTTCCGCGGAGTGTAAACTGTTCGAGTCTGTTTTATTGGAAAAAAGAAAGACAGAGAGAACGAAAGAGGCTGCTTTAGCTGCAGGATGCTAAGCTAACTAGTTACAACATGACATGCAAGCATACCAACACTTACAGCCGCTTTATGTTTAATCTAGCGAGCCATTTAACGTATATTAAAATATAACCGGATATCCGGTCAGACTGTGTTACTAAAGGGTTTAGTTAAGAAAAAAAATGCAAAAGCGTGCAACATTTAATTTGAGCTCATGTGTTGTAGGTTTCTAATGTAGCATATGCTGTACTGAATCCTCACTACCCAGAAAGAATCACCTGTCCAGGTGATATGGCTGTAATACAATAACCCTAACCCTGTTAAAATAATCTACAAATGGCACAGATTTCAAATGACTGCCAATCAGTCCAGGACCGGCCGTCCCAGCAAATTCAGCCCAAGAGCAGGACCGTCTGATGGAAAAAGAAGTCTCCAAGATCCCCAAAATTTCCTCACAGGATCTGCCAGTAAGTCTTGCAACTGTTGGTGTCAAAGTGCCTGCTTCTACAATCAGAAAGAGATTGCACACATTTGACCTGCATGGGAGGCGTGTCAGGAAAAAGCCTTTGTAAGACTACAGTTTGCCAACGAGCACATAGGCAAAGACCAGGCCTTCTGGAATAATGTGCTCTGGACAGACGAATCAAAGATAGAGTTGTTTGGCCACAGTAACAGCAGACATGTTTGGCGCAGACCAAAGACAGCTTTTCAGGAGAAACACCTCATACCAACTGTGAAGCACGGTGGTGGAAATGTTATGGTTTGAGGTTGCTTCGCTGCCTCAGGGACTAGAGAGCTTGTATTCATTGATTCACCTATGAATTCTGCATCATATCAAAGAGTGCTTGAAGATAATATGAGGCCGTCTGTCTGACAGTTGAAGTTGAACCAAAAGCACACTAGTAAATCCACTAAGGAACGGCTCACAAAAGAAGAAATGGAGGGTTATGGAATGGCCTAGTCAAAGCCCGGATTTGAATCCTATTGAAATGTTGTGGGGGGGATTTGAAACGGGCAGAACATTCATGAAAACCCTCAAAAGTCTTGCAACTGAAAGAATATTGCATGGAGGAGTGGTCAAAAATTCCAGCAAGCCTGGTGGACAATTATGCAAAACTCCTGCAAGAAATTATTTCTGCTAAAGGGGGCAAAACTAGCTTCTGAGGCCAAGGGTGTACTTACTTTTTCCACAGAAGAATCACATCTATTGATATTTCTGTTGAATAAATGAATGAAAAAGCAAATTTTCCTTGTGGTTTTGTTCAAGTCTATCAACTTTATTAATAAGCACTGTTTCAAAGAGGATCAAATGTTTGCTCGTCCAAATATGTCAACAACAACAAAAAATATATATTTCCATGGGGTATACTTATTTTTTCACATGACTGTACACCATATACACCTCATTCACCACAGACACACACCACATACACCATATACATTATATACACCACACACACCACATACATCACACACACCATATACATTATATACACCACACACACCACATACATCACACACACCACACACACCACATACATCACACACACCATATACATTATATACACCACACACACCACATACATCACACACACCATATACATTATATACACCACACACACCACATACACACCACACACACCACATACATCACACACACCATATACATTATATACACCACACACACCACATACACACCACACACACCATATACATTATATACACCACACACACCACATACATCACACACACCATATACATTATATACACCACACACACCACATACACACCACACACACCATATACATCACACACACCATATACATTATATACACCACACACACCACATACATCACACACACACCATATACACACACCATATACACCACACACACCACATACATCACACACACCATATACATTATATACACCACACACACCACATACACACCACACACACCACATACACACCACACACACCATATACATTATATACACCACACACACCACATACATCACACACACACCATATACACACACCATATACACCACACACACCACATACATCACACACACCATATACATTATATACACCACACACACCACATACACACCACACACACCATATACATCACACACACCATATACAATATATACACCACACACACCACATGCACACCATATACATTATATACACCACACACACCATATACATCACATACACCATATACATCACACACACCATATACATTATATACACCACACACACCACATGCACACCATATACACCACACACACCATATACATTATATACACCACACACACCACATACATCATATACACCACACACACCACATACATCATACAGTCCCCTCCAAAAGTTCTGGTACCAAGATTAACCTCTACCAAAGTGATGGAAAGGCCAAAGTGGGGAGAAAGAAAGGATCTGCTCATGATCCAAAACATACAAGCTCATCTGTGAAACATGGTGGAGGTAGTGTCATGGCTTCGGCTTGCATGGCTGCTTCTGGAACAGGCTCACTAATCTTTATTGATGATGGAACTCATGATGGTAGCAGCAGAATGAATTCAGAAGTTTATAGGAACATTTTGTTGCCAATTTACAGAGAAATGCATCCAAATGAATTCAGAGACAACGATCCAAAACACACTGCAAACTCAACAAAGGACTTCATCGGGGGGAAAGTGGAAGGTTTTAGACTGGCCAAGTCAATCACCAGACCTTAACCCAACTGAGCAGCATTTCACCTCCTGAAGAGGAGACTGAAGGGAGAACACCCCCCCCCGAAACACACAACAACTGAAAGAAACTGCAGTAAAAATCTGGAAAAGCTTCACAGAAGAAAGAATCAACAGTTTGGTGTCAGTGAGTCTCAGGATTGATGCAGTTACTGCAAGTGAGGGATATGCAACCAAATATTAAGCGTTATTTACATTCATTTACTTCAAGACTTATCTGTTCCTATACTTTTGGTCACCTAAAAATTGGTTTTATGTTCTGTTTTATGTTGTTTAACATGTCTAGATGTAACTATGTGGAAATGAAAGCTGAGATTCTGATATATCGTCTCATATCCATCTTTTGATCTCAAACCCAAATGTCTTCAATGTATAGCGAAAACAATAGAATTGGCCTTGCAGTTCCAATACTTTCAGATGAGTCTATATACACCATATACACCATATAGTATACACCACATAGGCTACACCATATACACCACACACACCACATACCTGTACACCATATACATATACACCACAAACACCACACCATATACACCAAGGAGCTAAGAGGGAACTACACAGAACCCAGCAAGCACTGCATCGCCCAAAAAATGTTATTTGATCCCTGGACAATGTAACCTTGTGCAACACGGGTGCTTTGTCAACACACACCATCAATTAGCTCCCACACACACACACACACACACAGAACAGAGAGGTTACACACAGGCCCTGCAATCTCCTCCACCAGTGAAAGCGTAGATTTTTGGGGGAGAATTTTTTGACAACACAGTAGCTTAAGCAACATCCCTGAAGGTCCCCATCCCCCTCTTAGCTTTCTTTCTTTCTGGTACCCCCTCTTTTCCCTCTCTCCCTCTCTCTCTCTCTCTCTCTCTCTCTGTCTGTCTCAGTCTAGGTCTATCTTCCGTATCGCGCATTCACTCTCTCTTAAGCGCATTCCTGGCATTTTTCAGAGGCTCCCTCCTCCTCCTCCTCCTTCTTCACTACATGACAATATACCTGGAGCTCTAACCAGAAACCAGTAACCAGTGCTAACTCAAATCACGCATTGCACAGACAGAACAGCCCGATTTCTCTTGCGCGCGCGCGGTGTGTGTGTGTGTGTGTGTGTGTGTGTGTGGTGGTCTTACCTCGCCTTGGCCGACCTCTCGTAACTCCATCCCGTCCCGGCGCCCAGATCACCGAATCCTGCGCCAGGATAATTTCTATCCATTAAAAAAAAAGAACAGAAAGGAAAAGACTGGAAGGAAGGGAAGTAAGGAAGGAAATGAAAAAAAACTGAAAAAAGCAAGGGATGAAGATGGAGAGATAGACAAGAGGTGGGTGGGAGAGGAGGGGAAGGATAGAGGGGAGGGAGGTTATTTCCTAAATTCTAATGCACTATCTCTCTCTCTCTCTCTCTCTCTCTCTCTCTCTCTCGCTCCTCTCTCCTCTCCCCCGTGTCCCTCTCTCTTTTTTGCCTCCTGCGCGCGCTCCTGCTGCACGGCTCTGTTTATCTCTCCCGTTTCACATGCATGCAAGTCCTCAAGAATGGGGAGGGGGGGGTAAGAGCGAGGGAGGGAGGGAGGGATGAAGAGGAGGGGGAGATGGAGGATACGGAGGAGGAGGAGATGAAGGAGGAGGAGGAGGGGGTCACACCAACCAGCACCACCACAAAAATCCGGTTTCTTCCTCCCCTCCCCTTATTCGCCTCTATATATTTCAGCGCCTATTGTCCTGCTGGACAGAAAAAGAGACAGAACACACGCACAGAGAGAGAGAGAGAGAGAGAGAGAGAGAGAGCAGAAAGCCCCGGCAGCCTGTTTCTGATCACCATGCTCATTATGCATTACTATGTTCTGCAATTCAGAGCCCTTTCCGTCTTCAACCCCGTGGCTGATTTACTGCAGCCGCTCATCATTCGGAGACCAGACAACAATAGAACCCTGTAAACCGGGCACGTGCACGCGCACTTCAGTGCACACTGCACGTCTGCACACTCGGAGAACCCCCCAACAACCCGTGTTCCATAAGCATGTTCACCTACTAACCACAAAAAAAATAATCCGACCTGTCCGTCCTCCCTTTATTTATTTATTTGTTTGTTTGTTTGTTTGTTTATCTATCTATTTGTTTATTTTTTCTCTGGAAAGCACGAGACAGGTGATGCGCGTGCACAGTGAGCTGCTGAAGATCAGGATTCAAACAAACTCAACAATGCAATGTTCGGTTTAAAAATAGAATTTTTTTTCCAGGGATTTGGCTCCTAAAGACGCCATTTCTGAGAGCAGACTGTGCTGGCTGGCTTGGCTGACTAGCTGGCTGCTTCACACACACACACACACACACACACACACACTCATTTACACACATACTCCCCCTCTCCCTACTCTGTCTCTTACACACTCACACACTCACACACACGTTTGTGTTACTATCCATGTAAGGACCTCCCACTGACACAATTATTAATGCAGGCAATTAACACTATGCTACACCTAAATCTAAATCTAACCTTAACCTCAGTCACCAAAACGAAACCTTTCAGCTCCTTTATTAAATATTTTTAAATAAAAGCAGCAGAATTTTTAAAGAAAACACGATATAAAAACATGCGCACACACACACACACACACACACACACACACAGAGTGCTTGTTATGAGGTAGAAGCTCAGAACACAGAGATGTTGGAGTGCTCACACTCTTCTACAGTGCAGCAGTGATGATACTCAGCTTCACACCTCACCACTTCCTTTAGTTCAGTCCTCTTTCTTTACTTTACAATCCCAGAGGTGTGTGTGTGTGTGTGTGTGTGTGTGTGTGTGTGTGTGTTTTGCTCTAACACACCTCAATCATCCTCTCATTTCTTTACCAAATCCTTCACGATGTCAAGGCTTTAATTCATCTATAATTATTATATTATTATATTTCATGAGAATTAAATGAAAAGTACAACATCTTAAGAAAAAAAAAAAGATTTATTTTTATTCTTTTAAAAAGAATAACTTCTATATCTCATATAGCTCAGACACATGTACCACTTTAGAGTGAAATTAAAATATTAAACCTTTTTTTTTTTTTTTTTAAATAAAAAATAAAAAGTAAAACTGTGTTGAGGGCGTCGCTGCACCGCTGCTCTTCTCACTAAAAATACGAAAACACATCATGCGGCCCTGTACCCCGAACCATCCTGCTGCTCTAGAACCCATCCTGCTGCTCTAGAACCCATCCTGCAGTTTTCATCCTCTCACTCCTCAGGCTGAGGTTCTGCAGACACGCTGGGTTCCCCTCTGAGAAAACGACAAGAATGAAAAACACAGGAACACACAACACGATCAGTTACGGTGCTGTTTGTGTACAGACATTTTTCATATCATGTCTCATTTCCTGTTTGGTTCAGTAGATCGGACCGGCTGCAGTGAAATTACTGACAAAAGCGCAGATTGATGAAGGAATTTAGTTTCGTCAATGACATTATTTACAAGAAGACAAAAAAAAAAAAAACACTACGACAAAACAATGAAAACATGTTGAAACAAAAAAAATATATAGGTCTGCAGTGTCTTCAGTCACTCTTATAATACAATATATTATTATTATTATTATTATTATTATTATTATTATTATTATTATTATTATTATTATTATCACAATAATATCTTACCATTTTACAATATTACAATTTTATCATCAGATTGTGGGTCAGAATTGTGTATTTTGGACCTGTTCTTCATTAGGCAACATGTTAATTGCAAAAACTAGTTTTGAGACCAAAAGATGAAGGAGACGATAGATCAGAGCTTTCATTTCCACATATTTACATCTGGATACAGCTGAAAACATGGCACCTTTTGTTTGAACCCACCCATTTTTTCAAGTGAACAGAAATATTGGAACATGTGACTGACAGGTGTTTCTTGCTGCCCAGGTGTGTCCTGTTAAACTGATTGTTTAAAGACTTAACAGCTCTGAACCTCTACTCTTGGTTTGAGCCCTGGGGTTCACCTGTGAAGACTGCATATGTTCTTAAAAAGGATAAACCAACATGAAGATCAGGGAGCTGTCTATGGGAGAAAAGCAAGCCTTTTTGAAGCTGAGAAAAGAGGGAAAATCAATCAGAGGCATTGCACAGACACTGGGTATAACCAGTACAACAATCTGGAATGTCCTGTAAAAGAAAGAAACCTCTGGTGTACCGAGCAACAGATAACAGGTCGGCCAAGGAAAACAACAGTAGCTGATGACAGGAACATTGTGAGAGCTGTGAAGAAAAACCCGAAAACAACAGTCAGTGACATCACCAACAGGTGAGGAAGACTTCGAGAGCAGAAATATAGAGGCCGTACCACAAGATGCAAACCACTCATCAGCGGTAAGAATCAGATAGAAATACAGAGATGAGCCACAAAAGTTCTGGATCCGAGATGAACCTCTACCAAAGTGATGGAAAGGCCAAAGTGTGGAGAGAGAAAGGATTACTTTAATTTACTTCAGGACTTGTCTGTTCCTATACTTTTGCGCACCTAAAAATTGCGTGGTCTGATACAAAAGGTGTCGTGTTCTAAGTTCTTTAACTCGTCTAGATGTAAATATGAGGAAATGAATGCTATTCATCTTTTGATCTCAAACCCAGATTTCTTCAGTGTATAGCGAAAACAACAGAATTGGCCCTGCTGTTCCAATACTTTCGGAGGGGACTGTGTGTTCGGATTTTATATAAATAGCGTTTTTGACGATAGGCGTTCTCACACAGCAGCTTTATAGAAATCCTGATATAGATTTTAAAACGTTAAATGTAGTGATACATCACATAACTGAGTACAAAACACACACACACACACACACACACACACACACACACACAGAATGTCAGTGTTACCCTGAGTACGGAGGTGGAGGTGCGTCGTGTTGCCCGCTGCGGTTCAAGACCTCGTTGTAGCTGGGCAAACCCGGAGCGGTGATGTTAGCCAGAGGAACCGTCTCCGGCGCTGGATGTCCATCTGCTGCCAACCTCACTGGGACACTTTGGTGAGGGAGGAAGGGGACAAGGTGACACCATGACACACATACTGGAGACAATGACTGATGATTCTCTCTCTCTCTCTCTCTCTCTCTCCCACACACACACACACACACACTCACCTGCCCCCTCGCCTTACAGTTTTGCTCTTTCTCCTGCAGCAGTAGCAGCTGAGCACCATCACGATGATGAGGAACACCACGGAGCCTAAGATTCCGGCCACCAGACCGGCCACGTCCACACGGGGGGTGCTCTCTGAACAGACCAAGTGTTCAACAAGATTAAATCTCTCACACACACACACACACACACACACACACACACACACACACACACAAATGCAGTAGTCAAAAAATCTATGTATGTTAAAATCCCACAATCACACAGTGAGTCTAATCCCAAATGTCTTCCCATTGGCTGTATCTGTCACCTCCACAGGGTGTAGCATCACAGTGTTGTAGACTCGACCTGCTGCACCACGTGTTCAACACAACTCCATTCGTGATTCACATTAGACAGAAACATTTCTTTGCTACGCAATCTTTTATAATTCAAACTTTTCTCCCCCAACGTCTGAAAGTTTGCATCAACAAGTACTGGCTTGTTTTTTTTATCACGCACTTCACCTGCGATGTCTAATTCCACAACAAAACAAAGCACAGGAATGTGTCACACTGTTGTGAGTCACTGAGTCAGAGTGCAGTGTTTCCCTGAGCCTCTTCCTTAACATGCTTCCCCAAACACACCCATGAAGCTCTCGGAGTCAGGAACCGGACAGAACCGGAGCCAGGACAGCCTCAGGTTCTAGTTCATTTTCCACCGATGTGAGAGAAGACCGGAGCGCTCACCATGACGACGAGCAAGAGACAAAACACTTCGTCATTACATCATTATTCTCAATCCAGCACAGAAAGCATGCTCTGATTAACCCGTGTGTTCTGTTCACTAAAGCGTTGGGTTCTGTTATCTGATACAAAAACACAGAACATGGTTCTAAGGTTCAATATTGAAATGATCAACAACAACAACAACAACAACAACAACAACCTGGTCAGAAAAAAAGCTAAGAATAAAATCTGCACTGTGACCAAACTGATGAGAATGTAAACGAACTGCTGACAAAAACACAACGGCATGAACATAACATTATAAAGACTGAATATAAATAAACTAAAAATATTTCTAAAGATGAAATAATTCACTTCTGTTTGTGCTGCTTTTTTGTTTTGTTTTGTTTTTATAAATAAATCAGCGCCGTGTTTCTCAAGACGACACAAACAGCGACAAATAAAGCGAACGATTCTGTTTGTTTATTTCAGACTTTATATTATAATGTTGGATGTTTGTGTAACCAATCAGCATTGAGTAGTGCTGCTAGCCCCGCCCACTGAGTACCATTAGTGACTGCTGGTGCTCATCTTAAGCAGGTACTAAAAACCATTCCAACAGGAACCTTTGGTACTGAATAAAACAGTTCCATCTCAGGTTGAGTTTCCGGTGCCAAAAGTTCCTGCACTGGAGGAGAAAAGGCTTTAAAACGCTCCAGGAGTCGGATTTGGGGGGAAAAAGTTCTATTTTTGAAAAATAAATAAATGAATGATCTTACCGTGACTGCTGACGTACGTTTTCCAAAAAGCCGCCTATAAACAAATCACAAAGTCCATCAGAGGCTGTCGCAATTAGAGATTTTTCCCTGTAACTATGTGAAATAATTTCACACACACACACACACACACACACACACACACACACACACACACACACACACACACACACACACACAGTCTCTCTTCTGGTCTCTCACCGTCTTTTGGTCGTCCTTGAACACCTCTCTGACCTCTTCGTAAGAGCAGATCTCCTCCATACACTCTCTCTCCAGATTCCCCGGAGTCACCAGCTCAAAGTCCCAGCTGTTGTAGAGCAGCGACCGCGACAGGAACGAGTCTGCTGAGGTCTCGTGGAGAAACACTGGAGCGAGAGAGAGAGAGAGAGAGAGAGAGAGAGAGAGAGAGAGAGAGAGAGAGAGAGAGATGCTAAAACACAAGTCTCACACACACAGCAGCAGATTCCTGAACACTCCACATGTCTGATCTTTACAGTATCACACAGAGGAGATGTTCATGTGGCTCTCTCACCATCCCTGTTGTCGTTGTTGTTGTTGTTGTTGATGCATCGTGTTAACGCCAGGTGAAACACAGGCATCAGGCCAAAGCAGAGTTGTGTAAATCCCACCATTTTATCTGTTACACACAGAATCCAAACTGTACACACGTCCTGTCTGCAGATACACAGGAGACGTGGAGGAAAATAAGTGAACATCTCTCACCAGGTTTCAATCAGATTCCAACCAGAAACAAACAAACATTCACACACACACAAACACAAACATACACACACACACACACAAACATACACACACACACAAACATACACACACACACACAAACATAAACACACACACACACACACACACACACAAATAAATAAATAAATAAATAAATAAACAGGTTCCAAATAAAAGACGTGTCAGTTTACTGCCTCCTTCAGGATCATCTGATTCTAAACATCTGCTTCAGTTTGAGGAGAAAAACAGCAGAATGTCTGGGATTAAAAAATAAAATCGCTAAAATAGACAGACATAAACGTTTTCAAAAGTTTACACACCCCCTTCTTTTGGTAAAAAGCATTTGAAAATGCAGCTTTTAAATTTGGTGTTTAGTTAAAAGTGCTGTTTTCTTAGTTATTTATTTAATTCCAGTTTTAGATACATTTCATTTTATTCTTTATCTGTGCAGTTTATCTCCTTACACTTATTTTTGTACTTATAATTTTACTTCATTTTTTATCCTTGTGCGTTTCTATTACATTACATTTATCATAGAATCTTACTACTCAATTGTACAATATAGAATAGTTATTATTATTATTATTATTATTATTATTATTATTATTATTATTATTATTATATTTATACATTTTTACAATAAAGAAACAAGGCTGTTGGGTTTCGCAGATGTTTCTTCAGGATCACCAAAACAGTTAAACTGTGTGTGTGTGTGTGTGTGTGTGTGTGTGTGTGTGTGTGTGTGTGTGTGTGTGTGTGTGTGTGTGATTAGTTGATCATTAGATGATTAGTTAGTGAGTTGGGGTCGAGCCTTTCCTTTACTGCCTCCAGCCTCCTGTTTAATAATTACTGTCCTAATGATTTAATTTAGTTTTAAATCGCTGTCTTGTTGCAGAATAAAGATAAAATACAGAAAGTGTGAATTCATTCCTATATTAATATTTTTATTCCCTTTCATCCAATAAAATCTTACCTACAGGACATTAGTTTATATAAATATTCACCCATAAGGTAAAATGGGACAGGTGATGAGCTCGTTTCTTTTTTTTTTAACCAGGAAACTTTTGCAATGTAAATAGACAGGCAGATAGACAGGCAGATAGACAGGCAGATAGACAGGCAGATAGACAGGTAAACATACAGACAGTTTCCTGTTTTATTCACAGAGGGGCGTGGTACATTTAGAAATGGACGGAAATCAGGTGTAAATTTACTAAAACTGTAAGAATCAGGCTGAAACTCGTCACTAAATCACACACTGAAAACAAACACAACAAAAACCACGTGTTTAACCGGAAATGAGCATTTATTATTTATTGTTATTATATTATCTGCTATTATACACACCCGCTGGTTAGTGCGAAACTAACTGGAGTCGAACACACACACACACATACACACACACACACACATACACACACACACACTCCGGGTTGAGCGGGGTTCAGATTGATGCGGTACTGTGGTTAATGGCAGTAAAATGAAGGATCACCTGGCGCTCACCTGCGAGCTGAAACCGGGAAGGAAGTGTGTGAACTAATCTGCAGATCCTCCGTGTCTCTGCTAAAACTCTGTGTTTTATGATCCAGAAGGCGAATCGGAGCGGATTCACAGATCTGACTCAGTAATCATCCACATTGCTGCTCCTTTATCCCACAAAAATCGTGATTGTCCAGGTGTTCATCCGCAGCTCACCTGCAACTCACCTGCACTTCAGCTGGAAGCGTGTGGAGGAAAAGCAGCAGGACCTGTTTAACCACATACCACCCAGAGGAGTTCCTCCTGTTCTCCTTATGCTCGTTCTTTCTAAATAAATAAACACACACACACACACACACACACGCACACACCTGAGGAAAAACTGCATTGTTCTCACCACTCGTTTCCCTCCTCACTCGGGTTTCTGTAATCCGGGAAATGTTCTTACAGAGACTTCGAGACTCCTCAGTGATGAACACACACCTGAAGGGTTCTTCTGGCCTTCTGGAGGAACTCTGAAGGGTTCTGTGTACAATCCTACAACACTTTTAGAAAGCTAAGTACACAGTGTACACTATACAGTACAGGTAGACTATTAATCAACATAGTGAACACTGCTCAAGACTTTATCAGGCAATAAAGTTATAAACACTCTCTATATCACTCTCTAACCTTGTGTGTGTGTGTGTGTGTGTGTGTGTGTGTGTGTGTGTGTGTGTGTGTGTGTGGAATAATAGCCTACATTAGTAAACATGTTTATGATCAAATGGATTAAAAATGGCCTGGAGTCTCAACATATCCACTCCAGTGTCTGTGTGTATGAAAGATTTGGAAACACCCCATTTCCCAGTGTCTAATAACAATAACACTAACACAACAGCACTGATGAGGAAGGTGTTGATTAATTTTCTATAACAGCAGCTCTGACAGTAGTGCAGGTTTGGTTATCGTTTCTATAGCAACAGCTCATTCACAGGGACGTGTACAGCACACGCTCCACTGATAATAAATGAATTTAACAAATCATTGATGTGGTGAGGTTTTCTGTAAGGAGACATTTATGTAACATGTATGGAAGGAGTCTCCAGTGTCAGCGCTTTGTAACAGTCAGAGGTTAAAGCTGTAACTGTAAGTTTTCCCACATCTTCAGGACAGAGGAGTTTACGCTTCTCTGCGGTTTCTTGGTTTCTGTGTGTTTTTGTCTTATTAACGTGGAGAGAGAGAATAAAGAAGCTGGTGAGGGAACGATTGTTTATAGCTGCTATAACGTAAGTGACAACTTGTTTCACAGACATTCCACAATGTTAAGTGTAACCATAACCTGATTAAAAATATATATAATATGTCATTGTTTAATTTTTAAAAAAATTGTACTTGTTGGTAAATTGCTGTGGAATAAGAGAAGAAAAAAAACTTAGAGGTGTGCTGTTAGAGGAAAATAATCAACTTGAGGGCGGTAACAGTAATTCCTCACTTCATCATCACCACCCTGTTGTTCATTATTTTCCGATAACGACACGTCCCCAAGCATTTGATTTAAAAAAAAGAAAAAGAATGTGCTACAAATCTGAGTGAGGATCAGCATCCAGGAGAAGATCAACATTTAAACATCACTCTTATATTAACTCCTGAATAAGAAAATGTCCAATGAAGAAATTTTAATCTCTGTGCTGTGTCTGACAAACTGATCCAAATACATTTCTCTCTCTCTCTCTCTCTGTGTGTGTGTGTGTGTGTGTGTGTTACCAATCCATTGAAAGCAGGATGAAGCTCCACACCGAACATTCTCTCTCTCTGTCACTAGGCTAAAGTCAGCTTCAGTTTCGTGCTGCGTTTCTGATTGGTCGTTTCTCGTGCTGCTCTGCTCTTACTGGTCGAGAGAAACACTTTGCTTACCAATAGGAAATTAGTCTCAGATGAGAGAGAAGGAGCACAGGGTTTATTGGTCAGCGCAGTGAAGAACCACTCAGCTGTGGAGCCAGTCAGAGAGATGAGTGAAGTCTCACCCTTTCATAAGACTGATGTGTTTTTTTGTGTTAATTAATAGATAAATTGACCATTAATCATTCCATCTTAATCCTTTTATGACTGATGTCTTTCTAAATATGTATATTTTCTGCTTTGCTATTCTTCCTTTTAATTATATCCTTGATTTTGCCTGGTACCTCAAATCACTGAGCATTTCATCAACTCCACCATCCTGACTGAATACTTTGTGCAGCACAACAGCTAATCTATAGTCAGTAATGGAACCTGGAGTTGAACCCTTGGTATTTTTGTACTTTTAATATGTTTAATATCGTTTAACCCGGATATGCGGATATACTGTAGAGTATCTTTAAAAAAATAAAAAATAAAAAGCTTTAAGGTCCATAAATGGATTGTAATTATTTCACTGCTGCAGCTTTTTACATTAAAGACACACTGAAGTCCTCATGAACCGTCTCAAGAGCTGTGATTCGATTCCATATGTTGATGTATTTCCTTCTGGAACATGAGGTCAGAGTGACAGCGTGTTGAAGTGCTTGACTGATTTACAAAATAGCCAATAGGGTTGAAGATACACCATGCCACGCCCCCACCACGCCCAATCTACACACACCTGACAGGAGATTAAATGGGAGATGAAACGATGTTACTGACTCTTACTGATGGAGACGGGGTATAAACCCGCAATTCTCCATCAGTCTGAGGGAGCGGCGTTCAGACAAGCCGGAGTAAAACACTCCTCCGGAAAAAGTCACATGACCACCGACTCTCATAAACTCCGCCCACATCCACGAGTAAACTCAGAACATTTGGAGAAAAGTTGGAAGTGTGTGTGAAGACACGCGGCCAAAAACACACCGAAAATACGAACCATGTTTACGGTTAACAAGATGCTACTGTAGAGCAAGACACGCCCACAGGGGGCAGAGTTATACACTCTAAATGGATGAAAATAATACTAGTGCAGGATGAGTCATCAAAATTGAATATAATTTTCCAGGAAGCGGTGAACTATAAAATGAATATTTCCTAAACATGGCATCTATAGCAGTAAGGGGCGGGAACAAAAAAGCACTGAAACACCGGTTTTGATTGGGTTTTTTTAAAGAGCGAGTTGTAAATGTGTTATTTACAGTTATTTAACATGAGGTGATTTTAACTGCATTACAGATTTTAAATCATTTTACGGTGTAATTTTTTAAAAGGAGTCTGTACTGTACAAATCTATCCCCACCTGCCAAGCGAGTGTGTACAGTGAGCTGCTTTTTCATACACGACGCACAAAGAAGACAGAAATCACACCGTTTTTACGTAAATACTACTTTAATTGTGTACAAAAGAGGTTTTTAAATCGATTTCAGTATAAAATAAAATGTTTTCAACGTTTTCCATAATAGAAACCGCTGATGAAGAGTTTGATTTTAAATGATTGAAATAATGAGACCTGTGCTGTACGGAACATTAATATCATTTCCCATTAAACACACACACACACACACACACACACACACACACACACACACACACACACACACACACACACACACACACACACACCTCTGAGCTTTTCAGACTGAATCTGCTGCTTGATGTGGAGTCTAATCTGAATGTGAAGGTGTGTCTGCGGTGTGTCCACAGCGCCCTCTGGTGGGAAAAGAGCAGTAGAGCAGCAGTTTCTCTTAAAAGCACATCCAATAAACAGCAAAGGCTTCTGCAGATACATTTAAGGAGTACCTTCACACACACACACACACACACGCGCGCGCACAAATAAAACCCCACCCCTGCGTTACAGTACAAAAATGCATAAAAACTGATTTAGTGTCAAACTACTCTTGCTTAATGAAAGGTGTGCAAACGGTTAATGGTTTAACTGCGTATTCTTTGGTTAACGTTTACATGTTTATATTAAAACCGTACTGTCACGTGGAGCCTACTCCTGAATACTACCACTTCATCTTTTATCTTCCACTAAGCCATCATGGTCATCAGGCATGTAAAGAAAAACACACTGAAGTGTGTAACGAGTTTAAAAACCTTTCAGATAAATTCAGAGGAAACCCAGCAGGATTTCCTTATCAGCGCTGTTTTATAGTTAAATACTGGTTTTAAACATCGCCTTGGTGTAAATAATTAATAATTAATTAGCATTAATACTCTCATGCTTCAAGTTAAAAATAATAAAACACCAGACAGGGGCTGCATGCGTTGCAGTGATCGTTAAGCCGAAAGTCTTCTTAGTCCATCACCTTACATTTACACTCACAGGTGAAGAGTCTCTGGAGTGGCTTGTGGGCGTGGCCTGGCCAGCGCTATTTAGTTATACATAAACCCTTCCAAAGCTTTACTTCTCTTCCTAATGCATCTATACACATTTTATATGACAGGATAAGATTAAACCAGGTGTATAAGTTCTTCTTCCACTGTTATGTGTCAGTAAGTGGGAACTAATTGCAGGTAGGAACCAAGGAAGTGAAGAAATGGACTGTCAGGACCGCGCATGTTACAGGATTGGTCCGTGGAATCATTCGCTTCTTTACCACATCATACATAACTTACATACACCTCAACGCAAATGCCACTGAATTCATGGCTCCATCTCCCTCTCACACGTATGTAGAAAGCTTACTTCTTTATTCTTGAACTGGAGCCAAGAGGCTAATGTAGCTAACACGTAATGGAAGATTATAGCCTCAGGTTTAGCACTGTACAAACTGATTGTCCTGGTGGGGGAGCTGATGATTAGCTAACGATGTCTAAAAAGCAGGAAAAACACCAAATCTGTTCACATCCTGACACCGGAAAGAGTTTCACTGTTACACCGTCCCCTTAAACTACAACTGATTAAAGGTAAACTACAGTGTGTTTCACTCTGATCTCTCTCCACTCTGTGTGTGTGTGTGTGTGTGTGTGTGCGTGTGTGTGTGCGCGTGTGCGCAGTGAGAAAAGAACAGAAATCCAGTTTACTCCAAGCTCACAGAGAACAGATGTCTAAGTGCTGCTGCTGAACTCCGTCGTTAAACATTTATTTGAAATAAAACACAGTGATCAAGTCTTCGGTTGAAGGTGTTTGTGTATAAACGAAGCTGTAAACACGTCGAATCGCTTCCTTTCAGAGAACTACTTTCTCAGAGGGAAGAGTCTGTGGTAGTTGTGTGTCTCTGATGGCGTAGGGATACAAAAAACCCTTCAGGAAAGTGTAAAGGAACCGGAACTACTTTTTACTGAATCACTGCAGCGTGTGAAAGTTGAAGTTTAAAGATTAAAAGCCCATGAGAACATATTTGGGAAGATTTTGAGTGGCGTCCGTGTCATCCGAACACCGACACTGTTCCTGTGGAGCGGCTGCAGGTTCGAGTTTCACTGTTAAGAGTCGCGGAATTTTAACCTTTACTGAGTCGAACAGCTGCATTTACATTTCCGTTATTAGTGAATTTGGAGTAAACAGGATTTCTGTTCTTTTATCAGTGCAAAAAAACGAGATTAAATTCTGATCTGTAATAATCACACACACACACACACACACACACACACACAGAGAGAGACATTAGAGTAAAAGACACTAATGTTTTCCATTCTAATATTATTTACAGTGAATACTTTAGCAGCTATAGCAGCTTAATCAGACATGCTGTGTGTGTGTGTGTGTGTATATATATATATATATATATATATACATACAGCTCTGTCTATCGCTGCTCGCTACACCTGCTGTACACACACACACACTATGAAATGCTCAAACCTATAAACATATGAAATCAAAGAGATACACTTTAAAATGTACTTAATGTAAAAAAAAAAAAAGTGCAGGATGAAAAAATAAACACGTTTAAACACCTTTGCTCCATCATAAACAGAATCACACATTCCTGACTGACAAAAAGCAGGCAGACACACACACAGACAGACAGACAGACACACACACACACACACACAAAAGGCACCAGACGTCGGGGGGTGGGGGGGTGTTCAGTCTCCGTGGCGACAGTGTGTGAAGGTGATCAGAGGATGCTGCAGGGACACCCGCCACTCTTCTGCTTCCTAGCGTGATTCGCAAGCTGAGGAGGACTTTCTGTCTCTTGGAACTTCCTAAATGTGTGTGTGTGTGTGTGTGTGTGTGTGTGTGTGTGTGTGTGTGAGTCAGTGAGAGAGAGAGAAACCATAAATTCCCTTGATTTATCCTGCACATCTAGTTTACACACTTAATATAGATAAGTTAATAGACATTTAAACCTATAACTCAGTTATATATCTTAACGCTATATTATTAAATAACTATGCATAATGAACAAGTAAGGAATAACTGACTCCAGTCCGATGAATTATTAGAAAACGAGTCCTACCTTATCGCTCGCACCACCTCCAGAAAAGCCTCGTCCACGTTGTAGCGGTTCTTCGCTGACGACTCCATATAGTGGATCCGGTTCTCTTTGGCAAAAGATATGGCCTCTTCTCTCGAAACCTAGAAACGACACAACAGTGTTATCCTGCACTCACACGAACACCTCAATCTGTCTCCGGTGGGCGTGGCCTCTACTGCATTATAAATTATGATGATCATGGTGTTTAAAGTCACTTTTGTTTGGATTGTATGTGGAGGAGAATTAAATCCAGGAGTAAAGGTGAAAAGTTGAGGGATAAAAGTTTGTTCAGGCATGGGGATGGGGGGGAGCAGCTGATCTCACTGATCTGATACTGTTCTAATGGGTGTGGCCTAATATTCAAATGAGAATGTCTGTCTGAGACTCTACCTGTGAGCCCTGAGCATCAGGACTGTCCGACCTCCAAATTATAGACCGTAACCCCTAACCCTATCCTAAAGGCCTTGGCATAATTAACGCAGAGACGATGTCAGTGAGAGTTGAGAGAAAATGAAACCGTCATCACAAGCTTATAAGCTCACATACGCACTGCGGTTGTGTGATGGTCAACATGAACGAGGGCACCAGGACTGCAGGTGGCGCTGTTAAAATTTCATAACAAAAAAGCTTGGCTACTACATAGAGCTACATAAACAAATAACAGAACAGAACGTCACCTCCACGTGAAGAGACCACGATTCACTCACACGTTAAACATGAAACACATTACAGTGATGTGGGGTGTGACGGAGTCTTTACCGCTCTCTGATGCTCCAGATCGGACTTGTTGCCTACGAGGACCATGGGGAAATCATCTCGGTCTTTTACCCGCAGGATCTGAGTGTGAAACTTCTGGATTTCGTTGTAGCTGTAAGGGAGCGATGGGAACAGATCAGAGCTGCAGCACAGAGGAGGAAGTGTTTTCCACACTGCAGTACTGAGACCACAGAGAGGAGCTTATATAACACTAAAGTCCTGAACTCACTGACCCACAGCTCCGCTACTGACATACAACGTTTACAATGTTTACAATGAGAATTAAATGAAGTGGAAAACACACACACACACACACACACACACACACACACACACACACACACACACACACACACACACACACACACACCTTCCAATGTCATTCAGAGCAAACACCAGTAGGAAGCCTTCTCCTGATCGCATGTACTGCTCTCTCATTGCTCCAAACTCTTCTTGACCTGCTGTGTCCAGGACTACACACACACACACACACACACACACACACACACACACGTAAAAGTGTAAGAAGTCAGTGTAAAACTGCATTAACTTTTAATTTGTTTCATGCGGTTCCATAAAAGTTATTAAACAACAAAAAAACGACAGAAACATGTTTTCCCTGATGAATATGTATGAAATTAGTATGAGTATGCATGATTATGCAAATTAGCACACACCCCCACATCCCTGAAAGCCTAATATTTCCAGCATTAAAAAAAACTTAGCTAGCCGTTTAGCTCACTGCTAGATGGACACGGTTGTGATTTCAGTACGATACTTGATTTTCAGATTTATTTACCCGTCAGAATATTATTCAACGTTAAAATGACAACCGCATTCTATTCGTCACCAACGTTAAGACTAGCTACACACCTAGATAGCTAGCTTAGGTTTCTATTGCTAAAATGGTTTCCAGGGATGACATGGGGGATCATTTCCTGCTAATTTGCATAATGTGTTTTAGTGACATCACAAACGGAGCTCCTGAAACTTAAATAAGAAACTTAGCATTCTGCAGACTGCACAAGAATTTTAAGGCCTTGATATAGGGTCAGAAAAGAACTCCTGAGTTAATTATTAAAACATGTTTTATAAAGATTAATGTGACTTCAGGGTTAGTTATAGTTCACTCCGAGTCCACACACACACACACACACACACACACACACACACACACACACACACACACACACACACACACACAATGTGAGAACATGAACAGCAGAGACATACTGTCCAATCGGGTCTCCTTCCCGTCCACGGTGCAGATTTTGGTGTACGAGTCCTCGATGGTCGGGTCATAGTCAGACACGAAGTACGACTGTGTGAGGAGAAGAGGCAGACGTTACTGCTTTCGGTATGTCGTATTTCTCACACCAAAAGGCTGCAGGGCTCAGGCATGAGAAGACATGTCTACAACACACACCTTCTAGAACATTCTCAGCAATCACACACTGACTCTCACACATGACCGAAAAAAAACCCACTTCATTATACCGAGAAAAAAAGAAAACACACACACTGTCAGAATCAAGATCCTATCCACAGAGGAGAGAGTGTATGATTTTAGAAATGTTGTTCATTAGTGAAATTTAGGATTTATTATATAACACAGTGTTAAAATGATCAGTCGTGCTAGTACTGGGCGATATGATGATGATATTGATATCGCGATATAATGATACACTTTTCTGAGATATTGTGATATTTTTACAAACTGTAGCAAAGCAGTGGATTTGCTGTTAAAATTTTTAAACAGATTTGTTTAGACACTTAAGTGAGAGGTTTATTAAAAAAGTTTAAAAAAAAAAAAAAAAAAAAACAGAACTAAATCAGCATAAACATGAAACTAGCCAAGATACCTGGAAGTAAACGAACTGAAACGGACGGAGAACGGAGCGACGACGAGAAACAACAGATACAGAAACTGAGAAAAGCTTTAAACTGATTTTCCCTCCCTTATGTACAGTGTTTAACTTATTATTGTAGACATAAACATTGTACATAGAACTGTGCTTATATTATTATCATACCTGAAAGTGACATGTGAAGGCCAGTGTATGGTAACCCATACTTGGAATTTGTCCTCTGCATTTAACCCATCCAAGTTAGTGCACACACACATTAGGAGTTGTGAGTAGTGAACACACACACTACAAACCGTGAACACACCCGGAGCAGAGGGCAGCCATTTTTCCTGCAGCGCCCGGGGAGCAGTTGGGGGTTAAGGGCCTTGCTCAAGGGCCCAACAGTGGCAGCTTGGCGGAGCTGGGATTTGAACTCATGACCTTCGGATCGGTAGCCCAACTTCTTAACCACTGAGCTACCACCACCCCTTCATCTACTGAAACCCTTCAGTAATTCATCAGCGTGGCCGAGTCCTGAGTGTTAAGACAGACGCCTGCACTTTAACTAACCTGCGCTGCAACTTATTAAATAAACTAAAATTGATCAGATGTCCATGGACCTGTAAAGACCAGGGCTGTGTTTTATCTACGGATGAAATGACCATGCACACGCTATATGATATGAAAGTCCGATTCCTGATCTTTGTTCCTCAAAGTCACGGGTTCAGATCCATCTAGGGCCGGATGATGATTTGATAAAATGATATCTCGATAAGAATCTTAATAAGTTACAGCACAGCATGCTTTCATGAGAATACTGCAGGCATCATCGGCACTTTGTCATCTCTCACCATCTCCTTTACTGCATAAATACTGACTCACAGCCGTCACTTAGGAGCACGTGTGACACTTGAAATCAGATTTATCACACTGATCTCAGGACCTTTGGGCTCTCCTGGACTAGAACACACTTACACGCCTTCCTGCTGTAACACACCTGACTCAACGGCGGCTCAGTGACACGCCCATCCTCACCTGGGCCGAGTTTCCCGAAAGCATCACCGCACAAACATTTTTAATTGTTATAATTTATAATTAATGCGCTCGTTCCGATACGTTATCGTTTCTATAGCAACAACTCAATCACTCATTCACACGGGAACGTTGAGTACGTGGCGGACGCTCCGCTGATGATAAACGGATTTTAATAGTCTTTGATATGGCGAATTTTTCATAAAGTAAGGAGACGTTTATTTATTTATATAACATCTATGGAAGGAGTCTCCAATGTTAGAGGTTAAAGCTGTAACTTTAAGTTTTCCGACATCTTCAGGACAGAGGAGTTTTCGCTTCTTTGCGCTTTCTCGGTAACACGATGTAACAAGCTGCGATTTTTTTTTTTGTCTTATTAACGTGAAGACAGAGAATAAAGAGAGGCTGGTGAAGGAACGACTGGTTTCACAGATGTTCCACAACACTAAACGGATAAAAAGTATGACGTGTTGTCCTTTAATAAGTAAAAAAAATTGTAAGTGATTGCTGTGGTATAAGAGGAACTTCAGGGTGGCAACAGCGAGTTATTTTCATATAACTGTATACACCGCTGTGTTTTACATGTTAGACTCACACTGAACTCTCTCTCTCTCTCTGTCTAGATTAGATTAGATTAGACGCAATGTTTTTGTGACACAGATCCAAGTGTGTTGTAGAAGAATCACATCACTGTGGACTTCAGGACCAGGATTGTGAAGCCGTGACCCTGAGATGAATGTTAGGAGAGTGAGTGTGTGTGTGTGTGTGTGTGTGTGTGTGTGTGTGTTTGATTCAGTGTGATTTTTAATCCACGACTTTTACCTGGATGAACTGAATAGTGAGGGCGCTCTTGCCCACACCACCTCCACCCACCACCACCAGCTTGTATCTCTCCTCTTCTGAAGACATGCTTCTGCTCAAGAAAGAAAGAAAAATCATTAAAAGACATTCGACTGTAATCAATCAAACTGGTCAAGAAAAAAAAAACATCCATAATTCCGTTAATCTGTATTAACACACGATGCTAACTGATCGCTAGCCGCGGCCGCGCGCTTCACGAATTCTCCTCAGAATCTCCTCAGATTAGCCTGTTAGCACTCCGAGCTCAACATGTCTGAATTATACCTCACCGCCGCCTTAAAGCGCTCAAACTCTTCCTGCTTACGCGTTTTTGTGTGTAAATGGCCCACAGTGAAGCAGAACAAATCTATAAAATCTGGAATAAAGGGTGAAAAAATGATAAATAATACGGTGTTACCTTCTTTCCGCCGCCGACGCCTTGAGTAAATTAGCCTGATTAGCTTCTGCCAAAGTTCGCGAGTGGAAAAGTCAAAGTGTTAAAAGTTAAAGTGAGGAAGCAAACATGAGACAGTTAGAGCAGATTAACTTCCTTTAAACCTGCAGAATTTTATCCACAGATCACAAACAGAGGCCCACAAACTCACAGATCATGTTTAAAACCGGAAAGAAATAAAGTTCAGGAGATTTCAGGAATGTGATCTGGATTTTTTTCCCCCCGTTGGTGATTTCTCTTCAGCGGAATCTCTCTCTCTCTCCCTCTGTCTCTCTCTCCCTCCTCCTCTCTCTCTCTCTCTCTCTCTCTCTCTCTCTGTTTTTCGTGGCCAGAGGCGACTTTGTTCTTTTTTCGCGTCAGAGTTGCCAGATTGTACTTATTCACCTCCTAACTCACCCGTTATGGACTTAGGCGATATGATCCATAACCTTTAATACCGCGATAACACGATCTGTATCTGTACACAGAAAATGAATTACATTAAATATGAACTCTAACACTCGGTCCACTCTGAAACACCAGGAAAGGCAGTAAAATAGAGCCCCAGCTGTAGAAATATCAGCAGTGGGGGTGGTGTGATGTGTCTCGGACAGTTCCTCATCCACAGCTACATCACTCCGGTTCATCATCATTCTCAGCTGTGTGTGGGACTGTTTCTATAATCCCACTCACAAAGATGTTATTTTTCTGCTCAGTGAGTATCTGCTCACAGTATCCTCTGAAGTTTAGTTGGTTCTATTTCCCAAAACATGAACAAACTAGTAGCTGAATTTAACATTTACAGCATTTGGCAGACGCCCTTATCCAGAGTGACTTACACTTATACATCTGAGCAATTGAGGGTTAAGGGCCATGCTCAAGGGCCCAACAGTGGTGGCATGGCAGTGCTGAGATTTGAACTCACAACCTTCTGATCAGTTGCCCAACACCTTAACCACTGAGCTACCACTGCCCTATTTAAGCCACCACAACCCTAACCAGGCTGTTACTAAGGATGAATGACTGGCGGGTGTAAATACAGCACACAGCATCGCCCCATCATGTTAACCTTAATGAATGTGATATTTATTTGAACCTGCATTATTATTGTTATTATTATTATAGTAGTATATTATAGTATAGTATCAGTAGTAGTAGTACACTGTAAAACATCATAGTTCTATTCATTTATGTGAACTTCTTTCTTCTCTTTAACTCCATGACAAGTTTTGGATACTGAACTCAAGTTTATAAGTTTTCAAAAATTAAACTTAAAATAATCCATTGTCTTGACTTGTAAAACTTGTAACACGTAACTGTTTGAGTTGAACAGAGGTTATTGTTATTAAGTTGAGTTTACTCACGTTTTTAAGGCAGCAGGTGAACTTTCGTTTCTACGTTTACAACTTGAAATGTAAGGTTTATATCTTATATCTATTTAAAGGTCACTATACACATTTCCAGGTGAAAGATTCATATTAAAGGTAGAAGAGATAAGGTTCTAACCCAAGCAACAAGCAAAAGTACACTTTAGTACCCTTTTTTCTGAGAATGTAATAATAATATTATTAGTATGGTACTTCATATATTTAAAATAACATTTGATACGAGATGTAATAATATCAACTAATTAATATTAATAATTAATTAATTAATTAATAATATGAATCTTTCTCCTGCAGCAGTATAATTAATAAACTAAAGCGGGCTAAATGGTTTGTTTTCAGCTCAGTATAAGTCAGGCTTGTTACATACTCTTTACCAAACACAAACGTGACCGCAAATTGACGCAAGTCCTTTACTTACGAAACTTACGAGCGTTCTGCCGCCCTGCTGGAGATGTAAACAGCTAATCTGTAAGGGGCAGCAGAGTAAAGACGGCAGTGGAACAGGGATTTGAAATGCTTTTGGTATTTTGGTAATGTTCGTAGGCCTATATATATATATATATATATATGAGCCTCTTTTGGCAATGCGTGGAAAAATGCGTCGCGATGCAAATTTTGGACACACAAAGTCCACGTGTGTAGGCTGGGAACAGCGCTTGCAGAATCCCATGAGTCATTGCGCGCGATATGTAACAGGTATTAAGGTGATATATGGGGGATTTCGGTGTATCTGGCAACGCCCAGCCCACTGTTTCAGAAGAACAGCTCGGGAGTGTCTCCTGTACGCTTTTTAAATCTCTCTCTCTCTCTCTCTCTCTCTCTCTCTCAGCACTCGGGAGGATGCACATGCAAACCGCTGTTTCAATAAACGATCTGATCTGTAAACACAGTGTGGACAAAGAAAACGGTTTTTATGTTTTTTTATATGTGGGGTACTCAGGGCTATTTAAAGTGAAAGTAGGCGAGTGTGAACTTCCGGGGAGGCGGAGCCGCTCGCGCACGTCGTTCTCTCCATATTAGGCCACGCAGACCAGGGCTGCGGTCATCCGCGCGCATGTGTTCAGACCCGCGCTCGCGCGTAGACTCCTGGCGCCATTACTTAATTCGTTCCAAACGGTCAGCGCGCGCAGCATCAAATACCACACGAACCCGGTGCGCGAGCTCGCTGGAGGAGGAAAAGAAAACACTGATGAGGATTAAAACATCCGAATTTGTTTAAAACTTACAGCTACATTTACAGCAACTCCCATTACCTTTATTATACAGAAAATGCACCGAGGAACAAAACACCTGAACATGTTACAGTCACAGACACAAATACAGTTAGATACAGTCCCCTCCGAAAGTATTGGAACAAAAGACATTTGGGTTTGAGATCAAAAGATGGATATGAGACGATAGATCAGAATTTCAGTTTTGAAATTTCATTTCTTGCTATTTACATGTAGATGTGTTAAAAAAAAAAAAACTTGACATCTTTTGTTTGAACCCACCCATTTTTCAAGTGATCAAAAATACTGTATCATGTGACTGACAGGTGTTTCTTGCTGCCCAGGTGTGTTAGATTGATTGTTTAAAGAATTAATAGCTCTGAACATCTACTCTTGGTTTGAGCACTAAGTTTCACCTGTGAAGACTGCATGTGCTGTAAAGGGAGGGGGGGATAAACCAACATGAAGACCTGATCACAGTCTATTGGTGAAAAGCAAGCCATATTGAAGCTGAGAAAAGAGGGAAAATCAATCAGAGTCATTGCACAAACATTGGGTATAGCCAATACAACAATTTGGATTTTCTGAAAAAGAAAGAAACCTCTGCTGTACTCACAACCAGACATGGAAAGTTTGGTCAAAGAAAACAACAGTTGATGACAGAAACACTGTGAGAGCTGTGAAGAAAAACCCAAAACAACAGTCAGTGACATCACCAACAATCTCCACAGAGCAGGGGTGAAGGTATCACAATCCACCATTTGAAGAAGACTCCGAGTGCAGAAATATTAGAGGCCGTACCACAAGATGCAAACCACTCATCAGCAGTAAGAATCAGAAAGCCAGACTGGAATGCGCAAAGAAATAGAGAGATGAGCCACAAAACTTCTGGAACCAGGAGTAACCTCTACCAAAATGATGCCAAAGTGTGGAGAATGAAAGGATCTGCTCATGATCCAAAACATACAAGCTCATCTGTGAAACATGGTGGAGGTAGTGTCATGGCTTGGGCTTGCATGGCTGCTTCTGGAACAGTCTCACTAATCTTTATTGATGATGGAACTCATGATGGTGGCAGCAGAATGAATTCAGAAGTTTACAGGAACATTTTGTCACCAATTTACAGAGAAATGCATCCAAATGAATCAGGAGGAACTTCATCATGCAGCAAGACAACGATCCAAAACACACTGCCGACTTCGTCAGGGGGGAAAGTGGACGGTTTTAGACTGGCCAAGTCAATCACCAGACCTTAACCCAACTGAGCAGCATTTCACCTCCTGTTCCTTTACTTTTGCTCACCTAAACATTGGATGGTCTGATACAAAAGGTGGCATGTTCTATGTTGTTTAACGCGTCTAGATATAAATATGAGGAAATGAAAGCTGAAATCCTGATCTGTTGTTTCATATCCATCTTTTGATCTCAAACCCAACTGTATTTAGTGTATAGTGAAAGCAATAGAATTGGCCTTGCTGTTCTAATACTTTTGGATGAGGTTAACACATTTTTTGACGGTTAAATGCATGTTTTCTGTGATTCAGTGTTGAAACGGGGTTTTTTTAAAATCATTTTCAAGACTTAGCACAGTAATACTTCATACCATCGGCCTGTTTTGTGTGAAAAGGGTTTTGTAAAATGTGAAACAAGGAAAGATTTATTCTGGATCTGTGTTTTAAATCATAGATAATGGACTTCAGTTTGTAGGTTGTGCCAAAATCCAGGCTACATTTTTACTGCTGTAATTTTCAGTTACAGTAAATAATTCATGTGTTTCAGTTGGAATATCACTTTATATAAGGACTAGTAGGCTAATAGTTTAAAATCCTCCTGTAGTCTCCCTCTTCCTGACAGAAATGACTCATTTGGGCGTGAAAGATTTCTCAGAGAACTCTCAGCCAAACCCAAATACATCATGCACAATATATTTCCTTCCCTGTACGGGATTTCAGAAGTTGCTGAGTGTTCAAATGAAACAGCACTTAAATGCAGTCTTTACTTTCTGCTTATAGACTTTCAGAGAAACAGTGTTGTGCAGGAAGATTTTACTTCCCAAAGGTACAAACACTGAAGTCTAAACATGTCCCTCGCTGTGCAGTTCTATACATTAACTACGTTTTTAACGTGCTTCATACTCTGTCTTCTAAATAAAGGGAAAAAAAAGGAAATGTAGAGACACAAAAATCTGCATAAATTAAATTACAGTATTTTGTTAATCCAGTTTGTGAGGCGGAAGTCGAGCAGAAAAAATTCCAGAAATCACTTTCGGCTCGTTTGGCAAAATATAAAAATCCGTGCATTAAATTATTTATTTTTAATACACAGTAGAGTGAATGTTTGTTAATTATTATTAGTATCACAGTGGTGTTTGTACAACTGATATCACAGAAATATATAAATGAAATATTTATTATTTGATCTCTTAGCTTCCCCTGATATGAATTTTAATAAATTGTGCCACTGGTGTGATAAAAAATAAATGAAAATAAGTAATAAACACTCTGTGTGTGTGTGTGTGTGTGTGTGTGTGTGTGTGTGTGTGTGTGTGTGTGTGTGTGTGTGTGTGTGTGTGTGTTACAGTAAAATACTGAGTGACAGGGTGGTGTGATGAAGCGGAGTTTCTGTTACCACCCTGAACATAACAGCAAACGTCGGCGAAACAGATTAGTTCCTGTTCTCGTTTACGTTATAGCAGCTATAAACAGTCATTCCCTCACCAGCCCTCTCTCTATTCTCTCTCTCTATTCTCTCTCTCTATTCTCTCTCTCTATTCTCTCTTTATTCTCTCTTTATTCTCTCTCTTTTCTCTCTCTCTTTATTCTCTCTCTTCAAGTTAATGAGACACTGGAGACTCCTTCCATAAATGTTACATAAATAAACATCTCCTTACTTTATGAAAACTTCACCATATCATATGATTTTGTAATCCGTTTATTATCAGTGGAGCGTCCGCTGTACGTCCCTGCAAATGAGCTGTTACTATGGAAACGATAACCTATTAGAAGGAGAGTGTTAATTATAAATAAAGCTGTGATGTGCAGCTGCGCTACTGTCATGGCTGCTGTTATAGAGAATTAATCAACACCGTCTGACCAATCACAGGCCAGACCTCCGTGGTGTAACAGTTATTATTTTTAATGCGGGTCTTAAATGTGTATCACGATCACAGTGTGATTAAGTCATGATTACACAGACTCGTGATTAACTTACACTGTATAACGTTGTGTTTGTGTTGCTTTAACAGTGAAATATTGCAGTTTGTACGTTTATAAAACCGTCTTATTTTTGTGAACGACACATTTAATAAAAAAGCAGGATGTGAGAAATGTAAATGTAAAATGTTTTCTTTAATGAACAGCGTGTCTCAGTACAAGCCGCAGCATTAAAACAGCAAATCAAGCTGAAAATATCTGTTCATAAATATAACGTTAATCAATAATCCAATAAATAATCAATTCACAGACAGGCTGTGTGTCTTCACTCGTATTTACACTTTCAGTGCAGATGAAACAGTTTTATGATTTATGACAAAGCAGTGGATTAAAATAAAAGACCTACATGCAGTCCGGTGGAATCAGAATCACACACTCACTTACACACACTTAAAAACACACACACACACACACACACACACACACACACACTTCTCTTCAGCCTCGGATGCCTTGCTAGCGGATCTCAGTGAAGTCTTTTGTCTCTGTGTGTTTCTCGGAGCGCTCCTCCGGCCTGAGTGTGTGTTCAGCACCTGTACGGCAGGGCGGCGTGGCCCACCTTGATGTGAGGTCCGAGGAGAACCCCGAGCAGCATGCGCTCCCCCCAGCCCAGCAGTCTGTTGATGGTGAGGTGGATGGGTGACACC
>CM042554.1:20793194-20795694 GCA_023630585.1 Cranoglanis bouderius
TCACTCTTTCTTTTCTTTCGCTCGGTACGATCGAGACACACACACACACACACACACACACACACACACACACACACACACACACAAGCTGTCAACACAAGCACACATACACACGCGCGCAGGTAAACACCGATTAAAAACAGGAACGGTAGCGCTGATGATGATGATGAAGATGATGTACAATAATAATCAGGAAGAGGACAGTAATCATGGCCGCCGTGGACAGGCAGTTGTTTTTCCCTTCTGTATGTATGAACAGAGAATGTTCCGGGGTGGGGGTGGGGGGTATGGGGCTGGTCTGGTTCTCGATTGTGATGGTCTGCTCGCTGGTTCTAGAGCCGTGTTCTAGAACTGTTCCGCCAGCAGCTCACACAGACGCTTAGCGACAGTGTCCTTACTGCTGCGCAGAGTCAACCGGTACATCTGAGGAACAGGAACGAACACACACACACACACACACACACACACACACACACACACACACAGGAAGAGAGATTAGAGGTTACACAGATACACACTCAAACACACCTCCATTATCCACAGTATGGCCCAAATTACTCATTCAGTGATTCATAAAATCAAAGAGCCGTACAAGTGTTTCCACAACAGCAGGATCACCACAGCCACTCACACACTACTACACAATCTAGACGTCTCACACACACACACACACACACACTCTCTCTCCCCCTGCTTTAACACACCTGACATGAAACCTAGTGTGTAACAGGAAATGAAAATGTGCAGCAGGATTAAAGTGAGGATCCAGCAGTGCTGATCTACTCATTACTGATTAACACTGAACACACACCAAGACACACCTGAGTACTACTGCGTACACACACACACACACACACCTGGGGACTATTGCGTACAGAGACAGAAAGAGAGGGAGAGGAGTGTTACCTGTACCCCAATCTTTAGATGCAGCAATGGACACACACACACACACACACACACACACACACACACACACACACACACAGTAATGAGATGCAGCGACAGACAGACCACAGGGGTGAAATGTGCATGTTTAGTACTTTGTGAGGGTGTATATGTACCTGTGGGAGTATGTATACCTATACCTATGCATGAGTGTGAGTGAGTGTGTGAGTGAGTGTGAGAGTGAGTGTGAGTGAGTGAGTGAGTGTGTGAGAGTGTGTGTGTGAGTGAGAGAGAGTGTGAGTGAGTGAGTGTGTGAGAGTGTGAGTGAGTGAGAGTGAGTGTGTGTGAGTGAGAGTGAGTGTGAGTGAGAGTGTGAGTGAGTGAGAGAGAGAGTGTGTGAGAGTGTGAGTGAGTGTGAGTGAGAGTGAGTGTGTGAGAGTGTGAGTGAGTGAGAGTGAGTGAGTGTGTGTGAGTGAGAGTGTGAGTGAGTGAGTGGGTGTGAGAGTGAGTGAGTGTGAGTGAAAGTGTGAGTGAGAGTGTGAGTGAGAGTGTGAGTGAGTGAGTGTGAGTGAGTGAGAGTGTGAGTGAGTGTGAGTGAGAGTGTGAGTGAGAGTGTGAGTGAGAGTGTGAGTGAGAGTGTGAGTGAGTGAGTGAGTGTGTGAGTGTGAGTGAGTGTGTGAGTGAGTGTGTGAGTGAGAGTGTGAGTGAGAGTGTGAGTGAGAGTGTGAGTGAGAGAGTGTGAGTGAGTGAGTGAGAGAGTGTGTGAGTGAGTGAGTGAGTGAGTGAGTGAGTGTGGGAGAGTGAGAGTGGGTGAGAGTGTGAGTGAGTGAGTGAGGGAGTGTGTGAGTGAGTGAGGGAGTGTGTGAGTAAGTGAGAGTGTGAGGGAGTGAGGGAGTGAGTGTGTGAGTGAGTGAGAGTGTGAGTGAGTGAGTGAGAGTGAGTGAGAGTGTGAGTGAGTGAGTGAGAGTGTGATTGAGTGAGTGAGAGTGTGAGTGAGTGAGAGTGTGAGTGAGTGAGTGTGTGAGTGAGTGAGTGTGAGAGTGAGTGTGAGAGTGAGTGAGTGTGTGAGTGAGTGTGAGAGTGTGTGAGTGAGTGAGTGAGTGTGAGAGTGAGTGAGTGTGTGAGTGAGTGAGTGTGAGAGTGAGTGAGTGTGAGTGAGTGAGAGTGTGAGTGAGTGTGAGTGAGTGAGAGTGTGTGTGAGTGAGTTTGTGTGAGTGAGGGATTGAGTGAGTGAGTGAGTGTGTGTGAGGGGGTGAGTGAGTGAGTGTGAGTGGGTGAGAGTGTGAGAGTGAGTGAGTGAGAGTGTAAGTGAGTGAGTGAGTGTGAGTGAGTGAGAGTGTGAGTGAGTGAGTGAGTGATTGAGAGTGTGAGTGTGTGAGTGAGTGTGTGTGCGAGTGATTAAGTGTGTGAGTGAGTGAGTGATTGAGAGTGTGAGTGTGTGAGTGAGTGTGTGTGCGAGTGATTAAGTGTGTGATTGAGTGAGTGAGTGTGTGTGCGAGTGATTGAGTGTGTGATTGAGTGAGTGTGAGTGAGTGAGAGTGTGTGAGTGAGTGAGTGAGAGTGTGTGAGTGAGTGTGTGTGCGTGCGTGAGTGAGTGAGTGAGTGAGTGAGTGAG
>CM042554.1:20805694-20810694 GCA_023630585.1 Cranoglanis bouderius
GCACACAAAGAGAAGCCGGTGAGAGTGTGACCGCTTCTAGTGAGACCAAAAACTTGTCTGTTGATGTTCCATAACATTAAATGTACCTATAAATGGTAAAAAACTAACTGCACGTACGTTAACTGCGGAGTACGGGAGACACGCGCGGTACTCACCTGTCGTAGTGAATGATGAGAGCGATAGCCTCGAACAGGATGGCGTTCTTGGCGTTGGAGTGCTGCACCTTCTTGGACTTGGGAGGTTCCTGGGCTTTGTTGAGAATCGTCTCCAGACACTCCACCAGACGGCCTTTAACGGCGCCATCCTCAGGAGGAGGGTAGCACTGCAGGAGACGCAGCAGTTTACAGGACAGCCAGGGAGCGGGGACGAAGTAATACGTGTAGTCCTGAAGGTCGGTGGATGCCGAGGACACGATCTGAACGACAGAGAGATGTGTTTAATAAGACATGCAGCAGTGCGAGAGAGTGTCTGTGTGTGTGTGTGTGTGTGTGTGAGAGCGTGTAAACACACTGCAGAAAAGAGACACACCCTGCTGAGACGGGACACGGCCAGGGACACACACGTCTTAAACTCGTCTGGGTTTTTCTGGCTGAGGCAGGTGATGAGGGAGATGGCTGCAGTGACCACACCCTGGAACACAAACAACAGAGAAACAGGGACAAATTTATAAAGAGCAGATGTTAGGAGGAGAAATTACAACACTGAAGCAGACTAGACTTATTCAGCTGGAGTTCTTTAGCTGCAGTACTGATCCCACACCAGAGCTATAAAGGTTCCAGAGATAAAACAAAGCGCTTTACATTTATACATGTAGGTTATAAACATGTACAGATCTCCGATCACTGACATGTAAACAGACGAACGTACCTTTAATAATGAACGAATGGAATAAACACTAAAACATTCAGACGCTGCCTCGGTCATTTAGAGGCTGTTCATGTAGTCTAATTTTGTACATTTGCAAAGGTAAACAAATGCAAATACACCTGAGGCAGCGATAAAAACATTACACCTGTACGTCACACAGCTTATTTGCTGCAGCATTAAAGGTGCAATAGGCAAATTTTTTTTTTATTCCTTATTTGTATAAATAATCTGTGGAATATGATAAAAACAATGGATTACGCTGTGGCCTTTGCAAAAGAGTACTAAGACGCTGAAAATACACGTCCACAAAATGATCCGGAACGCTTGTGTTGTTTGGATGCACCTCCTGTCAGTCATCTTATAGACTCTTAGACATAGGAGCTTCAGCTTAGGACTCTTAGGGGCGGAGCTTCATCAACATACTATACAACAAAATACTACTTTTCATTTCAGATACAATTCATTATTAATAATATTTCTCGGACGTGACCCACAGTTAAACTCGTTCAGAATAAAAACCGCACAAAGGCATCAGTTCATGACTTCAGTTTGGAAAGACGGTATGAATATCTGCCGTGGGCGTGTCCTCCTTTCATACTGCCCTGCGTACGGGGTGGGTCCGTGTTTTAAGAAGCATTTAAACGTGAATAATGTGGGGATTATAGTGTGTGAGGATGAGGGAGGAACCTGTGCAGCAGGGAGACTACAGCGCTCTTCAGCACTCCGTGTTGAAACGATGCTATATTAATAATGTATTACGGTTACAGTAGTGTGGTGGTGGTGGTGTCGGTGTGTTTCCCAACTCAGACCCACCATGTGCTGATCGTTCAGTAAATGCACCACCCTGGACGTCCACTCTCCCATCAGCACCAGGTCCGGAGACGTTTTATACAGACGCAGCAGACACAGAGCGGCCGACTGTTTCACACTGTCCATCGTGTCCCTGAAACACACACACGCGCACACACACACACACACACACACACGTTAACCACGCCCCCCTTTGAAAACTGGCCTATATCCTAATACTGTATAATATAATTTGTGATTTACACTCTGTATGTATTTGTTATGGTTTTGTCTGATACAGGTGTTTAGGACGGGATGTAGAACAGTCCTAACCCTAACCCTAGAACAGCCAATAATGTTTAAAATACGCCACACCAAAGCTCTCTAAATACGAAGAACAGCCATTATTAAGCTCGATTATGACGACCTTTACAGTGAGGGAAAAAAGTATTTGATCCCCTGCTGATTTTGTACGTTTGCCCACTGACAAAGAAATGATCAGTGTATAATTTTAATGGTAGGTGTATTTTAACAGTGAGAGACAGAATAACAACAAAAAAATCCAGAAAAACACATTTCAAAAAAGTTATAAATTGATTTGCATTTTAATGAGTGAAATAAGTATTTGATCCCCTATCAATCAGCAAGATTTCTGGCCCCCAGGTGTCTTTTACACAGGTAATGAGCTGAGATTAGGAGATCTCTCTTAAAGGGAGTGCTCCTAATCTCAGTTTGTTACCTGTATAAAAGACACCTGTCCACAGAAGCAATCAATCAATCAGATTCCAAACTCTCCACCATGGCCAAGACCAAAGAGCTGTCCAAGGATGTCAGGGAGAAGATTGTAGACCTACACAAGGCTGGAATGGGCTACAAGACCATCGCCAAGCAGCTTGGTGAGAAGGTGACAACAGTTGTTGCGATTATTCGCAAATGGAAGAAACCGTCAGTCTCCCTCGGTCTGGGGCTCCACGTAAGATCTCACCTCGTGGAGTTTCAATGATCATGAGAACGGTGAGGAATCAGCCCAGAACTACACGGGAGGATCATGTTAATGATCTCAAGGCAGCTGGGACCATAGTCACCAAGAAAACAATTGGTAACACACTACGCCGTGAAGGACTGAAATCCTGCAGCGCCCGCAAGGTCCCCCTGCTCAAGAAAGCACATGTACAGGCCCGTCTGAAGTTTGCCAATGAACATCTGAATGTGTTGTGGTCAGGTGAGACCAAAATCGAGCTCTTTGGCATCAACTCAACTCGCCGTGTTTGGAGGAGGAGGAATGCTGCCTATGACCCCAAGTCATAACACCATCCCCACCGTCAAACATGGAGGTGGGAACATTATGCTTTGGGGGTGTTTTTCTGTTAAGGGGACAGGACAACTGCACCGCATCAAAGGGACGATGGACGGGGCCATGTACCCTCAAATCTTGGGTGAGAACCTCCTTCCCTCAGCCAGGGCATTGAAAATGACCTTAATGACTTGGAGAGGATCTGCAAAGAGGAGTGGGACAAAATCCCTCCTGAGATGTGTGCAAACCTGGTGGCCAACTACAAGAAACGTCTGACCTCTGTGATTGTCAACGAGGGTTTTGCCACCAAGTACTAAGTCGAAGGGGTCAAATACTTATTTCACTCATTAAAATGCAAATCAATTTATAACTTTTTTGAAATGCGTTTTTCCTAATTGTTTGTTGTTATTCTGTCTCTCACTGTTAAAATACACCTACCATTAAAATTATACACTGATCATTTCTTTATCAGTGGGCAAACGTACAAAATCAGCAGGGGATCAAATACCCCCCCCCCTCACTGTACTTCACCAGTGAGGAGTGAGGACGCTGATCATGAACACTCAGGACTCGTTTATTTTTGGAATGAAGCCATAAATACACATTTACACCCAACCAGCAAAATACATGTTTATGGGAGCTGGATGAAAATGTATTCACACCCCCACAACTGTAGAACGAGCCACTGAAACACGATAGATAACACAATGGTGTTTTTACGTGTCCAAAGCTCCAAGACACGTGTACTCGTTATGATATAAAAACTACACAGATGAGGCGCTACACCCTGCCGTGTCCATGTCTTCAGTAATCTATAGCTCTTATTTCTGTCTCACAGACTCTCCATAAGCTCTCTAATGTTCTCTGCATTCTTATATTCGTTCCTCTTTCCCTCAGTTCTAGCGTTTCGGTTCTCTCACCCTGCCACCAAGATGCGTGGGATCTCTCCGGCGAAGGCCTCGGCCATCTCCCTGCTGCCCACGTTGGCGATGCAGTGCAGGGCCAGACACATGAAGGTGGGGTTCCTGCTGGACAGGTCGTTCTTTATGGCGTTATTGATCAGCCTGATCAGTTCACTGTTACTGTTCACCAACACAGAGATGAACAGATAGCCCTGAGAGAGAGAAAGAGAGGGAACAAAACATTAAATCTTCAGGTATATCTTATACTAGTGATATCAGCCTGTAAGGGGCAGGAAAATTTACATATTCATGCATATTCATAAATCCTGCCGTTTTAATGAGTGTGAAGTTCTACATGTTTGCAGATCATTTTTTAAAAACTTATTATGCGTTAAAATCAGTAAAGAATAAAACACAATGGTGCATGCTGTTCGGCATCAAGGTGGTGAAACATCCCGTAGTTGATTATTTTCCTCTAAGAGGACATCCCTGAATGGTTTACTCCTCTTATACCACAGCGATTTACCAACAATTTTTATATGTTCATAGTTACACAAGTTAGTTCCTGTTCTCGCTTACGTTATAGCAGCTATAAACAGTCGTTCCCTCTCCGGCCTCAAGTTAATAAGGCAAAAAAACAACAACACCCCATCATATTATATTGCGTTACTGAGAAACCGCAAAGAAGCGTAAACTCCTCTGTCCTGAAGATGTCGGAAATTACAGCTTTAACCTCTGACTGATACAAAGCGCTGACACTGGAGACTCCTTCCATACGTTACATAAACGTCTCCTCGCGGTGTCATTTGTCAAACTAGACACATTTTTATTTTTAATCCGTTTACATGAATGAGCTGTTACTATAGAAACGATAACGTGTTAGAACGAGCGCATTAATTATGAATAAAGCTGTGATTAGCAGCTGCACTACTGTCAGAGCTGCTGTTATAGAGAATTAATCAACAGTACTGTGGGATAAACAGAAAGCACTACACACTGCGCTGCACTTCGGTCTCGAGGTCAACGTGCTTTAGGTTTTATTGAGAAACAGCAGTGTGTTAACCTGGGTAAAGCTTCAGACCTGAGAGTGTGTGTGTGTGTGTGTGTGTGTGTGTGTGTGTGTGTGTGAGAGAGAGTGAGAATCCAGC